>JAUKNK010000377.1:1325000-1804312 GCA_030765055.1 Mantis religiosa | reverse complement strand
ACACTGGTGCAATTTTAAAAGTGAAGTAGAAGTCATGTGAAATTAACACTGTGAAATTTTGGTTTTAAAATACATCGAAAAACAAATACATTTTCTAGGCGTTTCATTGAACCTGACTAGGTGAAAATACAATACTGTACTATACTATTGTACTATACCTAAATTCAAAATAATGTGATACGATGTGAAACCATATTGAAACCCCATTTATGCATGCCTTATTGATCTGTTTCCGAATATGTATACTGAACAGAGAGAAACTAAATACCGAACTTATACGCCGAATGATTTCAGAGGAAATGCGTATTTTCTAAACAAACTCATCATTTTTAGAAAAAGGTGTGAGTATGTTGTGCGTGCGTGCTTGCTTGCGCGAGCAGCATAGTACTAAAACACGAACAGTTGGTCAAATACCAAAATGAGCATCTAAATTCCGCATATTTCACGGATCGACACGAAGATTTTTAAGACAATTAGCCACCTCAAACTATCCTTTACTTTGAAACTTATTTGAGCATTTCAATTTTTCAAAATGGCCTCATCCAAATTGATTAAAACGCTATATGTTTAAGATATTTTCATGAGTACTGAAATGTATATCTACATTTTCTGGAGAATCGCCCCTGAATTCTTCCATTCCGAAATACCTTTGCATAACTGATAAATGAAGATACAGATGAAATGTAGCAACGCAAAAATATACATCTCGTTTAAAGCCTACAGTTTATGTTTAAAACATTATTTGTGGGGCAACCATTTTCGAAATAATCTTTGTTATTGCTATATATTTTAGAGTATTTCTATTTTTCTAAAATTTGAACTTGTTACTCCCTCGCTCTCCCTCCTCTCTCCCCTTCCCTCTCCCTCCCAGGCCATGCAAAGAGAATGTAATATCAAAGTCATCACATCGATCAGGTCTTAGAAGATTAGATTATCTCTTAAGCCCATTCTATTGCACATGAATAATCCACCGACCAAGCAGCCATCGGGAGTACATTTTCCTTTGAACAAGAATCCGCGGCATTTGTCCTGCACCGCCAACGCCACGAAACCTAGAAGCACACATGAAAGATGAGAAGGAAATGGAATGAAAGGGAAAATCGTGGAAATGAAATACCTGTGACCAGTAAAAAAAAACAGCCCAAAATTTTCTTACTGATCAAGAAAACCCCCGACAACGAGAATCGCTTTTAATCTACATTGTACTTCAGCATCAGGTTCTGCACACAAGAATTTAGTTAGCTAGAGAATTTGCTGCTTTGGAACTACAATACATGTAAACAATAAATAATATAAGGAAAGTATATTTGAAATTAATGTTTTCCCAGTGCGCAAGGTAACTTCCTATAATTATACTTAGTATAATAAATATAAGAGAAATTAGTATATGATTATTCAAGGCAATAACTATTCTAATCATTCATGTGTACGATTAAAATGTTTATCAAAAACAACTACTGTCCATTCAGGTTTATTTGCTTTTGTTTCTTTCTTCTTGTACTGAACATTTTATTTTCGGACTGTCTGTTTCTGTTGAAGCTTTTAAATTATTGTTTACCACTTACTGCTAGAAAATTACAATACAAAACATAATTATAACTGCTTTTTCCTAGCATCATTTGTAAGTAAGAAAGTGTCCTCTTCAGAGAGGGGGAACTGCGTACAGTCATAAATGGCAAGTAAATATAAGGAAGATATAATACGGTTAACCAATGGTGAACTAAATTAGTATTTGTGATAACCAAAACAATTAGTCCTAGCAGTTACGTAACTGTAAATTACAATGTTGTTATGCAAATTTTAACACTCGGGTTTAGAAAAAGAAAAACAGAATATTGCACGTAAGTAATACTTATTACCGCATAAGAATTCTTAAGCAGTTGGTATCAAGTTATGCACACTCGAACCAATATACCCACAAATAATGCAAAACAAGATAGGACCAAGGTCAGTGGCAAGCATGTAAAACCCGAAACAAATGCTATCTACAAAAGTCAAAACACATCGAGGGTTTGTGGTTGGTTTTTGTTATCTATTACAACGTAGTTGTCTACAGTGCAGTGACAGTTGAACATTATTTCTTTCCATCTTGGCTTTAATGCTTATAAATCCCTTTGGCTCATTATAACATTAAGTAAATCACATTAATACAGCTAAAATAAACTATACCGAATAATTTCCAATACATAAACTGTTACCGAAGTAAATGGCCGAGATGTGTCGGATTCTCTAGTCTCGGATAAATCCTTATTAAAGGCAGTAATTATTGATCATGTACTTACCTTCTTGAATGCAACCTGAGGATCATAGTTCTGCCACCTGAGGAATCGCAGCATGAACTTGTCGTCCATTCTGACGTTGAGATTTTTCTCCTCTAAAAATAGAAAGATATAGGTATAGGTAAGACAACGTTAAAGTTATTTCAGATCATATGCAGTGGACCTTCACCACCGGCAGCAGTTGCATAAGACAGTGCAGGTTATGTTAAACAGTTGCCGATTTTAAAGACATAAATAAGCTTTAGTTTCTCTGACACTGCATCCTGCTGTTGCCGTATGAAGCAAAAACTGTATTCAAATAACCATAAATGGAGGAAAATACCCAGATAACTATATGTAGAATAAATATACCATTTAGCTTCCATTTTACTTTCCTTATGTACTACAGGTTTTATAAGTGAGTGTATGGGGTCAGGTGTCTGTCGAAGAGCAGAGGAACTCTGAATTCGAGGTAATATTCAACATGAGAGATCAATCCGATACCTGGTATGCGGGCGAAGAAGTGGATGATTTTTTTTTTTTTTTTTTTTTTTGTACTTTACGTCCTATAACGTTAAGTCATATCGAACGATGGGTGGAATGGATGAAATGATGCTCAAATGAGCCCAGAGTCCACAGAGCTTAGAGTTACCCGACATTCCTCTTTAAGGATATGGGAAAACCCCGGAAGAAACCTTATACAAGTAACTCACCCTGACCGAGTTTCAAACTCAGGACCTCTTGGACGTGAGGCAGACATGCTGCCACCACGCTACCGAGGCGAGCGGATGATAAAATATCGGTGCAATGAATGACAAACGGCCAATATAGGGCTGCTGTTTGAATGAATGGTGAGGAACCGGAGATCCCAGAGAAAACCCGAACTGACGCCGCTTCGTCCACCACAAACCACAATAGCGGTCTCCTGGGATCAAAAATGGTTAGAACGACCAAATCACTCGGCTAGAGCATGTATATGTAAGCTATAAATATGGGAATATAAAGAAATCCTAAAAGCATGGGGTTAGAAGTAAACCTTAAGCAATAGAGGAAATTAGACCAAAGAGACTGTCAGCTTTCAGAATTTCAAAAAACATACATACTCCCAAACAATGAAGGAGAAGACCCAGGAATTTCTGAGCGACAGTCGGCGCCAAAGCATTTGTGACAGTGAAACCACCGAAGCATAAAATCCGCTGCTAGAAACGAATGACGGTTCACAGAACATTATAATTGGGGAAGTGAGACTTTTATTGTTCTCGTGAAGAAATCCTTAAATAAATTGCGTGAGAAAAATAACGCAACAAATAAAAGAGTCGATAAATTAAAAATCCAAGTATCGAAAATTTGACGGAACTACTAGTTAGAAGATGAAAGACTCGCAGAAGTAAAACCTTCACGTCGGTCGTCTTCCCCATGGCACTAATCGTTGCGCTTCAACCATGCATGGATTAAAAGATCTGCGATACCCAATTACGTGCAGTCTCGCATTCTCTTGTAACTCAAAGATTCAGTGTTCAGCAGCCTTTAAGTGGTAAACAAATCGCTTCACTCCGAACAAAATACTTAGATTTAGTGATGTTAGTTATTTCGCGACTTGTGTCTTGTGTCTTGTGTCTTCTGTATGGAGAAAGTGGGAAGCGTGTTGAGTGTCATCAAATTAGTTATCTATTGCTTCGAAATGGATTGGAGACAGTCCACACTACATACTCTTTATCTGTATTTTTTCGCATTAGTACTGAGATAAAGGTATTTCGCAGAGCCAAAAACGCACAGCTGGATCACCATTAGATTTTTGCACCCAAGGAACCCAAAGAAAACTCCATACAAGGGGTTCACCGCCCTATTCAACACTAGGTAAAGTTCATGCGGCGGCAACCAGCACTGTTCAGGCTTTCTGCCATTAGTGTAGCTTCTTTCCATTACAGGGTATGACCTGCCTCCCCGTCGTTGCTACTCGCTAGTGTGGTAGCGGTGAGCAATGTACCGTCCAGACATCTTGCCTTGGGCTTCGACATGAGGCCACCAGAGGCCACCAGCCTTCAAAATCAGTGCCTCTTACACTCCCCTAGACCACAATCATCGTCATCATCCACCACCGCGAATACCACACCCTCAGCAATAAACCACCATTGCAATTATTCTTCAAGATCGCCTCGATAATCTGCAAGTACTTATTTACCATCGTTGAAGCCGCTTCCAGAATTCATCAAAGTCTCGGGATATTCCGGTTCTCGGCCAGTACACGCCTCGCAACACTTGAAGCCAAACTTCGGACCACCAACAGGCACTTTGCCACAGCCGCCTCCAAACTCAGCAAGATGCATACGCCCATCAAAGAAATAGCTCCAAAAGAAGACTCTGAGGTTTGTGGATGTATTCAGTACAAGATATAACAAAAGATGAACACATCGAGGAAGCGACGTACAACAGATTACTTCCAACCCCGACAATAGCACCAGCGCACAGAACACTAACTCCAATTCCATAGTACCGATAGACAGTTCAGTGCGAAGTCTACCCGAAAGTCCAAAGACTCCGGCCTCTATTAACACGGAAGCGATGGAAAACTTCGGGGCTCTTTCCTTGGTGCAATACCTGGAGTCTAAAAAGCAACCCCCTATCGAAAACAACGTCAAGACGGGTGGAAGTGGATAGGCCACTTACGCGCGTCAACCTCGCAGGGAAGAGTATCGAATATCATCGGTGGGGCCACCTGGCCGCCTGGCCTTCTGCAGCCTAGTACCCAGGACATTTTAGGCAACCCTCTGCCCCCTCCGGGTGGCCGAAGCCTGGCTGGAATTACCCGATCTCCCGCGGGTGTCGGGAACACACTGACTCCTCGAAACCAACCTAATCCAAACAACTCCCATTCGGGAGGGGCTCGAATGTTCGGCCCGAGGTTCCTCTTGGTAACGACAGAGGTACAATGAGTGCTAGGTTCTTTCCGTGTTTTCTTCTCTTTACCCTAATTTATTATCGTTTCTCTCCGAAGACATGCGATCTCCTAGAGCTGTAGTCCAAAACCCTCGGGTCATGTCCATGGCCAAGTCACTTCCACCCACAAGTTACATGCTCTTCAGAAAGCAGCTTCAGTATTAACGCCACATACGTCATTTATCAATACCCCAATATTCCCCAAAATGTTTTTATTATCCTGTTCTTCACCTCTCTTCTTCCCTTTGGTTAAAAAAAAAACATTTTTATACAGTTTGATATTTCAATCTCTTCATAGTAGTAGAATAAGCGAGTTATGGAAATGCGGTGGTAACTTTGGCTTCGTGCATTGTAATTGCACCTACAGCTGTTCATTAAGACTTTTACCATGCAGGCCATGTTTAACAGTTGTCGAATTCCAGGCCCAATCAGTTTCCTTTGTGATCTCTAAACTAGCAGCAGTCTGTTTATATAGTTTAGTCTTTAAGTCCTTAAATGTTAATGAAATACGGTAATCTGTTGGGTCGGACCTTTGTAATAGATGGAATGAGTTTTGAGAAAGCTGTAGAAAGCGAGAACAAATAAAAATAATAATTAACCTATCCATTGTGTTGTCACTGTACAATCTCCATTGTGTTGATGGCAGAGATTCACACGTTTGATTGTTTAAACCCTTCGAAAAAGGTTTATTTTGTTATGAATTAGTTTCATTTATTTTGTCAAATTCCATGCATCTATTGTTTCCGTATAACGTTTTACACACTGTTGACTTAGCAGCACACCACAAGAAATAATAGCGTAGCGTAGATGGTAGCGTGTCTGCCTCACGTTCAGGAGGTCCCGAGTTCGAATCTCGGTCAGGGAGAGTTACCTGGATAAGGTTTTTTCCGGGGTTTTCTCTTATCCTAAAAGACGAATGTCGGGTAACTCTAAGCTCCATGGACTCTGAGCCCATTTGAGCATCATTTTACCCATTTCATTCATCGTACAATATGACTTAAAAGCTAAAGGACGTAAGTTACAACAACAATGATCGTAGATCTACCACTTCTTGCAGCGTTATGAATGAACCAGTCGCACGATATGTAGATATTCATTAAATCACAAAAAAATTAATCTGTGATTTTCACTCATTCTGTGTATATCGTATATCACATTTTCTAAAACTGTTCTTCACTAAAACACACTCTTTAGCTAAAAGCATTTTCATTTTAAATGAAAATACATCTGCACATACTGGCAGACAGTCTTTCCCAGATCATCACTCGCAAACCTTGTTACAATAAGAATGGTGATTTGGGCCAGAAGTTCCACTGACGTGGTGGAGAAGGGTGCTTAGTCATAGCATGAATATGGAGTATTGCGTATGTAAGGAAATAGCGTAAAGTTGGAAGGAAAATTGGTAAAAGTTCTATAATTTTAGAAGGAAAGAGAACAAACAACCAGTTTGTTACAAATAGTTCAGAAGACGTTTCGGATAGGTTTGGATATGGAACTGGCCGGTTGGGAAATGACAACTGTCAGAACTAAAAGAACAGAAAACAAACCCAAGCCGATTTTAGTAAAAGTAGAAACGAATACACTTATGTGAGCAATTTTGAGCAATGCAAAAAAAAAAAAAAAAAAAAAATGAAAAAACGGAAATTTTCATAGAACAAAATTATGAATATGTTCTTTGTAATACAAAAATGTGTAACTGCCTCAAAACCAAGAGATCTTGAGCTCAAACCTGTGTTAGGATGCATAAGGTCAACTCTTCAGGGCTTTCCCATATACTCAGAGAAATGTTGGGTAGGGTTATGTTTATAAAGTGGAGGGGCACACCCCGCACACTAAGACCTACATAGATCTATTATGACTACCAGGGGATGATATAGAGGGAACACGGGAAGCAACATGCCGCAGACAGGCTACAGAGATGAACAGAAGTCCCTAATAATTCTAGGCTGGAAGCCCCCTCTCCTATAGCTGCCTAGAGAGGGTGAACAGTCGACTAAGCAACCCTCTAGCGTCCCAGGGGAGTACTTTTTCCTTTGAGCAAGCCTTCATATCATCTCTCCGTCAGTGCCATACGCCACGAAACCTAGAATTACATCTGAAAACTCAGAAAGAAACTAAATGAAAAGGTAATTATGGAAAAGAAATCGCAGTAGATAAAAAATCAAAACCAGCAATCTCCTGATGATTAGTGAAAACCACCAAAAAGGCAAAGTTAGAATGGAGTCATCGGGAATCGAACACAGGAACTCCCAATGTAAGCTTCACTCGTTACCAAGCAGCCATCTCGCTCTATAAATGTTGAGTAACTAAGAACCCGATGAAGACAAGGATTTTTCGCCCATTTCATGCACTCACTGTTTGAACACAATGTTCAGTTAAAAGTTAAAGAAGTAAATAAAAATAAAGGAATTAGAAAGAGAATACAGAGTATTCCAAAAGCTAAAGTACAAAATTTAGAGATGCTCGATATAATTTAAGACAAGCAAAAGATTCCTGGAAATATTTGTTTATGGACGGGAGAAGAAATCTGTTGTGTACGAAGTACTAATTCGAACAAAACATAATGCAACGTTAACTCTTTGACTATCACGATGCAATCAGAGTATTCAAGTATAAACAGATAAACAAATAAGTATATAAAGTAACTACATAAACTTAAACTTCCTCATCATCCAAACAAGTGTTTGGCATATGACCTCTTAAGACCTCATAGAACAGAAATTTTAATTACATCTGTTCCCGGGACATCTCAGAGAACTCTTCTGCTTTTATCCATTTGCCTGCATAAGTGCATGGCATTGCCTACAGTCACACATGGATCTTAAACATGGAGTAATACAAACCAACATATGCAGAAAAACATACAGAAGAAATGAGATTTTTGACATCTATCGCAAGATATACAAAATTAGACAGAAAGACAAACATAAGTATTTATGAAAAATTAAAAGCAAGGGAAATAAATAATACAATTAAGAAACATAAAAAATTGGAAGTTGCACTTAGACAGAATGCCAAACAATATGATACCTAAAATAGCTATAAATTATTAGCCACATGGTAGAAGGAAACCAGGAAGACCCAAGAAACGATAGTATCAAAAATTTCGAGCCGGAATGAGCTAAAGCTCAAACCGTGAAGAGGAAGAAGGAGGAGAACGAGGAGAAGGAGGAGGAGGAGGAGCAGCAGAAGAAAGAGGAGAAGAACGAGGAGGAGCAGAAGAAGAACGAGGAGGAGAAAGAGGAGAAAGAGGAAAGAGGAGGAGGAGGAGGAGGAGGAGGAGGAGGAGGAGGAGGAGGAGGAGGAGGAGGAGGAGCAGAAGAAGAAGAAGAAGAAGAAGAAGAAGAAGAAGAAGAAGAAGAAGAAGAAGAAGAAGAAGAAGAAGAAGAAGAAGAAGAAGAAGAAGAAGATCCATTCATTTGAATGTCTATGATTCGTAATCAAGACACATTACTGCCTTCGTAATAAATATTGGTCCGGAAATTAAGTGTTGACAAGTTAGGTATTCCCTATGGGATCTATCACTTTAGAGGGTTCATATCTCATGGATGAATCGATTTTTTTTGTAATTTACGTCCTCCAACGTTAAGTCATATCGGACGATGAATGGAATGGATGAAATGATGTTCAAATGAGTCCGGGGTCCATGGAGCTTAGAGTTACCCGATATTCGCCTTACAGGATAAGGGAAAGGCCGTGAAAGCCTCAGCTTATATACTAAAGAAGTGTGATTGAAGTCATCGTTTTGTTTGAACAAGAGTGAAGTTTATGAATTAACAAGCTACTGCATGAATATGTTAACTAAACAATAAATTTGCGGAGCAATACTTATTGGAACTTAGGTGATTTTTTCTGTTTGCAGTTAAGTGCTGTGACTGCCCCATGACTAATAAATAAAATGTGCAATAATTTTGTTGAAAAAAATAGTATTTAGTATTCAGTTGGCCCCAAGCAGCCCCAACCTGCAACAAAACTGTAATAGGTTTCGTAGTGAAAGATATGGTAGTCTTGGCGGGATTAAGAATGTGTAATTAAACGTAATTGAAATACCAGTAAAATAATGGAAACGATATATGAGGCTCTAGCAGAAGGAAAAATATTATTTGCCAGCGCAATCGTTGAGGCTCGAAATAAGAAAACAGAGTGTACTATATTTATAAATTATTTTGTAAAGAATTATTAGGACTATCGAGAGCAGCATCAAGGGAGTTAGCATTGTTAGAAATAGGAAAGACAAAGTGAAAAGGAATAATATTGGAAATAATACTGAAAAGTCTGGTAAAAACTTAAGAGAAGAACAGGGAAACATTATATATAAAAAAGATTAAGAAAAGAGTGAAGGGCATGGAAAAACGAGAGAAACGGTGAAGTATAGAAAATAAAGTCACTGAGCTTCCATGAAACCTAAAAGGAGAATGGGGAAGAGAAGGGCATCATAACAACTACAACAGAGAGAAGAGTAGATGGAAGCTATGATAGAGAAAAGCATCTATGTTTCTTAAATGTTTTAAGAGAAAGTGAAGCACAAGTTTGCGAAGTATGTGAGGTTTTTTTTTTAATTTACGTCCTCCAACGTTAAGTCATATTGGACGATGAATGGAATGAATGAAACCATGTTCAAATCAGCCCAGGGTCCATAGAGCTTAGAGTTACCCGACATTCGTCCTTCAGGATAAGGCAAAACCCCGGAAAAGACCTTATCCAGGTAACTCACCCTGACCGAGATTCGAACTCGCGACCTCTTGAACGTGAGGCAGACACGCTACCATCCACGCTGTCGAGGCGGGCCTTATGTGAGGGTGAACAGAATATAGTATAGTACTTAGTGGAATACAAGGAACTAAATCACTGGAAGAAAAGGCTATGGGAAGCCAAACTATTCCAAAATAGAAAGTAAAATTGTAGCAACATAAATATTAATTGGGAAACAATAAACAAAAGAGAGTGAGTGAAAATTTAAGAAAGGTTAAAGAAAAATGGATCACAAAATTAGGGCAAAAGATAGGCAAGAGACAAGGAAGAAGGAGAAGGAAGACAGTCAGATATTTAGAAGTATAAAGAGTCTAAAGGCGTCACAGCACTGCAAAAGGTCGAAGCGCAATAGACATACATAGGACAAATGTGTACCTAATAAATTAGTGCATCCGTGGACAAAAACAAATAAAATATCAGGAGAATCCGTATAACGATCGCAGGGCTTTGTGTACCTTCGTAACAGTTGTATTCAGAACATACATGTAGAAACTGTAGAATGGTCTTAGGTCTGTACTTTATATGTTTCTAAAGAAGGAATAATATGCAGCGTCACAGTCATCCGAGAAGTTAAGTAGGCAATGCTCCTCGGTTCTAATATCGTATTAGTTGTTCTTAGTCTTCAGTAAATTTTATGACTGGATGAGTAGAATATATTGCTGCATTTATAAGTTTAACACTTGACGTTTTAGGCACATCTATGCACACAAAAACATAATTATACCAAAACACTCGGCTTAAAAAGCTAATAAATAAGTAAAATAAACTACCATCCCCTGAAACTAAAGCACATAAAAAGAAGAAAAATTAGTATTGGGTTTATGAATTCGCAGCACGTGTAACTGCCCTCAATCCTCGCAGAATAAGTGAAACTAGAACTCTACAGTACCGTGGACGAGAAACTACATGTCAAGCGTCCTGAATTTGTGTCCATAAGCCACCTTTTGTTCGCGCGCATAAAGGGATATTCAGGCGCAGCTCCCTTTTCGCCCAGCCCTTACATTTTCAATGGAGCTCAAATCTGAACAGGGAGGTCAGTCTATCATCCTGATCTCGTGCCTCGGAGAGAACCAATTTCAAAACTTTCAATATGTCTGGGCACGATATTTCTCTGCGAATTCAACAATTCCATTGAGATATCTTATTCTCACAGAGAAAATTAAAATATTTTCAAGTTTTACGCGTACTGCTGTTTCGTGTATCGGCAAGCTTCCAGAATATTCCTATAGATTGTCTCTTGATATCCAGCCCCCCCCCCCCAAATACTGATATTGTGAAACTACGTGTTTTGCATTATATCGTTATTCCTGTGGGCGGTAGGCACTCAATTTTCCTTTATGTGTGGAAGAAAACGTCATCGAGTTTGAAATTATCATGTTATTCCAGTCGCAGTTGGCAGTTTCCCCTTAAAATGCAAAACCAAGCAATGCTTATTAGTTGCCATTCTGCAAGAGGTCCTGCATAGCCATTATTTCAAAAGCAGTTTGTAAAGGATTCCTCTCTGCTACTGCAGTAAAAGCTGCTTCCATTTCGAGAAAAGACTCTCGTCTTCTTTTAGAACCTTCCCCGTAACATCTCATCCACCTCTACGCTGTATATACAGGGATTACAATATGAGCTGCAGCTTCACGAGCAGGAAAACTTGTATATTGGTAAGTGCAAGGAGAAATTTCTAGAGCTGATGCCTTTGCATGTGCGTTCTATCATCCTGAAACGCTGTATGATTCACTGAAAAAAGAAAACCTGTTCAGCCCTAATAGATTTGTACACCATTCTGCGATCTTTTCTTGTTATTTACTTCTCATCCCTACATTTTGGATGCTTTTAAAACATTAGGATACTAAAACATTGAATTGAAAGTTGTCAGAGAAGCAATGGGAATGATAGAAGAGCTTGGGGTAGGAAATGTTTGGTCACCGGAGGGAGTAATAGAAAAAAGAAGGAATTAGAGTTACAATACAAAGAGAATTGGCCTAGCTTCTAGGGTAAGTGGACCGTTTATGCAGAAAAGTAAGAGGCCCAACATTAACACATTTCTTTTTTCATTTTTAAACGGGTCTCTACCTTAGCACAGGCCTCCAGTTTTTCTCTCTACTGTAACATTAGAAAATAGACCTTCGCGCTGATTCAAATTTTCCTTAGATCTGTATGCAACAGTAAAACAGGGCTGGAAATAGGAAAATACACATGTTATATGCAGATATGATACGCTAGGAACCATTGGTTTGGCGAGAATTTTATAGAGGCAATATTACGTAGGGATACTGGATAATATTTTCCATCGTCATACGAGAGCGTAAAATGGTCAAAAATACTAGAGATAGAAACTGTGATATAAATTATCAATTATATAACACAAGGAATATTTGCAATTAATTTGTTGTAAATTGTTAAGTATGCTGAAAATAAATAAGATGGGTAAAGTATTTAGAAAGAGTAGGAATAAGTAGTTCAAAGTAGGAATGAAAATTAAAGTCTGCCTTAGAAACCCTACTTCTTCGTACAACCTGGAGGGGTAAATATTAGTGCTAGGTTAATAAATGTGTCATCTTATATGAAGTTACAATGAGGCCAATACATAACTAATTTTTAACTAAGAATACCTATATAACATGCGTTAACCTATAAGGAATTATGCATGGAAATGCCACATGATATTTTTAATTAACTGTTGTTGAAAGGAGAGGCCTCACCTTTGTAGGTAGGGCGCATATCGGAATGAAATAAGTTGACATTCGTTAACGAAATATGATATCTCAACACAATCTACTCAGCCCGCCTCGGTAGCGTGGATGGTAGCATGTCTGCCTCACGTTCAAAAGGTCCCGAGTTCAAATCTCGGTTGGGGTGAGATACCTGGATAAGGTTTTTCCGAAGTTTTCCCTTATCCTGATACGAATGTCGAGTAACTCTAAGCTCCATGGACCCCGGACTCATTTGAGCATCATTTCACCCATTTCATTCATCATCCGATATGACTTAACGCTGGAGGACGTAAATTACAGGGGGAAAAAACACAAAATACACTCATCAGATGTTTGCTTTATCCTAATGTATAAATTCCTCAAATACTTAATTACTTAAATGTTGAGAAACACTGTAACACAGAAATGCCAAATTACCATAAATCTCTCTATGTACTCAAGAAAACAGGTCACCCACTCCATGCCGTGGACTTGCCAACAGGCTTTAAAGTGGAATCGCCGGCATTCGAATTTAGATGAGGGTAGTTAAGGCTGGCGCAACGAAAACTTGCCAATACGCCAGATGCGCAGGGCTCTATTTTCGCACCGTAAGTACCGTTACGTCTGTTGCAGGACGACATGTCTGTTTTACGGGCCTCTGTACCTAACAACGTCTCGAGGTGTGCATATAGCAATGAATGAGTACATTATTGTGCGGATTTATTGTTTTGTGTTGTGGTTTGATAGGCGACGTTTTATTTATTGGTTTAGGATATATTACTTAGCTATCATACCCTCATTAAAATCAAGATTGAAGAGTGCTAAAGTGCGTGGCCGTCAATCAAGGGCCGCGCAACCCGTCTTTGAGTAGTACCAAAGTTCCGCGCAGCTCCAGCTGGCAAGCTTTCGTTGCGTTATCTCTAATTTGCCTGGACTTTTGATAATAAGCAACTCTCTTGCACCGGCTTTCAATTGTGAACTCAGAAATGCATAGTAGTGGTCGGTGGCTGCTGCGTTTGTGATATAAGAGGCAATTCCGAGCAAAGGGCAACACAGAGCGAGACGTAGAGGCACTTTGGCTGCTACGGTAGTGCCGTAGCAAAGTTGGGACGTGACACAGTGTCCAGTGATATCCTTCTGTCTGAACATTAAGTGTAATGCTACGGTGAGAAACTGAAATATTAACGATTTTCTCACTTTAGCTCATGTGCGCAGAAATGAAATTAAATGTGCAGTGTTGAACGCCCGGTTTTATTACACATGGCACTGCAGGCGGTAACACTGATGATACATGAGATGAAGAGGGAGCAGTGGTGGAATGATATTACGGGGGAAACGGGAGATCCAGGAGAAAACCTGCCCCAGCGCCGTGTTGATGTCCGCAGAAGCTAAAGTAAATTAAATATAAAACATTCAATGATCCACATAAAATCATTTTTGGGATACTAATGTATTGACTGTAATTAACTTTAAATAGAAACTATAAAATGTTCATTATGTAAAATTGTATTTTATGTGTGCATTGAAATGTTATTATGAATTTCAAAAAGCAATATAAAGGTTGTGGTTATGTAAGGGCTAATTTTAATTGGTATATCAAAAATGTCCATTGTGAGTCTTTTACTACTCTAAAAAGCACTTAAGGGGTTGCCGTTATGTAAACCTTGATGTGATCATAATTTCAAGGGCAGCTACATGCATGTGCGTTATTTAATTTACACAGTGCATATGATGAAGGCCGCCGAAGCTAAGAAAAGCCTTCACACAAAAACGCTGAGCCTGCCTTTCTGCAGTGTTTATTTCCATATAACATGCTTTCCTAACAAAAACTAGTCAAACAACTGTAATTAGTCACATTGTATACCAGTTTTATATAGAGTAGGTGTCACCACGTTTCTGTCATTTCCTTGCAGAAGCAATAATAACGTTGCAAGTTACTCATTACTGCAGCTTTGTACGATACACTAAAACAACTAAACACGACACCCAGCCAAATAGGCTTCAATATAGACACTATGAGTAATGATATGAACTGAAGCAGGCACAACAATCATTGTTATTTACCGCTTAAAAACACATTTTGACACCAAAGCCAACATTATATATATATATAGTCCTGCGCCGTGGCGTAGCGGCTAAGGCAGCATGTCTTGGTCCCTGGCCAGGGAAAGCGGCCCGGGTTCGATCCCATCCATGTGGTGGGGATTTTAGGTCCCGACTATAGGACCGGTGCTCACTCAGCATCGTGAGAAAAGTGAGGAGCATACGCTAGGTAAGTGGACCTGATCGCGGAAACCAACATTCCGGCTGGGGGATGCCGAGATGCTGACCACATCTCCCCGTATCGGTTGGATGATCGTTCACCTCTGCAGTGCGTAAGTGGAAGTGAGGCCGGCAGTCGGGTTGGTAGGCCTTGATCCTCTAAGGGCTTTTACGCCATGGGTTATTATATACACTCCTGGAAATGGAAATAAGAACACATTGACGCCGGTGTGTCAGAACCACCATACTTGCTCCGGACATTGCGAGAGGGCTGTACAAGCAATGATCACACGCACGGCACAGCGAACACACCAGGAACCGCGGTGTTGGCCGTCGAATGGCGCTAGCTGCGCAGCGTTTGGGCACCACCACCGTCAGTGTCAGCCAGTTTGCCGTGACATACGGAGCTCCATCGCAGTCTTTAACACTGGTAGCATGCCGCGACAGCGTGGACGTGAACCGTATGTGCAGTTGACGGACTTTGAGCGAGGGCGTATAGTGGGCATGCGGGAGGCAGGGTGGACGCACCGCTGAATTGCTCAACACGTGGGGCGTGAGGTCTCCACTGTACATTGATGTTGTCGCCAGTGGTCGGCGGAAGGTGCACGTGCCCGTCGACCTGGGACCGGACCGCACCGACGCATGGATGCACGCCAAGACCGTCGGATCCTACGCAGTGCCGTAGGGGACCGCTACCGCCAATTCCCATCAAATTAAGGACACTGTTGCTCCTGGGGTATCGGTGAGGACCATTCGCAACCGTCTCCATGAACCTGGGCTACGGTCCCGCGCACCATTAGGCCGTCTTCCGCTCACGCCCCAACATCGTGCAGCCCGCCTCCAGTGGTGTCGCGACAGGCGTGAATGGAGGGACGAATGGAAACGTGTCGTCTTCAGCGAGGAGAGTCACTTCTGCCTTGATGCCAATGATGGTCGTATGCGTGTTTGGCGCCGTGCAGGTGAGCGCCACAATCAGGACTGCATACCACCGAGGCACACAGGGCCAACACCTGGCATCATGGTATGGGGAGCGATCTCCTACACTGGCCGTACACCTCTGGTGATCGTCGAGGGCACACTGAATAGTGCACGGTACATCCAAACCGTCATCGAAACCATCGTTCTACCATTCCTAGACCGGCAAGGGAACTTGCTGTTCCAACAGGACAATGCACGTCCGCGTGTATCCCGTGCCGCCCAACGTGCTCTAGAAGGTGTAAGTCAACTACCCTGGCCAGCAATATCTCCGGATCTGTCCCCCATTGAGCATGTTTGGGACTGGATGAAACGTCGTCTCATGCGGTCTGCACGTCCAGCACGAACGCTGGTCCAACTGAGGCGCCAGCTGGAAATGGCATGGCAAGCCGTTCCACAGGACTACATCCAGCATCTCTACGATCGTCTCCATGGGAGAATAGCAACCTGCATTGCTGCGAAAGGTGGATATACACGGTACTAGTGCCGACATTGTGCATGCTCTGTTGCCTGTGTCTATTTGCCTATGGTTCTGTCAGTGTGATCATGTGATGTATCTGACCCCAGGAATGTGTCAATAAAGTTTCCTCTTCCTGGGACAATGAATTCACGGTGTTCTTATTTCAATTTCCAGGAGTGTATATATATATATATATATATATATATATATATATATATATATATATATACTAGGTGAGTCTCCTGCCCCTATTTATCTTTGAATTTATGCAACGTGCTAAGCGACACATGTGACATGCCGTTCTTAAATGCCTTCTAATGCATGATTTACAGAACATTTTATGAAGAAAGTGTTGTAAGGGACAGAAATCAATCATTATGTATGTCGATTCCAAAAACATCATACCCGGATACAGAGAACTGCTGTAATAATTTTAGACGTATTTACAAACTTTTATTTACTAGTTTACTTCCGCACCCAACTTTAAACACGCCCCTGAAGGAACAGTCAAGTGTAGAGGTTCTACTCCCATTAGTCCTGGGCCCGTAGGACCAATTGGATTTGTTTCTGATGATAATACCGTTGGTTGGTTATGAATGGAGCTAAGGATGGCAAAAGCGTTATTCTTTTAAAGAACATAAGAGGCTATCGTCATATCTGGATGAAAACCAAAAAGTGTAAAATGAACTTGCCAACCTTTATGTGTGATAAATTCGGCAGGTTGTTCTTTATTTTTTCGGATAGTACGGACTAGTGTCACATCTTTCACAGCAAATAAAGAGCTAATTTTAGAGATGTAAAAACATTCTTAGAGGTGATATTACGTCCAGATTTTACCACCTCAGTCACCAGGATTTTCAAAATATTTTCTCCAGGTTGCATAGCTCTGCTTTCTTTCTTATTCCTCAAAAACATTATCTTCCAGTGGTGACATGTTGCACCGTCACAAATTGCTCGGAATGTTATTCCGTATTCAGCAGGTTCAGTTCTGCATGTATTGTTGAAATGGACAGTGACCTTCAAATGTAACCAATTGTTCATTCAGGCATGCGCCATCTTGGAATGTAGGCTTCCCTCGGGGTAGTTTCCCACATGTCAGAAACTTCTCTGACTGGTATTTAAGTTAACTGATGGAAATTAATTATTTCTTCACACTAGCCGTATATAGGCTAAGGTTTTGGATAGAGTCAGTATGAAAAATTCAATGCCATGGCCGGGATTTGAACCACGGATCTCCTGGTTTCCTGGTTTCTTACTTATGGGTAAGAGCGACTGGACGGAAAATAATAAATAAATAAATAAATAAATAAATAAATAAATAAATAAATAAAATCTGAATATTCTACCCCGGCACCTAGACAACTATACCGGGGCATATATCCAAATTTTCTCTTTATTTTTCCATAAAATCCTTACAAATGTTATAATTATACAAATCTCTCAGAAAACTACTCTACAAAAATAAAATGAAATAAAATAACAGAAATAAACACAAAAAAGCAAAAAACAAAAGAAAACAACTATAAAAATTACAAAATCCTTATTTCCTAAATCTATATCTAAATCTACTAATTCTGTAGTCCACCATGGCCTCTGCCATCACTCTCTCCCTCCGCCGCCCATGCAGTCAACTCCATTGTTAGATTATTCAATAATTCTTCCCGTCTTATCCTATTTTGTATTCTAGAACTCCTTCTTGGATCTTGTACTATTCTTCGCCTATTATCAACTCTTTCTCCTTTGAATATTTTTACCTCCCATGCTTTCTTACTTACAAAGTTAGTCAAAACTTGTAATTTATTTACCAATTGTTGATCTCGAATTATGTCATATACGATATATCCTGCTAGCGCATGCCTCTCTTCTTGTTGGTGAATTGCATATCTTCCACATTCAAATACTACATGTTCAGGATTATCTTGTTTGTTACATAATTCACATATATCATTTTCAGTTTTATTGATTTTCTTCCAATAGGTCTTATAAGGTCCGTGTCCAGTTATATAATGTATAAATCCCTTTGTTGGTTGAATAAAATTCAATTTTAGTCTCTCTTTGACGTTCTGAAAAATTTCAAACACTCTTCTACCTTCTAGACTGTCTGTCCATTCTTTTTGCCATTTATCTTTTAAACTATTTTTAATCACCCAAGATTTGTTTGTTCTGACTCCAGTTATATTATAAACTTTTTCTAAGTTTCCTTTTTTCGCCCAAAATTTTGCGCCCTTCAATCTTATTAATAAATCAATCGGCCAAATGGCCGTTGTTACTAGCAATGCCATAGTTGGTGTTGTTTTTACAGCTCCTGTCAGACGTAATAATACTTTTCTTTGCGTTCTTCTCAACAATCTTCTTATTTGTACATCATCCATCCTTTCTGCCCAAACTGCTGCCGCATACGTCATAATTGAAGCAAAAATGGTGTTATGATATATCTGTATGTTACGCAATGGAAGTACAAAATTTAAATTGGTTATTCTTGCTAGCTTAAGCATTATTTTCTCTGTTTTCTGCCTAATATACTCCGTGTGTTTTCTGAAATGAAATTTTTCATCTATCATGATACCCAAATATCTCATCTCTTTTTCCCGTTTAATGTTCTGATTATTTATCTTCACTGTAGGATCCCGCTTTAAATTTCCCTTAAAAAGCACATAATTTGACTTGTTTGGTGCAATTTTTAGTTTTGTTCTGAAACACCAATTTGATAATGTATTTGTAACTTCTCTTGCTTTATTTTCTAGCTCTAGTCTGCTCTGTCCATCCATCATTATGATTATGTCATCAGCATACGCTATTACATCCAAAACCTTATGATCTCTTTCCAGTAGTTCTAATAAATCTTCTGACAAAATATCCCAAAAGAGGGGCCCCAAGATAGAACCCTGGGGGCAACCCTTGGTTATCTTCTTCCTAGTTTCAAAATTTGATCCACCAATGAATACTTCTCTATTGGAACAATAATCCTTTAATAAATTATAAATAGTACTTGAATATTTCTTGTCTTTTAAAATGCCGAAAAAATACGGCCACCATAAATTATCAAAAGCGCCCGATATGTCCACAAATAATCCAATTACACAATTCTTTTGGCTTTTTGACACTGTTTCTTGAATTTTTAATATTGCATCCTCAGTTGAATATCCCTTTCTGAAACCAAATTGTTTATTATTCATACCCAGCATCAACCTATTTTCCATTATTCTTTTATATATTAACTGTTCAAAGATCTTGCCAATAGCATTTAATAAACATACTGGTCTGAAAGATTTTGGTTGCGTTCTGTCCTTATCTGCTCCTTTGCACAAAATTACAACCTTTGCCTCCTTCCACAAGTTTGGAAATCTCCCTCTTGCCAAACAATCATTAAACAAGAAACACAAAAACAAGACAATTTCTTCTCGTAGATTATACAAGACTTCATTTATAATACCATCTGGACCAGGTGCCTTCTTCTTTTTTAACTTCTGCAGAATTAATTTTATTTCTGTAATATCAAAGGGATAAACAGGATTTCCTGTATACTGCAACATCATCTGGTTTCTTTTTTCAACATGAATATCATCATCTTCTTCCTCTTTATCATCTGGCAATAACGTATGTAATAACAATTCCACCGATTCTTTCCCACTTTCTGTCATCTCCCCATTACCCTTATCTAATGTGGTTAAGATTTCTGGCTTCTTAATTTTATCCATAATAATTTTATACGGTTGTCCCCAGACATCTTGTTTTAAATTATTTTCAACGAACTGTTCCCAATGTTGTTTTCTGGTGTCTTCTAATAATTGTTTATACTTTTGTTTGGCCTCCCTATAATTCTTTAAGTTCTCTTCTCTTTCCGTATGTATGTTTGATTTTTGATATATTCTTCTTAATTTCCTTGCTAACGATCTCAGCTTCTGCAATCTATCTGTCCATTTTATTTTATCCTTATTATTAGAAATTGTTATCTTTGGAACGGATTTTGATACTGCTACTTTTATTGCTTGTGTTAAATTTATTGCATCCAAATCCACTGATATTCCCGTATACTGTAAATTTAAATCCTTAAATACTTGCTTCATCTTATCCCAATTTGCTCTTTTATAATTATAACGTAATTCTATTTCATGTTCTTCTTGAATTACTTCCCTATTCAATATATAATCAAAATAAATCAAATTATGATCACTTGTGGTCTGACCCTGTGTGACCCACCAATTTCTAATCTTCTTCTCCGCTGTTGCTGACGCTAAAGTAATATCTATATTTTCTTCAGCACCTGCTCTATTTTGAAAGGTTGGTGGATTACCATCTTTATTTATTACATATAAATTTAATTCCGAGATATGTTCTTCCAGTTTCTCCCCTCTTTCATCTGGTCTTTTACTGAACCACCAAGTTGATTTTGCATTACAATCACATACATGCATGATTTCTTTATTTCTGAATTTATTATGAATATTTTGTAATTTATATAGAAACGGTTCAATATCCAAACTATATTGAAAATAATAATTTGCCAATATAAAACTTCCATACTTTGTTATAACTTCAATGCAATTAACATGCGTATCCAGAAATTGCGCTATGTTTACTATTTGCAAATCTTGCTTGAAAATTACTATTGCTGCCATTGCCTTTTCCTGAGAAGATTTGTCGGGATCTTAACGGCATATATGGAATTTTGGAATTTACCACATACGGTTCTTGAATACAGATAATATCTAATTTTAATTCTTCTGCAATTTTTCTTATTTCCGCCATAACCAATTTACTTCTTTGCCCATTTATCTGTGCAATTCTTAAGCTTTCCTCCATGAGTTACTTCCTAAATTTAATCCACCAAATACATCTCTTCTTACTTTTGCGAAATTCTCTCTATTTTCATTTACTTCCTTTGCCATATTATGATTGAAACTTCTTATATTGTCCTTAAATTTATTTACTTGGGCTATTCGACTGGACGGAAACCGGAGATCCGTGGTTCAAATGCCGGCCATGGCATTTAATTTTTAATGTTGACTCTATTCTCTGATTGGTTCTAATTTACCATTTGCCCTTTGCTTCCGTCGGGCTGCTGCATTATCAAAGCGCAGCACTCTGAGAATGGCATGGAAGCGATTGTGAGATATAATTTTATTGAACAATGGTCGGCCATTTTCAATACTCCAAAGCTGACTGATATCTTCATTTCCTGACTTGAACACTCTAGTCAGGATCCAAATACCAAGAAACTTTTTCATTTCATGGAAATCTATACAGACCCAGTCTTTGTATACTATTCGACCTTCCTTATTGGTCCACATACAGTTTCTCAATGAGTGGTACACGAAATAACAACATAAAACAAGATTTTTCATCTTCACAGCTCCTAGTGGAATATTTTGTAGGTTTTTGGGCTTCGTTCATTACGTTCTTTTTACTCTGGCTGCTAGAAATTCCAGCCTGAGGGGTGGTAGGCCATATTTCATTCCCATTACGAGAAAACAGTAAGTCATTCTCAGCACGATTTGTACTAAATTGTTCTCCTTCTTCGTAAATGTGTTCTTCATGATGATTATCCGCCTCTGTAGTGTAGGTGGTAGTGTGTCTGCTTCGGGTTCAAGAGGTCCATGTTCGAATCTCGATCAGGGAGATTTATCTGGATAAGGTTTTTTCTGCGGTTTCCCTTATCCTGAAAGATGAATATCTGTAACTGTAAGCTCTATGGAGCCTGGGCCCATTTGAGCATCATTTCACTCGACATGGCGTTAGAGGACGTCCTAATTTAAAAAAAAATAGCATTATAATTACCATTATCTTCATGTTCAAAGTTTCCAACAACGTCTATCTCATCATCATCATCACAGGGAAATTCAAGCTCACTAGGTATGTTTTCAGAATCCGAAGTTTGCTCCCAAATATTTAGCTTTCTCCTTATCTGCTAAGTCCTCTTCTCGTAACATTTTCCATTTGTAGGACACACAAGTGTTGTGAAACAAGGTATCAAATATGCGCGCGCTTATCACAAGGATGGCTGCTAAACAGTAAAAGAATAACGTGGCAAATGTAAGTCATGTTACCGTATGCAATCAGTTTATTATCGCCTTTAACTAAACGGGCTTGCGAAACTCGCATTGGGGGAATCGTGAACCAGCTCTATGAAACATAGAGATAGGTAAGTACACAGAAAGTTGAAGCTAGTTACAGTGAGTAATAAATATTACACAAATAAAAATATTTGTTACTTATAATCCACTTATCTTAGAAGTTGATAAAAAATGTAAATATCAAAAAACTGTTAATGATATTCTACTCTTAAAAAAATAAAAGATGATTATAAATTTAAAAAAAAAATTACTTATCATCCTTGGGTTAATAAGCATTTTCAAAAAAATTAAGGAATTTGGTATAACTTTAGTTCCTCAAAATATAGTATTAAAAATGTATTACATTTTTCTAAAAAATATATTATTCCTAATAATAAAAAAATATTGTATTTATCAATTTAATTGTTTGGATTGTTATCAGGTTTATATTGGAAAGACGAAAACGTAGTTTAGAAACCAGAAAGAAAGAAAGAAAGAAAGAAGAAAGAAAGAAAAAGAAAGAAAGAAAGAAGAGAAAGAAAGAAAGAAAGAAAGGAAAGAAAGAAGAAAAGAAAGAAAGAAAGAGAAGAAAGAGAGAAAGAGAGAAAGAGAGAAAGAGAGAGGGAGAGAAAGAGAGAGAGAAAAGAGAGAGAGAAAGAGAGAGAGAAGAGAGAGAGAAAGAGGAAAGAAAAGAGAGAAGAAAGAGAGAAAGAAAGAGAAGAAAGAAAGAGAGAAAGAAAGAGAGAAAGAAAGAGAGAGAAAGAAAGAGAGAAAGAAAGAGAGAAAGAAAGAAGAGAAAGAAAGAGAAGAGAGAAGAAAGAAGAAAGAAAAGAAGAAAGAAAGAAGAAAGAAAGAGAGAAAGAAAGAAAGAAAGAAGAAAGAGAGAAAAGAAGAAAGAAAGAAAGAAAGAAGAAAGAAAGAAAGAAAGAAAGAAAGAAAGAAAGAAAGAAAGAAAGAAAGAAAGAAAGAAAGAAAGAAGAAAGAAAGAAAAGGAAGAAGAAGAAAGAAAAGAAAGAAAGAAAGAAAGAAAGAAAGAAAGAAGAAAGAAAAGAAAGAAAAGAAGAGAAAGAAAGAAAAGAAAGAAAGAAAGAAAGAAAAAGAAAAGAAAGAAAGAAGAAAGAAAGAAAGAAAGGAAAGAAAGAAAGAAAGAAAGAAAGAAAGAAAGAAAGAAAGAAAGAAAGAAAGAAAGAAAGAAAGAAAGAAGAAAGAAAGAAAGAAAGAAAGAAAGAAAGAAAGAAAAGAAAGAAAGAAGAAAGAAAGAAAGAAAGAAAAGAAAGAAAAGAAAGAAAGAAAGAAAGAAAGAAAGAAAGAAAGAAAGAAAGAAAGAAAGAAAGAAAGAAAGAAAGAAAGAAAGAAAGAAAGAAAGAAAGAAAGAAAAGAAAGAAAGAAAGAAAGAAAGAAAGAAAGAAAGAAAAGAAAGAAAAAAAGAAAGAAAGAAAGAAAGAAAGAAAGAAAAGAAGAAAGAAAGAAAAGAAAAGAAAGAAAGGAAAGAAAGAGAAAGAAAGAAAGAAAGAAAGAAAGAAAGAAAGGACATTTTCTTAACATTAAATATAAAAAAAAAAACAGATAAACCGGCCGTAGCAGATCATTTTTGGTCATTTAACCATGAAATAAATCCCCGAAGTTAAATTAATTAAAACAATTAAATGTTCCCATAGATTTAATAGTGTGGGGAAAATATTTATTTTAAAAAGAAGCATCGCGTAATGAATTTTGACATACCTGCAACTGATTCTGTTTTTAGGTTTGTTTCGTCTTCGGATGTTGATGGTGCTGGGAACGTGACATAGCAAGGAAAACATAGTAACCGAGATTTCCTTAACAACGGAGTTTGTTTCTCACTGAAGATGAATGCGAAATGCCTTCGAAATCGATTTGAAAAAGAAGAAAGACGTTTTAACATCAACTTCTTAAGATAAGTGGATTATAAGTAACAAATATTTTTATTTGTGTAAGATAGGTAAGTTTTTATAAGTCGTTTCCAAAATTATGAGAAACATTGCAAATTAGGAAAAGTCACAGAATTTCATCAAAATAAGATGTATAGCCACTAATATGGAAGACGATAAAAATCAGAGATGGGCCTCTAAGGCCGGATGGATAATGAAACTGTTAAATAACGTTTACACTCCGACTGGTTTGTGATTATTATTAACATTGTTATGTGCCATTGTTAAACAGTCCATTGTGAATTAAGTCTGTTCTTTTTCGGTTAGTACTGTGTTTTCGACTACATGAGAAGTGGTAAAGAACAACGTTATTGTAGCAAAGAACAAAACGATGAGTTAATACTCAAATGATTGGTTCCCACACTAACCTATAGTTTTTGTAGGTCAACATTTATTGAAACGTGAAAGAGTAGAGCCAGACTGAAAAATTCAATGCCCATAGCCGGGATTTGAACCATGGATATTCTGGTTTCCGGTCCAGCCGCTCTAACCATTTGAGCTTCTATGGCCAACGTGCCAACATGACATTAAATTCTCCAACTGACTCGTGTTTCTCCCAGTAAACCACTAGGAGTTCTCATAAATACACGAGACAACTACCTTAATGGCGACTTACTATGCTGTAAGTACTTTAAGGCCCGGGCTTTATAGTTCGGACCACTATTAGTACAATAAATGGAAATTAATTGTTCTTTCACACTAGCTGTGTGTAGGACGCACTATGAAAGAGTAGAGCCAGACTGAAAAATTCAATGACATAGCCGGGATTTGAACCACGGATCTTTCTGGTTTCCGTCCAGCCGCTCTAACCATTTGAGCTATTATGGCCAACGTGCCAACATGGCATTAACACATTAAACACGAGTCAGTTGGAGAATTTAATGTCATTTTGGCACGTTGGCCATAGTAATGGTTAGAGCGGCTGGACGGAAACCAGAAGAACCGTGGTTCAAATCCCGGCTGTCATTGAATTTTTCAGCTTCTGCCTCTACTCTTTCATAGTGCGTCCTACACACGGCTAGTGTGAAAGAACAATTAATTATCCATTAATTGAAAACGTCAATGCATTAAGGAGCTATTATTTATTAGTACACGAAACAAGGCAATTGTTGGCGTTAGAAAACGAATGCTCATATTAGAAACTTCCTCGCTTATGTGATAATAATAGCTCACAGCCTCCGAGGCTGACACATTAATGGCAAAATAGCTGCTAAAATCATATTAATATTATTAATAACCAGAAAAACAAAAACTATTGAAACTGCAATCGGCAAAACCCCGCATAAAGTTCCTTATTAACATAGAAAAAAATACATTACAGGTCATTGCTACAAATAGGCACCACGATAAAAACCGTCAGTTATAGATAATAAAAAAGATTATATTTTACTCCAATAAGCATGAAACGTGTTTGTGAACTTATGAGTGGAGGAGAAATAAACTGCAGGTTGAACAAAGTCGACAAATGCTGAACATTAGTCATTTTAGAAGCGACACCGCCTCAGTTAATGATTCATTTAACAGCTTTGTTACGCCATTTCAAATGGCAAAAGCGTCATAATTTGTTATCTTGACATACTCTGCTATTTTTCGAAGACAATGTTGACATGTTAGTGCAAGAACCACTAAGGTTTATGCCGAATATTACTAACCTAGGTAAACATTCCATTTAATTTAGCCTTAGTATTTCCATAGAATTAGCCAGCTTGAATTTTAGCAACTTGTTAATACTTGAAAGAAAGTGCAAACATATGACTACAGAAACTACGAATACAGAATGTTTTTGAAACCAAATGGCCCAAAATATAGAAACTGTAAATGTACGCATTAGGAGCCAAAGAGATTTCGCTGGTTGTTGACAGTAGTTAAGTACTAATTGCGGGGGGGGGGGGGGGAGCAGTGTCAGTTTCTTTTATCATTCACGAGACATAGCAAACAGAAACAATCACACAGCATCCAATACATTGATTCGTAAATGAATTCCTAAGTTTAAAAACACACACACGCACACGCACGCACGCACACGCACGCACGCACACACACATTCTACTGTACTGCACCTTCTTTGTTTACAAATTTCACTGCTGTTCAAACGAAACAGAATGTTTAACCACATTTATGTGGTAAAAGGTACGGACGAACAGATGGGCTACTGCACCCGGGGCAGCTGATGGCTCTTTATAAATAAATATTTTGTTTGCCAACAGCGCTGTCAATTGCCAGAATTATATCAGAAATCATTGATCAACGAACGAGTCACCTAGACTGACTCCGGCACTCTATGTTTCTATCGTTACACTAGGGAGGGAAGGATGAATGACGGGCGCAATCATAGACTGGACTCCTAACGTGCCTAGCCCAAAAGCATCCAACGACAGCTAACACCCAGGAGGGTGCTGTTTGCACCCATCCACCGCCCAGGAGCAACCTTCCGAACACCATTGACTAGCACATCATGAAGCAGATGACAGTTAAAGAAGTGCTGGGCACAGGAAATGAGGGACAGGAGAGTCACAACGCAAGAGAAGCCACCGTAGTATTCACCCAAGAAAACCATGCAAAATCCCTTGGATCAGAATCTGCAGTTTTCGGATCGAACCACGTTGTGGCACATCACTCGTTCATTTCTGTGGTACTTCAAAACTGAACAAACAGAAACATACTCCAAAAGTTAACGTAAAGTAACTTAGGGGTAATCACATTTTCTAAGAGCAGAGGAACCAAATGACCTATCTGTCGACGGACCCTTAAACCCCACACACTCACTCGTCATCCCTACTTTATTTTATTTTAAATCAGCTGTTCAGAATTCTGTGAATACATCGATTCCATTCTTTATAGTTCAGATACCAGCATTTTAAATAATAGATAATAAGCAATCCACGGCGTAACATTCCGCAAGCGAGCCTCAGCCCGCCAACCGACTGCCGGCCTCACGCCCTCGTACACAAGGCAGAGGTGGGCGATCATCCAACCGATATGGGGAGGAGATGTAGTCAGTATGTCGGCACCCCCAACCGGAAAGTTGGCATTGCTGACCGAGATTCTCTACCTATTGCAACTACTCAAACATCTCACAATGCTGAATGGAAACCGGTCCTACACCCGGGACTGAAAAGCTGCATCCCTCCAAGGGTGGGATCGAACCGGGAAAGAGATCCAGTAGAGAATGTACATCTCATAAGCGGATAATTTGTAGACCAATGTTACGGGGAGTTGTGTGGCTTTTTCCGTTTCTAGGTGGACGGTGTTATTGCCTTATTATTTATAAATTAATTGCCCTTATCACTGTTTTTGATGGAATTAGTACTTGGAATTCAAAGGCCACCAATAGGGGGGGGGGACTTATTTTCTATGCAACCTGTTCTTCATGTTAACAGTCAACCTTAGCTTAAATAGGTTAATTATGCATTTGGTAATTAATATAGAAAATGTAGGGATATTCAAATGTTTGAAAGCAAGTCGATGGCAACCTTTAAACGCCATACTTTTTCTATGACATCGCGAGAAATAACTGAATATTGGCAGCCCAACAGTAACGTTCTAAAATTCCAATCAACAACAGCGAAATACCTCGGCAACTGCTAATGCCACAAAACAGTTACTTGAAAGAAATTGTGTGTTTTAAAAAGATATACTATTTGTGTGGTAAATTGTTGTTTATTTTGCAAAATTTCTTCCAAAGAATAGGACCTCTAAGCTATTATCTACCAGATATTTTAGGATATGTATACATTTTGTCATGTAAATAAGTTATTTTAAGGGTAACCACCTATGTAAAATCTTAAATCTACAATTCTGCCTGGATTGACTTGAAACTTTAATGAAATTATTCTAATATTAACAGTAGTTCACACGCCAGTTTTCAGACCTTTATGCAAAATAGTTCTTGTGATTTTAAAATAGTGTTTTATGGTCATTGAATTAAACTTCTGCACAATGCACTTATAGTTTGAGAAAAATAATACTTTGTAATTATACTCATAAATACATTTTTAGGAAATTTATGAGATGTAATTTTAATCTTACCCTTGGTTTAGAATTTAAAAAAAAAAGATTACTGAATTCTTATTTTATTAATTTTCAATATTTTCTTGTGAAATATGTTCTTTATTTAATTTCACAAACACTGATGCCATAGTAAATAAATCATCTCTTCAATTTCCTCTGGTACTGTATTTATCCAAACACAAAAATTTTCAAGCTTCTATTCTGAAAACTGCATCGTGTGGAGCAATTTATATTTTGAAAAGGGCTGAAAATTAAAAGCACAAGAAAAACCAAAAGAGAAGATTTAAAACACTACGCCCACTTACATTCAGCCATTTAAATCGTCACGTGACACAGTTTAAAGGGCCGCACGGCATTAAAGTACGAGGATTATTCTATTTAAATAGGCAAAAACAGGTTTTTCTCTTGTTTGACCAATTCTCACAGATGAGTATCCTAAAGATAAAATAAAAATAAGATATTTTCTCGTATGATGTGGAAAATTTTTGAACATCCTCGTGTGGCTAACAATATTCTATTAATTTTTTTGATTCAGTGCCACAATAGATGTATTTTTGCTGAAATATTGACGTTGGATTTTAAGGTGCTATGCAATAAATAATTCCTCTATCTAATAGAAATGTGGTACAGAGAGTAAATATGACATCATCTGGACCTATGTATACTGGGATATTGTCTCTTTTTCTCCATTTTTACTCCTCGTCCCTTCAATTTTTGACCATCACTCTTGAAACCCTATGAAGCGAAATAAAAAGAATATCTGTACTTACCTTTTAGCATTTGTCTCAAAGTTTCTATTAACTCTTGGAGCTTACACTGGTCTGCTTCCGGATCTTCAACCACGTCAAGAACATTTCCTGCTGCCTTTTTCTTAGACATCTTCAAAGCTAGTGTGACAATCTGCAATTTATAACCACATTTTAGTTGGCTGTAAAATTTAGACTTTTTCAAAGAAATGGCAGCTTTAGTGCGAGTATTACTACAGCTATTCGGAACAGTGGCAGAGATAATAACCTGGAAAGAATAAAAGAGCAGACAGAAATCACAACCGCAGTTGGAAGAAAAACAATACTGCGAGGCCTGCTAAATTAGAATAAAATATAGTCATAAAAATCCAAGGCTGGCAAACAACAAATAAGACTCGAGGAAGATCACAATAATCATAGAATATGCGTGTAAAGGCAAACAAGAAAAAGATTCCCGCCTCGGTAGCGTAGAATGTAGTGTGTCTGCCTCACGTTAAAGAGATTCCAAGTTCGAATCTCGGTCCGGGTGAATTACCTGAATAAGGTTTTCATCTGGGGTTTTCCCTTATAAAAGTGAATGTCTGGTAGCTCTTTATGTTCTAAAGATTCTGTACTCATTTGAGCCTGATTTCACCCATTTCATTCATCATTAACGTTGGAGGACGTAAATTAAAAAAAGACAAGAAAAGCTCCCCTCACTAAGTTGCGGCTGTCAGCTAATAATCTAATTTAGTTCTTATTTCTACTGTCACTTCAGTTTCTTCAGTCTATTACTTACTTATGTGAACAAGTTCAGTTTTCTCTGTCACTTCACTTTCTTCCCGAAAGAGCCTAATCTTTCGAATGCTTCACCAACACAATGCTCTCTTAATCCCTCGTAATGACGGCAATCATTATATGTCGCAGCAAAAGTGCACAAAAGTTCCATACATGCCTGTGCCACTATTTTGCATAATTTATCAGTCACATTATCGCGTGAGAGTAGAAATCCACTACGATTCTGACGAAATTGTGTTTATCTTCCGCCAAGCGAGTAAACGTAAGCTAAAGATTAGAAATGCGTAGTGAAATTTTGATGTGATAACGCTGGCAGCACTTTCTCTACCGATTTTAAACATACAGGTATTATTATAACTAAACAACTTATTTCTGTACATCAATCTCAATAAATATTTGTCCATAAATGCTATAAAGTCAAGAAACAATGACGATAAATCCATAATGCGAAAACAAAACAATTGAATCTCCGTTTTTTATTTTCTCTTAAGGTAGAATTTCACAGTACCAAATATTTTATAGTAAGCAAATTGTAGATTTTAAACAATCCTATACTTTATTTTATCTTCTCTACCATTTGCATTCAGTAAATACACCGAGTGTTGTGTTCCATTTAAAACAACTGATTCTGGTATGTAATCAGGACACTTTGGGGGCTTCCTCAATTAAAAGGAGAGGGGGAAGGTCTATTTAGAAAGGGCAACGCGCTTGTTTGTCACTGAAGAGCTCAACCCAAAAATGAAAGAAAGCTTAAATAGCAAGCTTGGTTTTACGTTCAGTACATTCCTAAGATGCAAAAATATGCATCTCAAGAGATTCCTACACAACAAACTACGTTTTACATGGGAAACTGTCTTAATGTTTTGTTTTTCAAAAAATATATATATATATCTAACGACATTCATTAAAATATTATTAAGCTTAACATTTTTAAGTAACACAATGGGCATTTTGAATTTTCTGCAAATACTTTATTTTGAACGACTTCTGCAAAAGTGGTAAACCTTAAGAGATGAACAAATTCTCACTATAAAAAAGGAAATGTGGATTCGTTAAAACACAAATTTTCAACTAATATTTTTGTGACCTAGCTACTTCGGAGGCATTATTTGTTGTTGATTTGAATTTTAAAACGGCGTGACGTCTCGGAGTGGGAATTAAGCACATGACCTATTAAATATCTTTGATATCTATGCCCTTGATGGGGCGCCCAACGGAAACGAAGGCTGAGGTGAGAGGAGCTAAAAGGTAGACTACAGTAGAGACTCAGCTATAGACTCCCAGGTGGTAGGTGGTTCAGATGACAGAATAGAGAACTGCGATCGATATATTCTATGGGTCGCTATTTTCCTACCAGATTGCTTTATGAAGTCTCGGGTCTTCCTTACGTGGAGGATGAAATTAGGCGTCGTGCATCAAAATTCTACGATACTTTACCTAGGCATAGAAGCGTCCTTGTTAGATTATTGGGAGATTATGACCCCACCAGACGCCGTTCCAGGCTGTTCCGAGTACCCCGCATGGCTTGCGGGCACCCAAGATAACCCAGGAGCTAATCCTATCAGCAGCTAAAGTTGAGCTCCACATAATCCTTTAAGCTGTTTTGCATCAACATTTTTTAATCATAAAACAAATTTAAAACTAGAACACCAGGGTGCAAGGTTTTGCATCTATTCCTACAACCTGAGGTACATCAAATTTGTAGCCTTGAAATAATTTCTACCTAAAAACTCACAACCCATCCTACGAGATCCCGAAAAGAAAAACCCTACCTGCGGTAAAACCATTAACGGGTGGGCACGCAGCAAAAACCTTTTGGCTTTACACAGCTAGCCAGCACTTCGGTTGGTCGGTCGGTCGGTGGTTCAGCTGTCTCTCCTTCCCCGTGAAGACCGCTGAGGGAGGGGGTATATGGAGACCGCCCCGATTCGGGGAACGAAGATTTACAAGGAACATCCTTTTCCTCCCCAACATTCGTCAAGCGGCCCGTAAAGAACACGAGAAAAAATCCATAGTTACGAAGATCGATTGCTGGGATCGAATCCACGACCTCCGAATGCGAGTAACACGCGCTACCACCTGCGCCACCTACTTCGGTTTCAAATGGTAAGTCGTCAATCTGTCTTTCACACTCACTCTCACTCACACACACACACACACACACACACACACACACACACACACACACACACACACACACACACACACACACACACACACACACACACTCTCTCTCTCTCTCTCTCTCGCTCTCTCTCTCGGTCATGCAAGGAGCTTGGAATTTCAAATTCGTCATACAGGGACTCGATTTTTAAAAACCTTGATTACATTTTTAACCTTCCTGCTGCATTCTTCTTATGCCAACAGCAAAATGTATAAATGCGTTATGAAGGTTTATCTCGAAGAATAAACTTGTAAAAGAGTCAGTAGTGAAATTCATAGGAATGCAACACATCAGAGAGTTATAACTAGTTATGCACAACTGGAAGTTGCTAATCACAACACATTAGAGCTATAGTGATTAAGTTACTCCGATACCTCAAATATGTGACATTTTAATTAAAACTATAAAAATAATTCAAACACACTCCTAAATAAAATTTCAATTAGGCATACGTATAGCAGCAGATGTTTATTTACAGAAATTTTAAGCTTTATTTAAAAGCAGCGTACATCTTGTTTTCTTGACATTATACACAATTACGGCTCTAAGCTGTAGTTACAGAGAATGTTCAAAACTATAATGCAAACACCTTCAATCAAACTAAGTTAGCACATAACTGATATTTATAAAAGTGTTTTACAGTCTTACAGAACAGTTTAACTGTAACTGATTATCAGCAGTCCGTAACACCTAAAGACCTCCATCAGGTGATATATTTTAGTGGTCGCCGCAAGAGAATTATTCACTTATCATTTCAGCGAATTGCGCTTCTTGTTATTATAAAAAAATATTTCAAACCATACATTAAATCGCAGAATAATATAGACATATTACAGTTCCATGATATCAGTTCAGTAATATTTTATCCATTATATCTAACCCATTTCTTCCTCGTCTTACTTGAGCTGTCCACTTTTTAGTGGTTGCCTGCAACCCCTCTCTGTCACAGTGATCTAACGTCCCACTTTTAAGTATTTTAAGCTAAATTCAACCATAAGTTTCTTCACCTACCACACCAACTTCGAGTTCCTTACTTTTTTTCCATTCTTCCTGTGAGAGACCAATCGATTATTCGTATATGCCTTTTCTCCTCTTCCATTTTTTACGACCATACGTCCCTAACACTGCCATACCCCTTTATTCGTTCTGTTTTTCAACGTATTTTCTGCTTACATCTCTGTTTTAATAACATCATTCCTTACATGCTGTAGTCAAGATACTCTTACACTTCTACGTTACCCATCCATTTTGATATTCAACTTTTTCTGCTACCATTCAAGGTTCAATACGCAAAGACAGCCATACGCAAAGACACTTATCATCATTGTTTTGAAGATAGGTTTTTTGCTGTTGTTTTTAACATTTCTGTGTTTCATAGCGTTCATTCAAATGTCTTGTTACTTTCCTAGCATGTCTTGTTACTTTCCATACTGTCAAACCCTTCATCACAGGTACCTCAACTGTCCAGGATTGTACCTGAATATTTGACCTGGATGGCATTTCTAATTGGTACTATACTTACAACCAAATATTCTTCCTTCGCTACAACCATACATTCCGTCTACATTTAGAAATACACACTTATTATCTTCGGGCCTTATCTTAGTTTTACCCGGTCAACGGTAAAAAGCAGCGAATGTAGCATATGGCCATTAACATTTTCTGTCCATACTTTTGCATGGATCATCCATTTCTCAGTCCTTAGTTTTTTCTCATTATTTTGTGCCTCAAAAGACGAGTCAATAAATACATAGGTCTTTCTTGCAACATTAAATGGACGCGTCGAATTTGAGTTTGGAAGTCCCATGATATTTTATGAATGAATAAAAGTGACTCATTTGGAAATGCACCATTATTTCGCTCCACTTCCGTTGCATTGATCCGAACCATTACTAAACAACAAATGGAAAACTGATCTTCCATTATTGTTTATTGTGCTTGCTGAAAACAATTTATCATGCGTGAAGGACGGGCTGTGTTTATTTACATATAATGTTTACCGAATACTAAACCATTACTAAATTACCCCTGTGGTACACACTGACGGCTAATACATAATGTCAATATTCTGGTAGATTGCAGAGAGAAGAGTATTTTTGTGACTGTGCAATAGTATCTACAGATAAAGTTACTTCCTTTAAGCTTCCAAATGACTTTTCAGTGTTTTCCTGTGAACTTTATGCAATTAAACATTCCATGCAACAAATACAAAATTCTGATAAGAAACATTTCATAATTCTTTCTGATTCCTCGGAGTTCTCTAGACAATATGTGACCCTTGGACTACAGATAAATTGATTCAAGATATACAGATACTACACCATAATCTGAAAACTCAGGGTAAGGACATAATCTTCATATAGATACCGTCTCACAGAGGTATATCAGGTAATGAGCAAGCTGACAAGGACGTCAGAGCTATTGCAAAGGAGCCAGCTTCCACCTCTTATATTCCTGCATCTCATCGAGACCTTGCATCAGTCATAGCCACGAAATTCAAAGCAATATGGAAAACCCATTGGAACAGCACATCCACCAGCAAAATTCATGAAATGAGGTCAATAAACAGCCATAGTGTATTCTACAACAAATTCCAGAGAAAAGATCAAGTTAAAATACTAAGACTAAGAATAGGACATACAAAACTAACACATTCCTACTTACTGTCAAAAGAAGCACCACCATCTTACGCCCGCCTCGGTAGCGTAGATGGTAGCGTGTCTGCCTCACGTTCAAGAGGTCCCGAGTTCGAATCTCGGTCAGGGTGAGTTACCTGGATAAGGTTTTTTCCGGGGTTTTCCCTTATCCTGATAGACGAATGTCGGTAATTCTAAGCTCCATGGACCCCGGACTCATTTGAGCATCATTTCACCCATTTCTTTCATCGTCCGATATGACTTAACGTTGGAGGACGTAAATTGCAAAAAAAGAATAAATAAATAAATAAATGCCCACTTACAATTAAGCATATTGTATTTCAGTGCACAAAATATACTTATGCCAGAAAAAGGCATAATATTTCAAGTAATATGTTATTAACACTTACAGACACAAAAATTTAGTTAATTTGTTAATGTTCTTTAAGGAAATTTGTCTATATGTTTATAACTCTCAGAATTCAAGCTGCTGTCATGTTATGTCAAATTGATTTTTGGTTCTCACAGTGTGTTGTAATATTTAATACTGTAATTGTCAATGTGGTCGCTATAAGACCTAGGAGTTATGCGACCCCACCCCCCCCCCAAAAAAAAAGAGGACAGTTTCTCCCAAGAAAAACACTGGCACTGATGGTTAGGAATGTGGGTCATTGGGTACTAACGTCCCTCACTACTCCAGAGAGCAGAACGCCCCGCACTTTTCATCAGCGGCCTTCAGTACTTAATAGTCTTCGTTTCTTTGGTAACCGTTAATGGGTAACTGGTTAATTTGTATTCGTTAATTTTGAAAATAATATTACCATTACGATATATTCTGCCAATCCCTGCTGCAGAGAATCATAGGTTATCAAATTCAGTTTTGAGCAACCACAGAAAAACATGTGTATAGTAGCCGTATTCCCATAAAAGCCCTGGGTGTTCAGCTGGCGAGCCTGTTTTCAATATCCGCTTGGTACCTCATGTATGCCCATGGTGAGAGTCGCTCCTAAGGTAAGCAATGCATTATGCCAGGGTTTTTACGGAAGTAATCTAACTCTGACTGTAAGGCGAAAACAAAAGACAGACACGTTGATCACAGTGAAGGGAATATAAACTAGAAGGAGAGGAATTAGGTACCATCAATCGCCATACTTTAACCTATCTCATTGTCGCTTTGGATAAATCGCTGAGAGAGCTTCGTTTACCCGATTATGAAAACCTTGAATATTTCTATCAGATTATAAATTGTATGATTTCTGGCGAAACCTAAAATGTAATTCAATATTAAGAACCAATACAATGTTTCCATTTGCATTTTGTAGTGCATTTTTAAGTATATTTCATTGTTTGGAAAATGTATATTCTTGGAAGGGAAAAAATTTAGTTTTAGCTCCACTATGAAAAAATTTAAATGGATAAAATAAAATATTTCAGGGTAGCATGAGGATTACTCCAAAAATTTACTCTTTCTACAATTCCTAAGTTAGTCAGTTTGAAGTAAAGATTACTTCAAACCTTTCTACTTGATTGCAGCTTTTATTCCATAGAGAAAGGGTAGTCTTTGAGTAACAGGAAAAGGGTAGCTTTGTGAGTTTATTCTATAAATTTTCTATAATATTAGGTATATTATTTTCAATCAAGTTGTCGGGACGCTGGAATGCCCCTCCTATAGCCTTCACAGTGTCCCAGTCAGTGGAACATTTTCTTCTTTTTCATTTACATCGTGAGAACAATTTGTTGTCCCTTGTTACGTAATTCTATAAACCTGTTATTACTCTCTTGTTTTACTTCCGCTTAAGCCTGCACTAAGGAAATCTTCTGATCTAACGCAATAAACTTATCTTCTTTCTGCTTTTTCACACCACTTCCACTTTCTTATATATTCACCTCTGGTCAAAAATATTTCATCCAAAATTTAATTTAGTTCTCCAAAGTGTAGATTGAAGCCTCTAAATATTTTATTACACATAAGCTCCAAAAAAGTTATTTCTGGACTGAATCTGATGTTGGAGCAAGACTGAAACGGTCATAACGGGATAATACGCTCAAACCTGATAATTTTAAACTAATTTTTTATCTGTATAGGTAGAGTCAGATTGAAAAATTCGATGCCATAGCCGGGATTTGTACCACGGATCTCCCGGTCTCGGTCCGGTTGCTCTTAACCATTGAGCTGCTGTGGCCAACATGCCGACATGATATTAAATTCTCCAACCGACTCGTACTTTCCCGGTAAACCACTAGAAGCTCTCATATGCAATGAGATATAAACCTTTGGTGGCGACCTACAGAAATTCCCAGGCTTCATAGTTACCACAATTAGGTAAATTTACCCAATAGTGGCCACTTAAGTACTGGGATTTAAGTACTTACAGCATAGTAACGCTGTAAGTCATTAAATCATGCAATTTATATCTCATACTTATTTACGTTAATCATTTCCGACATATTCTTTGTTAAGTGTTTTAATTTTTAAATTCGTATACTTTTTCAAAACTATTTGTTTCTCTCAGTAAAACAAAGACAAACTCATCATCTAACGATCACCTCTAACGATATTTGACAAACAGATATAGCATTCCCTTATCCTGCTTCTATCTACAGGAAAATATGCAATATAACCATTTTGTAAATCTTTATATGGATTAACACAAATTAAAATAATAAGCTTTTTAAGCATAATTTGTTGAAAAATAAGTAGTGTGTCATGTATATGTAAATAAATTATTGTTCAAAGTCATCAGAGTGATGCCTATCGCTATAGACTGATGTACTATTATAATACCTACAACGAAATACGCAGAAATTTAATGAACATTTCTCTCTCTTCATTTCTTCTTCTTCTTCTTCTTCTTCTTCTTCTTCTTCTTCTTCTTCTTCTTCTTCTTCTTCTTCTTCTTCTTCTTCTTCTTCTTCTTCTTCTTCTTCTTCTTCTTCTTCTTCTTCTTCTTCTTCTTCTTCTTCTTCTTCTTCTTCTTCTTCTTCTTCTTCTTCTTCTTCTTCTTCTTCTTCTTTTTGTAATGTACTTCCTCCATCGTTAAGTCATATCGGACAGTGAATAAAATAGGTGAAATGATGCTCAAATGAGTCCGGGATCCATACAGCTTAGAGCTACCCGACATTCGTCTTTAAGGAAAAAGGAAAACCCCAGAAAAAACCTTATCTAGGTAACTCACCCTGACCAAAATTCGAACTTGGGGCCTCTTGAACGTGAGGCAGACATGCTGCCATCTACGCTACCGAGGCGTCTCTTGATTAACAAGTAGATGAATAAACTATTTTAAGAATTTTTTGTGTAAGAGCAGAGGAAGTAATTCAATGCAACACACCAAATCCTCTTCTGAAAGTATTTCCTGTTGTTTGCTTGGAAGATGCATACTCACTTCGAAATTTACTCAACATTTCATACATACACGTGTGCTTTTTAACACAATGACCTCAAAATATCTCATATAGGTAGGTGACAGAAGAAGTAAAAACCGAATTCTCCAAGACGTGGTGCTTTTATCACAACATTATCGGAATATTATTATTGTTTATCTCTCAAGTTTGAAGGAGCCATTACAATATTTAGCTGCCTCAGAAGACCTTATCAATTTATTGTGCTTTTTGAGGTCTCTTGAGAATAACCTTGAGTACTAGATTTTGCAGTGAAACGACCTTTACAATGACCGCCTCCTTCACTTCCTCTGGAATCTTTTAGGTGATGTATGCCATTATATGTGAAATATCTCTGTTTACAAGTGACTTGTTTATAACCACGTCATAAAGATAATTGCTCCTAATAATAGATACTTATTACACATTAACTTGATGACCTTTATTGTGGTTATGTAAACTGCTACAACAAAGGGCAGTCAAGGTGTGCACCTCTCAGCTGTTTTTTATTCTCGTTCAAGGTTTCTTAGCTCCTACCATGTTGCTCGTATTTCCAGCTGAACTACTTATTAAAGTACCTAACCTGACATTGCTAAGCAGGATGCAAAAATTGCAGTAGGTACAACATCCTAAAGGGATCTATATGTGAATTCTTCAAAATTCAAACTATTCTACCAGTGTTTTGGATGCTTTACCACATATAAAAGATATAAATTCAATCTCTTTCATAGAGACAGCACAAAGATTTTTAAAGAAATCCCAAATCCAAGCTACCCTTTACATAGAAAAGATTTCGCTAGTTTCGATTTTCTCAAAAATTGCTCGAAAAGTGTTATCTCGTGTACAATTATTCTTGTATAAAACCTATTTTTCTGTATACTTTATGTTAATCGAAAAAACGTTTATATAAACAGTTTTATGAAGGCTTTTATATAGCTACATGAGAATACAGGAGACTGAAACGTTAACCATGTCTATAAAAAGCGGATCGCTACCAGCAGACCGAAATTTCACACCATTTGCATGACTCAAGGAACGAGAGAATTTTGATAGACCGTTCAAAAACCTAAGAGTAATGGAAAATTCTAACCAAGAACAGTTAATGTCACGGAAAAATTGGTACAGATTTTGTCTCAATGCGATCTACTTTCTTCGTGCTTTAAGTTTAGAGTAACTCCTATGATTGATAGAGACAACATGAACAATTCAATACCATGGCCGGGATTTGTACCACGGATTTACTGGTTTCCGTCCAGTCGCTCTAACCCATTGAGCTGACATTGCCACGTGCCGTCCTGACATTAAATTCTCCATATGACTCATATATTTCCCCGGTAGACCACTAGGGGCTCTCGCATCCGAGAGTCATTTAAGAGTTAAATGATGACGCCTGGGACTCATACGATGGTAAGTCGCCACAAACGGTGAAACTCAAAGCATAGACCGTTAGATTCCATGATCTTGAGACATCGTTCAGCGAGGTTTATTATCCCACGATGGTACCAATCTCTGGTTTTTGATGCAAAGAATTCGGTGACACCCACTTGCAGTGCTTCAAAGTTGTCAAAATTTCTTATAAGTAGAAAATGGGTCATGGATCACATAAGATGATAATGTGATGATGCAAAATCAGGACTGTATGCTGGGTGTGGTAGCAGTTCGATGGTTGTTCTTGCAGTATGGGGTAGTGCATTGTCCTGTTTCAATGTAACTCTACTTCGGTTAACTAATGCTGGGCATCTCCGTCTCAAAATTACATGAACTCGTTCCAGTTGTTGAGAGTAAAGATCCGCATCCACCGTCCGCCGGTTTGGAACAAAATCCCAGTGAATCACACCTTCAGAATTCCACCAGACACACAACACTACTGGGACCGAACTGGTTTCTTTTTTAACGATGACTTTGGCAGATTGGCGGGGATGAAGACAATGTTTCGAGGCATCAGGGTTTCGGTGATATGCCCATTTTTCATCACAAGTGAAAATTCTCCTGAAAAATCTATCATTTGTGGTATTACGGATAAGCTGACGACAGATAACAATTCCATGTTCAGCCTAACCTATGCGAGGTGTTAGCTCATGAGGTAGAGATCTACAGCTTTTGTATGATTTTCCAAGTGACCGTATGGTATCTGTTGATGCACCAAGTTCTTCTGAAAGCCTGCGGGTACTGTTTTGTAGATTTTCTCGCAAAAAAATGGCTTATATTCCCGATATTCCATACTGTAGTTCTTCCACAACGTGGTAAATCTTTAGTGTTTTCGTCTCCATTGTTGAAACGCTGGAGCCATCATTGTGCCACACGCTCACTAACGACACCTCCTTCCACTTCACATGTCCTTCGACCTGAGGCAGCGGTTTTATAATCTTATTTCCAGAGTGTTTTAGAAGGATTAAGTTAAAACTTTGTTATCTCCTTTTTGTGATTGTTTATTAACAAATGAAAACTCATACATGCTTGCAATGTACGCAAAACCAGCTATGGCATCCTGTAAATAGCATGGCCAAACCAAAGAAACCCAATAAATGTTCCAAAACTCCAAAATCATAAAAGCCGACTTTACTTATTAGACAACCAAATATTTTTCAGAAAATAAGAAATAAGGAGAGCTTGTCTACATGAACAGTTTGGTCATTTTATTCAAAATTTTTGTGTTCCATCTTCGAGACGTGATAGATTTAAATGCCGTTTAGTATTTGTTTGAAATTTTGTATTACAATTTAGTTTTTCATAGTCAGATGCGAAGTTTTTTTAACACAATGAACCCGAAAACATATACTTTTGGTGAAATCTTTATATGAGCGTGTTTTGTGGATATGTTTTTTGTAATAGAAATCTGTATGTTGATTGATATAAAAAGTAAAAGTTAAGTAATTACATGCTTAGGTTTTCACGGCCGGCGTTAACCCAATAAAATGTGTTATCCAGGTTTTTTGACCGTGGTCAATTGGCTGAAATGGCACTTGACGTTTCGCCCGTCTCTCCACAGCGCATCTCGAGAAGTTGACACGAGCAAGGCTACTGGAGTGACTCAGTTGTACTGGAGTTACAGGTTTACTCCAGTAACCCTGCTCGTGTCAACTTCTGAAGATGCCCGGCGGAGAGACGGGCTAAACGTCAAGTGCCATTTTAGCCAATCGATCACGGCCAAAAAGCCTGGATAAACACATTTTATTGGATTAAGTAATTTCTTCAAAACTGGGCATAAGAATCTTTTTGGTAATAATTCCTAAATTTGGCTGAAAATTGCATGTTAATTGGTTAACAATTATGACGTTGAAGCATTTTAAGTAATAAAAATGCCTGAGTTAAAACTCCTGATAAAAACATTTAAAACTGGAATACGCCTCTTGTTAACGCACTGCCTTAAAAAGGGGAAGAAATACGATTTTACATTATTTGTATATTCCTAATGCGGTCGTGCTTACTGATGTTCAAGAAGCAGTGAAATGTCCTGCCTTTTAACAGAAAACCACAGAAGTTGAAGCACGCCATTACTGGTTCTCCGTTTGAACACTATTGTGTTACTGTTCTATGGACTTCTGCCTTTCAAATCTGACACAAAGTTACTTCATTCTCCACAATAGCTCTGGACTTTAGCGAGAATGGTCCACCTAAGGATTGGGGACATCCGTGTCGGTTGGTTACTGGTACAGCACATGTCAATCAGTAGTGTCAATTGTACTCACACAGAGAATAACATGCTATATTGCGAAACGATAGAAAAGTTACTTATCAATAAGTGTAAAAGTGTGCAATGTGAAACTGGTGGAAAATTGTCTTTATATATTCACGTCATTTCACCTTGTTCACACTTAAAATGAAATTAATCGTTGTTATCTAATGTTACCAGCAATATACAGCAGGCAATTAAAAGAAATGTGTTCTTCTGCAGAGAATATTAAAAATCACTCTGAGTGCATGAGTACTGTGATGTGATATTTACTTTATCTAACTAACATAAATAAAGACTTGTTTTTAGTAGCCCATTTTGTACATCAGGGGCGGTCTCCTCTTGATGCGTTTGAATCGCCGAGAGAGCTAATTGTTTTTTAATAACTTTTATGGTTATGTTTTATTTTCTAGTATTTAATTTTCATCTATAAAAGTTCTCCAAATTATATTTTGTAATGGAACCGCTCTCTTGGCACCCGCGCGTCCATAATACAGCTAATCTCTGTTTCATATAACTTTGCCCCGCTGACATGTATCACTACACGTGCAACTACCTTCCCCCTCATCCTAATTGGTTAATGCTTTCGCATCATAGGCCATAGGCGGTGCCTTCCCGTCATATTGAAACCTGCAGTAAACGCCATAATAATTGCCAGGAAGATAGATAAAATCATACAAGTAAGAATATGAAGGCATGCAAAAATAATGAAGTTTATAATGTAACTGAGCAAGCTGAAATTGAAAGAATGAGCAATGAAACTGAAACAAGTTTATAATGAAAGGCCTTCGGCCTTTTCCACTGGAATTTTTTAAACCATCACACATACCTTGCAAAAATGCCTGTCTTTCAGTCTTAAAAGTCGTGTCACGCCATACTTGTCGTGTGTCCTTCATTCACTCAAGTCTCGTCGAGGTAGTATATTTTGCGATTTGTATCTCGGTACAGTCTGATTGTCCTTAAATAACGTCTTCGCCACACAGCAATATCGCCCCTGGAGTGGTAAGTTTTCCTGTTGTCTCAATTTCATGTCGCGATGTTGCTACGCATCTAACACTCACACCTGTAAGTTCAGAGCACAGCTGTTCAACTTCTCTCACTGACAAAGACGGATTCTTTTCCGTGAGTCCATTAAATACATGCACCACAATTATTTTTTCACCGTTTTTTAAAGGTTTTCCCTTGCGATGCTTCAGCGAAAAACTGGCGCTAGACTCTGCCATTATACATTAATAAGTACACGCGCAATAAACGATCAATAAAATAATTATCTCTCGCACTCGGCATTCGATACACCGTCGAATGGCGATATATGACTAATCCAGTTCAAAACAAGGTCAGTTATAAAAGTCATATAAACAAATATGTCATCACTACCGCTAAATCACGTGCTATCGTGCCATGTGCTTGAGAGCAAAGGAACCTCCTCTTTACTTCGTTTAAGAATTAACATGCATTCCAGATAAATCAACTCTGTTGCGTAATATATTTCATTAATCCTTTCCGGTTGGATGTCGATACTATGTCGACAGGGTAAGCCGGCCGCTGCGGTCGTATGTCGACATATAGTCGACAACGTTGGGAGGGTGTTTACAAGGATTTCTTTCTATGAAGTGCGAAGATTTTTTCCCAGAGGGCAGCACGAACTATTAGTACAGACTAGTACGTCCGTTCTGATGTGCCCTCTAGTGAGTAAATTTCAATTCATAGTGTTTCTAGAGGGAATTGAAAATAGTTGTTTTTGAACTTCATCATAGCTTCAACAAGTGTTACACCTGTGCGTGTTAAACGTGTTTATAGAGTATCAAATCCTGAAGATGATGAAGCTTTGGGGCATCTTCTACAGGAAGTGCTAAATGATAACAGTGATGACGATTTGGATTTTGTGGAAGAAGCTGAAATTGCGAGTTCTGCTTCAAGTAGCGCGTCCAGTGACTGTGAGGACAACAACGGGCTAAGTGCAGTTGGTACCGGTGTTCGTGATAGCCAGGCCGACGGAGATGGGTGGTATGCAGTAAGCGCAAATGACTTAACGCCTGTAAAGCCTAACTTAAGAAAAAGTTCAGGCCCTAAGGTAAATCTGAGATATGATGCTACTCCATATGACTATTTTTCTTTGCTTTTCGATGATGAACTGATTAGTGAAATAGTTGCCGAAACAAATAGATATGCCGAAGAAAAAATCTCAAAAATAGAAATGAGCCCTCATTCTATTTGGCTGAAATGGAGCAGTGTTACTTTAAGCGAAATGAAAGCCTTTTTGGGCATGATAATTAATATGGGTATGGTACCAATGCCAGAATTAAAAGATTATTTTTCTTCACACTGGAAGACTGGAATAAAATTTTTTCATGATGTAATGGCTAGGGATCGTTTCTTACAAATATTTTGGATGCTTCACGAGGGAAATGACACAGTAAGTGAAACAAATGCAGTACTGAGGCGGACTAGAAAAGTTCATGGAGTTGTTGAACATATAGAAAAAAATTTTCAGCAGCATTTTGTACCTGGTCAAAACATTGACATAGATGAATCTACTGTTGGTTTTAAAGGACATATAATTTTTAAAACATATAACCCTAAGAAGCCTACAAAGTGGGGACTTTGTTTTAGCTGACAGTGCAACAGGCTATATTCATAGTATTATCCCATATTATGGCAAAATTACCCCCGATGTATGTAGTTTACCCGTTGAAAATAAAAGTTTCACAACCAGGATTGTGTTGTCTCTAATGTCACGCCTTCAGAAATGTACAAATGACATAACAGGGTATCATTTATTCACAGATCGTTATTACAGTAGTGTTGATCTGGCACAAGAACTTTATCAGCGAAAATGTCATTCAACAGGCACAATAATTGCTGGCAGAGCTGGGAACCCACGACCTGTTAGGCAAGGAGCCTTCAAGAAGTTGAAGAGTGGGGATGTGTCTGGTTTCCGTAAAAATGAAGTTCTCATTTTAGGGTGGAAAGATAAAAGACCCGTCATTATGATTTCCACCTATCACGACACTTCGATGGAGAAGGTTAGCACAATAAAAAAAGGAGGACTAGAAAAAGAAATAATGAAACCACTTTGTGTGTTAAATTACACTAAGAACATGGGCGGGGTTGACCGAAATGACCATTACTGTGCAACGTATGCATTTTTACGAAAATCTTTTAAATGGTGGAGAAAACTGTTCTTTTGGTGTCTTGAAGTGAGCATCGTAAATTCGTATATCCTTTACAGCTGCCATAAACATAATGAGCCACCTTCAGTTTTGCCGATCTCTAGTTCAAAGTTTAGTAGGGAATATTAGGAATCCAAGGAAGAGATGTCACCGCGGTACGGCAGAAACAGAAGAACGACTAAACCAGACGAATCATTTCATATACCATTTCGAAAATAAGAAACACAAAGACTGTATTGTCTGCAGCAACAGGAAGGTAAAAGGAGCAAGAAAGGAAACATATTATTACTGCAAAACATGTTCCAACCAGCCTGCTTCGTGTCCCGGTGAATGTTTCGAACGGTATCATACATTACAGGAATATAAACGCAAATAAGGTTGTTCGTCATTTCCTCAGCTCCTTTACAGAATTTATTTCCCATATTTAGTGTTCACGTACATTAAAAAAAGTGAACCATTTATATAAGTGTAAATATGCATACGTTTAAATTGACCAAACATTACAGTGTAGACATACAAAAACTTTGGTTCTTCAAGGATTGTTTTCGTACATTTACAAATGTGCAACATATACTTTTAGATATGGACATAAATGAGTTGAACATTACAGTGCAGTGACAAACAATTCTGGATTTTCTAAGGATATCGTCGAGCACCATTTGCCTCAGAAACATGTGAGTACAATTTTATCTGAGTTTCTGTTAATATTTACGCATGTGTTAAAAGCTGCATGAGAGTTACCGCATTGTATGTTCCTTCCGTCTACCTGGCTCTCGGGGATGCAAGGTCAGCCCACTTAGGTCCTTATTGCACAAACATTTCCTTTAGAAATCCCTCACACAGGAATGTGGAAATCCCTACGACCAGCTGGCGAAAATTTTTACCAGCGTATTCGACCGGTAAGGGTTAAAACAGTTACGAAAATATAAATTTGACAATTCTCTTCCAACATATAAAGACATATCACCATGTTAAATAACGAACTAATTTTTACCGCACCACAACAGCAGCCAATGAGATGTGATAAGGTCACGTGTCCATTAAGAGATACGGGCAAGCTTATGTGAAACAAGGATTAGCTTACTTCCCCACTAGTGATCGTTATTAAAAGGCCCAGGTGAGCGTAACACATGCGGCGGGAGACGGGAGGTTGGAGGATTAGACTGTACTACTGGTGACCATGGCTACGGATTCGTCTCATAGAAGCCTTATATTCCGCACCAACTAATGTTCCAATACAGTACAGGACTTTTGTCCTACTTTTTCGTTTATTTGAAACGAAATATGTTGGTAGAAGTGGTAACCCGCTTGAAGCGAGCCCTGTGTGTTGGCTAGTGTGCTAGTGGCTAGTGCGACTGTTTATAATCGGTTTGCTTCTTGTGTAAAAGCGTGTTTTTTGTGACCATTGATATGTGAAGTGTTTAATTATTCTTATTTAAGGGATTTATGATGAACACAGGACTTGGTGCGTTCTTTTCTCCAAACACCCTTTTCTTTATGAAAAAATGATCACAAATGCGACGTGATAATTCTAAACATAGCACAACTAGTGTTATAGTTAGAAAAACTTTGCGGCAGAACATCTTGAAATTACACCAGGATCCTCATCGTTGGTATGAGGAACATAAATTGTTGTGCGGAAGTAGCTATTATAAAAAACTGCACTGGCCATGGTTTCTTATCGGCGTTACAAAGTGCGCGTGGAACAACAATGACGTGGCGGATTTGAACAATATTGCTAGGGCATTACGAAAGCATGAAGGGTCTTTAACACATTTAAGGAATTGTGTCGGATTGAAGGAGTTGGAAAAAAAACACTAACAAAATTGCAGACGCTCTTCGGGTAAGCTCACGTGTATAAATTGTAAGATACAATGAGAACGTTAGGCTTAATAGGTGCAATATTCCATTTGGGCTGCTTTATTTTTAAGTAGAAGAGAAATGGCATTTCGTGGATGTAATGAAATTTTGAAACTTTTGGAAATAAGGAATCTTTGGATTCAGATATAGAGGTAAGCCCCATCGAAATTCGAAATCATTATTGCAGCATAAAATCCGTTTTGTAGGGCGTTCAAAAATAATACAAAACGAAATTATCGAGTGCACCTCCGATTACATAAGGGGCTCTATTAATGATGAAATTAAGGACACAATTTTTCTCGGTGCAGGTACATTACACTACCGACATATCACAACAAGCACAACGCTCTCTAATTCTGCCATATGTCAATTCATGTGGAAATATAGTTGAATGATTTCTGAGCTTCCATGGCGTTAGTGAAGGCCTTACTTCAGAAGTACGTTATTATCAGAGTTTCATTATAAATCTTAACTTGTGGGACAATGCTACGATGGAGCCGCTGTTGTGGCCAGGCATTTAAATGGTCTCCCAAAGAACGTTAAAGACGTAACACCCCAAGTTATCTTTGTTCACTGTTTTGCACATAGACTTAACCTAGTTTTGTGACAAAGTTGTGATAGAATTCAGAAGTACCGCATTTTTTTTTTTTTTCAAGCGTAAGTGGAATACCAGGTTTCTTCCACCATTCAAGCCAACGGTCTTATGATCTTGGTACCGAGGTTAGACGGCGTATACCTACAGGAACAGACATTCTTGTAGAAGAATGTGACGGAATGAAACAGGCAAAATGGCGATTCAACAACGTTTCTTCTGGTTGAGGGATTCATAAATAGGTTTAGTAGCTTTGAATTTGCTTTCCTATCTCTAGTTTTTAAAGATATTTTTATATAACTGATTTTATTCAATGTATTGCAGAAGAAATCATAGGATCAGATGTGCAAACATCATTTACAATACAATAGACGCTTCAAACAGAAAGAGAAGCAATGAATCTTTCAACCAATTTATTGAACCAACTTCATTTACTTAAAAGCCCCTTATGAAATTTGTCCTTAGATCAGTACAAACAAAACCTGCAGTCCCTATTTTATGAAATACTAGATAATGTAATTACCGAAGTTAATGAATGACTTGAAGACATTCAAAATTTAAAATTTCTAAAGCTTAATTGATGGAAATTAAGTATTTCTTCATACTAGCAGTATATAGGCTAAGGTTTTTGAGAGACAAGAGTCAACATGAAAAATTCAATACCATGGCCAGGATTTGAACCACGGATCTCCTGGTTTCCATCCAGTCGATCTTACCCATTGAGCTACCATGGCCAACTTGCCGTCATGACATTAAATTCTCCATTTGACTCGTGTATTTCCCCACACTGTTTGTGGCGACATTCAAGAGGTCCCGAGTTCGAATCTCGGTTAGGGCGAGTTGCCTGAATGTTTTTCCGGGGTTTTCCCTTATCCTGAAAGACGAATGTCTTGCAACTCTAAGCTCCATGGGTTCTGGGCTCATTTGAGTATAATTTCAGCCATTTCATTCATCGTCCGGTATGACTTAACGTTGGAGGACGTAAACTAAAAAGAAAATTCCAGATGAAAGCTTCATGGCTAAAATGGCTTCGTTATTAGATTTCAAATTGTAATTGTTACTTACAGCTTCTGCTTTCTGTTGATTTTCTTCCATTGCAAGGGAATCCTCATTTACCTGTTGATAAGCTTGAATTTGAGTGTGCACCAATGGATTATACCGTTTATCCATTTGTGGCTGCCACATTGATATCACGCTAAACTGAAGTAACTGCAGCTATATAACTCAAATATCACACGTGTAACTTCATAAAGATGCAAAAGACTTTTAGTGACTGATGAAATCAACTCTAATATGAATTAATTAGAATTAACGCACTTATTTTGCAGAAGGTATTTGTTTCTGTCTAAACGGAGGCCATGGATTCTTTGATCACTTTAAACGAGTTAATAAAATTTATTTACTCACCTATATAAATGTTTAGTTCCAAGTCTCAGTTCCCCTAAAACTGTGTCAGGTTTTCAATTAAAATCACTAAGCTTTGTATTTACTTCAAACGCGAAATGTGTCCAGCTGAAGTTTCAAACTGTTGAAGACAAAATTTCAACTACACACTCGCCATAGAACATATACTTATACCTACATTAATTGGATTTTTGATCTGCTTTTGTTTATCTTTACTGCGACAGTGAACATTAATTACAAATATGCAGAAGGGTATATGGGTTAGTGTCACATTAAACACTCCACCGAGGCGTCATGTCCCATTTTGCCCTGAGAAGATGTTATGTACACCGTTGTGGCTTAAAATTGTGATCTTTTAATCAATTATTGGAATGTTTGAGACGACGTCTGAGTGAAGTTACCCTGTAGTGTCGGAGTCCCTCTCCTAGATGGGAGGCCAGTCGTGCTTAAGTATTATTTGGAATGACAAATTATTAAAATTATATATTATATAAATTAAATAGGTATTTAAAATGTTCCAAAACTAATAAATTAAAATAATTGCGTTTATGGTGTAAATCTTGAATCGTGAACGTACAACGCGTCAAAAATGTGTGTGAGAATGTGTCTAATGCTCAGAATTTTATAATAAAACCATTCATCTTCTTCTTCTTCTTCTTCTTCTTCTTCTTCTTCTTCTTCTTCTTCTTCTTCTTCTTCTTCTTCTTCTTTCTTCCTTCCTTCCTTCTTTCTTCCTTCCTTCCTTCTTTCTTCCTTCCTTCCTTCTTTCTTCCTTCCTTCTTGCCTTCCTTCCCTGTATTTGGAGACTAGATATTCTTGATTTTTTAGAATTTCGCTTACAGTTAGGTGATCAATGTTCATTAAGTCATCTTTATCGCATAAAAAGCACTGCGAGAAAGTTATTAATCTAATCTTGCATAAATGTCCACATAGAAAATTATGGCCCGTGATTAATCTGAACATTGTAGCAGTGATCTTTTTAGATATATCTGGAACAGTTTTAAGTTTATTTTGGAGATCATTCCAATTAAGTTTATCAGAGGAGGCAAGATATGTCGTAATTACTTGCGAAAATTGTTTTAATTAATCTTGTATCTTTTTCATAAGGGATATTTTGTTTCACTTTTGAGCAATTTTGGAATCCTTCTTGGTCGATATACGCTTGCTCATTCCATAAATTCCAGTGGGATGAAATTCCATCGAAAAACTATGCTTATTTAAATCTTGGATGTGTTTAATATTATGAATTTCGTTTATTTTTCTCCATTTTAGGGTAGTCAGTTGAAATAATAGCCTGAATAGCTACTTTGTAATGTGATAAGAAAACTATGCTGGGAAACATTTGTCCAGGCAAACAGATGTAGTAAGGAAATATAAAATGCATCAATTTGTGAATAAAGCATGTGAAATAATTTCCAACATGCTTATAGGAAGAAAAGAAATTACAGTTTGTGCCCCTTCGTCCATCTTGTTGATCGTAAAAGAGAGCCATCTATACTGATGTGAGTCCATCACCATTTGGATATCCTAAGGATATATACTTTACATTCCACAAATGAATTTTCTTTCTTTTTAAAATCTTCAATTAGATCAGGATTGTACTCCAGTTTTCAATTATGTTCAATGGGCTTTTAAGAGGATTGAGAGTAATTTGGTTGGGCAATTTAGTTTATTTCTTAGTTAATTGATGGAAATAAATCATTTCTTCACACCAGCCGTATATAGGCTAAGATTTTGGATAGATAGAGTCAACTTGAAAATATATGAGTCAATTGGAGAATTTAATGTCAGGACGGCACGTTGGTCATGGTAGCTCAATGGATAAGAGCGACTGAACGGAAACCAGGAGATCCGTAGTTCAAATTCCGGCCATGCCATTGAATTTTTCAAGTTGAATCTCATCTATTATTTCTTAGTTGTTGAACTTATTGTAGGAAGCCTAATTAAGTTTTCAAATTGAAGGTAGATGTGTTGTTTTTACCCAATTCTTTATTCTATGGAAGTCTCTAGAGCTTTTAGTATGTTAAAAGGGCTTCCACCTCAAAAGTTTCCATTAAAGCTATTTTACATGATAATGCTTCTAAGGTCATTATAGGAGTAGTTTTAATAGCCCCAGTAATTAACCCAAAAGCTTGATTTTGTGTACGCTCAAGTATCACAGAAGTTGAAAGTTAAATATGTAAAATTGAGTTACAGCCATTCTATGCCACCCAAAATATAGTGAAATAAATAAAAGAAAATGGAACAAAGTGACTGCGGTAGTGTGGCGGTGGTGGTGGGCGCTTTACGGCGCATAAACTGTGTCTGACATAAATTGTGAATGTTAACGAGATCTGCATTGTTTGTGCAGTAACATTTTTGGTCCACCACTTACGGTTTACCCGTTACACAAAAGTCATCTTGAATTACTCGTAAGACTACCGAGGATATTCCAAAATAATTCCATCTAAACTCTATTTGTTATGCAGATACCTTACACACATGATGTTTTAATCAAAATTGTAAGTTACGTTTTTAAAAAATAAAAATGTCAGAAAAATTTTGCAATTAGAATAGTCTTATGTGGAATGGTGATTTTCTTGAAAATCTTCGTTTCGCATCCTTGGATGATGTTGAACTTAAATACCAAATTTAGTATTTAAAGGACTTTTCGCTTTTGAGTCATGCTGTTTACATATATAGGCAGACACGTGCTCACTGCCTCAGTGGCGTAGGTAGCAGCGTGTCTGCCTCAGGTTCAAGAGCTCCTAAATTCGAATCTCTTTAAGGCTGAATTACCTGCATACGGTTTATCCGGGGTTTTCCCTAATCCTGAAAGATTCTAGCTCTACGGACCCTCGATTCATTAGAGCATCAGTTCATGATGGCAAGTTGGCCATGGTAGCTCAATGGATTAGAGCGACTGGACGGAAAGCAGGTGATCCGTGGTTCAAATCCCGGCCATGTCATTGAAATTTTCATCTTGACTATCTATATCCTGATTTGTTAAAAAAAAGGTGTCTTACTAGTGAAAACTAAAATGCTCTTTTCCTTATTATTCATTGATTGCTTTACTCTTCTATACATTGAAGCAAGTGAAGGGAGCAGGGACACGTAATAGTATTATACTTGAGGAATTTCTCAAGAAAGCAACATATTAATGTTGTGAGAAACAGCTGAGCTGAGTTATTCTAGGGTCTGGATCAGCATTGTTTTGGTTTTGGCTTCTCAATTTGGTTTCCAATTTCGGTGTTCCTCTCTTCCTAGCACCTCAATTAATTTAACTGAATTTTACTTCCATTTCTCTGTTCAAAATTCACTTTCTTTCACCACAATGAGCACCTGATGTATAAAGAATATCTGCAGTGCTACTAAAATGCGTACAAGAGAACTAATTGCCGCAAACTGACCGAGTAAGAACACATTAAACCCTTATTAATTAGGGGATAGAATGTCGTTATATAAGTTTCACAAACTTCCGGGAAAGGAAGCATATGACAAAGAGAAAAATTCTGAAAGTGGACATGTTCAGTTATGAAAACAAAACATTGACTGTATGGTAAATTATACTGGACAGTAACAAAATGAATAGTAACAAAAATAATAACAAAAAATAATCAATTAATAACAAGATGAATATCGTGCTACAATGTAATGGACATGTTATGTTTTGATGTAAAAATAGAACTTTAAATACACATTTATATATGACATGTTCAGTTTTGGTAGAAAATAACAGGAGAATCATATTACAACTAAAAATCTTAACAGAATCCCATTCCTAGCTCATTTTCGGTTTTCGCTGGACAAGTTCAGTTTTGAAGGGGGGGGGGGGGGGAAGGAAAAAAAAAATACTCCTCATGTTGCCTCCAGTGTAACTAATGGGCCTTCGTATACAATTAAAATCCACTAAGGCATTGGATATGCGATTCAAGCGGTTCCGTAGTCTGGTGTTCTTTACCACAGAAGCGGATCTTCAAGCGAGTGGCGAGAAGCATTAAAAGTGACCGCAAATGTGTGTACGCACCGTTACGAGCAGAACTCACGACGGACAGAAAGAATACTGGTACACCATCAGATGCTCAGTAACTCATTAGGTCACTCATCACCGAAGAAATGCGCAATAAGGTTTACAAAGGGGTTAATAGTTTATCCACAACAGGCAGTACACATAGAATCAACATAACAGCGTACCAAGAAGACAGCAAAAAGCGATTTATTTTCTATTCAGCCATAAGATTTCGGTTGGATTGGATTCCGTTCAGCGAGTTCACTAGTAGACATAAGGTAAGATAACACTGAACATTCACGAAAATGTACAATTTAGTTGCACATACATAAACATTAGATTTGATTACTCAATATGAAAACAGATGTACAGGCATATAGGAAACGTAACCACTGGCGCAACAGCCCTAAGAGGGCCAGAGCCTACCAACCTGGCTGCCGGCCTCACGCCCACCTACGCACGGCAGAGGTGGGCGATCATCCAACCGATACAGGGAGGAGATGTGATCAGCATCTCAGTATCCTCCAGTCGGAATGTTGATTTTTGGGACCAGGGCTGCTTACCTATCGTAAGCTCCTCACTTTCCTCACGATGCTGAGTGAGCACCGGTCCTATACCCGGGACCATGGGTGGGATCGACCCCGGGCCGCTTTCCGTGATCAGAGACAAAGCTATGCTGCCTTAGCCCGCTACGCCACGGCGCAGGACACAGGCATATAGGTACTGGATATAAAAAACAAAGATTACATCTTAATCAACCTGTACCGAGCGGGGTGGCTCAGGCGGTTTCATCTGTGGCTCCATTCGAGAGATACGGGTTCGATTCCCATGGCCGGCCTCTCTGATGCATGGATTTTTCAGGGGTTTCCCCGGGTCACCAGGCGAATGCTAGATAGGTTAATTACATTCCCCAAATGTCCTACCCGTCCATTTCATCTCCATTATCATTTCACATCACCTCACATCAGCTCACTTTAAGGGTAGAAGTGTCGGCGGGTGTCTCGGCGCTGCATGGCAAGATGATATATCTGAGTAAACCACTTTCTCTACCGGTAGGTGGGTTGCCAGTCTCAGACCCGGCTGCTGGGACCGCTTCCAAACCACAGTAGGGGGAATGTCCGTTGTCCTTGCCTAACGGTAGAGATTTCCATCTAAGTAAAATGTAGGGACCTAGCTCTCTACACTGCCGTGGCTCCTTGGATCGGCCACCCTCTGTCTCCTCTCGCCTTATCCTTCCTTCCGGGGATACCTCACTTGGGACATAGGTCAAATAGATCAACACTGGAACCAGTGTCCATTCCCCTCCATAGTAATCCTAATTCTAGTCAACCTGCAGAAGTCCATTTCGAAAAATAAACCATATTTCTACCTATCATACCTATTTATAGAAATAAACACCAGATGGAAGACGAAATTATTTGTTTCGTGAGATACCATTAACTTTTGGAAATAATTTAAATTTCCACCTACTAATACACGGAAAATTCTGCAAATGAGCTATCTTACTGTTAATATTTATACTTAAAAGGTTTCAACTGCATAAAACCATTGTAATATATCCCGCTCTTAAATTAATAAGTCAGAACATTAATTTTAGTCTAATGGCTGAAAATAGTTTTATTAATGTGTCCTGATTTTGATTTAAAATTTGGAAACCCCAAATGTGCGATGTTATTAATTTTTGCAATAATATAATAATGAATATAATTCTTAACATTGGACATCAACACCATTACTTTAGCCACTGTTAGAAATAAGCATATGTCATTCCTCCCCTCCTACAAATTGTGTAAATTAGGGAAGCCTTTGTTTACAAAAATGTATACAAATTGCAGTCGGCAATTGATAGGCTTAATTTATCAAGAAGCACCTAAATATTATTCATTGAAACGAAGTTAACTATTTGTGCTTCAAAAAGTTCTTATAGCGTGATATATACATCTTAATGAGAAAAATAATTTTTATTTCAGTCTTATCATTATTATGTTCATCTGCGTATCTTATTGAGTTCAAATTGAGAAAGATACGTAAAAATCGAACCTAAAGAATAGGGTCAAGAAATTAATTAAATTCAAACAAAACCCACCATTTTCTGTTCTATATTGAACCAAAATAAACCTGTATTGAATTGTCTCAGTAGTCTCGTGGTTAGTGTGCTAACTCTCAAATTCACAGGTTCAGAGTTCGATTCCGAGCTGCAGGATGGACTCTTTCTCAACGAGGATTATTCCCAAATCTCCCTAAAGGTATGAGTGGCAGAGTAAGGGGGAGCGTGTGTGTGTGTGTGTGTGTGTGTGTGTGTGTGTGTGTGTGGTGTGTGTGGTGTGTGTGTGGTGTGTGTGGTGTGTGTGTGTGTGTGTGTGTGTGTGTGTGTGTGTGTGTGTGTGTGTGTGTGTGTGTGTGTGTGTGTGTGTGTGTGTGAACTTAATAGAAGTATATTACGATTGCTAATAGTTCCTTGACAAATGTGGAACAGCACTTGGATAAACAGCGATAAAGGACAAATCACTCGAAATGTATTTTTTCCTACTGATACTGATCGTGTAAATTGCAAGTACTTTACACCTAATTTTTTTCTGAGCCAGCTTGCTACCGGACATGGGAAATTTAAAACTTACTTTCGAAGATTCCATATACTCTCCTGATGGATACCTCCGTAAATGTGAACGTGTTGAACACTTAATATTTAGATGTAACCTTCATTACAAAAGGAGATATAATCTTATTATTTGTTATTTTGAACTTTGTATTTATGTGTTTTTGTAACTAGAACCCTAACAAACTTTACTGGTAAAATAGGGTTACCTCTTTTGGAGGATAAATAATAATAATAATAATAATAATAATAATAATAATAATAATAATAATAATAATAATAATAGTAATAATAATAATAATAGTAATAGTAATAGTAGTAATAATAATAATAATAATAATAATAATAATAATAATAATAATAATAATAATAATAATAATAATAATAATAATAATAATAATAATAATAATAATAATAATAATAATAATAATAATAATAATAATAATAATAATAATAATAATAATAATAATAATAATAATAGTTCCTTAACTACTAAAAGTCTTGTGTTCGTAAAAGCAGAGATATTTCAATTTTAAGGACTTACTCCTGATTCAAAAATGTAAATGTCTGCACAAAATATTGTCCAAAAAAAATCAAGCAAAAGGCTGACATTGACCCAAAAGGAACTCAAAGCTAAATTCTCAGGAAAATCTTGACATAACGTGCAATTAATCCCAGAAATGGAAGTACAACGAAAGAGAAAGCAATTGTCTTCATAAAGTTCATGGATAATAAGTCAAAATGTAAACTGCTCTATTTCTTACTAAATATAACCTCTGTATGTTGTTTCAAAGACCTATCTATACCATTGTGCATATCGCAACATCCTATTTAATTGTAAAACTTTCAATCTTTCAGTTTATGTCGGAATGTTTTCAAAATGTTGTTAAGTCTGTTCGGTGACAAGTATACTGTTTTAAATGTTACGCTCACATATTTAATAGGTTTAGGGAAAACAAATATTTGATTTGACTTTTATATTACTGAGGTGTTGCACATTATGCGTAAATAGAAATAATGAGAGAAAAAAGCAAAACTATTACCACATTATTTAATTATTAAAACAGAAGACTGACACATAGAACTTATTCTCACTCTTCTGGTTTATTCACAAAGAAACTTTAAACTTGAAAGTATAATTGTAACAAATTTTCCTCCATAACCGAAATAATTGTCTTGCGCAAATATATCGTGGGTTGAGAAAGTATTACATTCCACCCGAAAATTCGATATCCAGATTTCGCCGAAATTATCTGCTTTTGGGTACTCTGAATCCAAAAATGCAGTTTAACAAAATGATTATGTGTGTGTGTGTGAGAGAGAGAGAGAGAGAGAGAGAGAGAGAGAGAGAGAGAGAGAGAGAGAGAGAGAGAGAGAGAGAGAGAGAGAGAGAAGCATAACCCAAATAGAAAAGTTGCATCAATACCGAACTTGTTATTTATATTCAGTATCTTCAAAACATGCAATACGAAGACTTTAAAAAGGATTTGCACTCCCAACTAACGTTTGCATAGACATTTTTTAGAAACTATAGATTTTTTTTTCAATAATGGCTCTAACAAGATTTTCATTAATGTACTCTATATGAAAGATAAATAATAAATGAATTTTTTAATTTTCTGGGACTAGCTTATCAGATCTGTTCATTCAGAAGGAATTTTGAGTTATTTTGTATAATCCGTATATGTTAAACAATATACAAAAAATATAAATGTTTTTAAAACACACAACTTATTTGAATAACTTATGTGGCATGCGCATTTTCCAAGATATATGTTATTACTAGTTCGAATTGTTCAGCGCTTTAAAAGAATAACAAAGCCCAAGTTCTGGTTTTTCCTTGCGACTGCATGGAATGAGCACGGAATTTTAAGATCAGTTCTTAAACATTTGACTATCTCTGTTCTGTGTATAGTTAGCAACTTCTGCGAATATTCGTCCGTGTTAAAATGGTGTAGAAAGACAAAAGTTTTGAAAGAACAGTTTAGGTATGTACTAATGAATAATGAATGTAGAGAACGTTATGTGAATTCGGATTTGTTTAAGTATGGTCTCCCCCGAGTTTCTGACGAAAATTTGAACAACAGTGGTTACGAACTATATTTTTAGTGCGGAAAAGTGTAAGAGATATCGAAGTCGAGTTAAAGGTACAGAAAGTAAACAACGACCTTTGGGCATTTAAAACTGGAAACCTGTTGATGCGCTAAAAGGCTCCGGGAGCAAAAGCCATAGTATGCAATTAAAGCTGCCTTCTTTTGTTTGTCGTTTTAACTGCGTAAGTACTGTAAATAGTGGAAATATACAATTTGATAGCCAGATTTCACTGGAAATACATCTATTGATGTTGCACGATAAATAAAAAAAAGAGTTGTATGGGTGATGAAATTCTTTCCTTTCGTATATTGGATTAACTAATCAGCTTCCCAAACCATAGCCCACACATGGACACCATGAAAGTACAACTTAACAGTGATAAACAAATAAATTTCTATAATGTCTGTCTCTCTGAACTATGCAGAGTATAATTAAAAGTCGGTAAATTACTAAGCTTGGTATTTAAGTTCAACGACCTTCAAGGATGCTATAGAAAAGAATTCTACCACATACAACGCATCTTAAAAAATCATCATGACGAATAAAACGTATACATTAAATCTTCTGGGCAGAGCCACTGAAGTCGTCTGCATTCAGAATGATTTGCATAACTGGTAGGTACACCGTAACAGAAAAAATCTTACTGCACACAAGTTATTTGATATAAACCTTTTACTTATTTATTTTAATTGTTTAGCATTTTCTAAGATATAACTTTGTTAGTGGTTTGAATTTTCCTATATGTACACCTTTTTCAAATGGGAAGATGTTATATTTGTTCGTTCATGCAAAGAGAACGGTATTTCAAAGTCATCACAGCCACCAACCAGCTCTGAAAATAATTGACTGAGAGTACTGGAAGCTACATGAGTGTAAAATTGGATTTCTTTTCTTTTTCTTTTCTTTTTCGATGTTTTGAAAATTTTGTACCAAATTTCAGCTATAGGTAAATATGCCCAAGTTTTAATTTCTGTACTTACTTTGAAAATGAAAATTCGTTCAGTTGGAGCTGACACAAGTACACTGTTTTGTGGATGACACAAGTAAACACAAACTTACCTTGTTCTGTGGAAGTTTTGCTCGGTCTAAGAAACCAGCACCGTCTGTTACGTGTAAACACAAGATATGAACTCTTGCCTAGAGACCTTGAGAAGCCTGCAAACAGGTTATGTTGTGTATCTGACTGCAGCAGCACATCAACTGAACTCGCAACACAAGTGGGCCACGTGTAAACGTACTTTCCGCACTGCTTCTTCACCACAGGCCATCTTTATCACTAGGTGCGATAGCGGCACAAATTCCCACCAATTTACAAACGCCACTCTTTAACTGGCTTTATTATAGATTTTTCTTCAAAAAGAGACAAAAACAACAATAGTAATCATAACTATGTGTTTAATTCAACTTCTGCATTCTGCACTGAGAACTCGAAGGAAAACAATGAATTGCGAGCTGTTTAGGGTCAAGCTAATGACTGTCTTAGTTATACGTTTTGGTTAGGTTTTCTTTCATATTAACTTCACTATAGATACCTAATCCGTCCAGAAATATCTTGTTCTGGTCCACCTCCAAAAAGCAATAAATAACTAAAATAAAACATCAATACGAATACAAAGCACTTTTAAAAATTTGACATGTTATAACAAAACTTCCTCTTCAGTAGAAATTAATCCCTCTCCCACACCAGCAGTGTGCAACCTAAGGCTTGGAAAGGTAAAATCAAACTGAAAACTTCAATGCCATTTGAACCAGGATTTGAACCACGAACCTCCTGGTCTACATCCGGTTGGTCTTAACTATTGAGCTACCATGGCCGACGTGCCAGCATGACATTAAATTCTCCAAATGACTCGCATTTTTCTCGGTAAACCACTAGGAGTTCTCATATACAATGAGATACGCACCGTTTGTGACCTATATTTTGCAAACTATCCTTACACAAGCTTATTCTCCCACCCGCTTCTTGTTAATAAAAATCAAACTTTAATTACACATTTATATATTTCGTTGTCATAAGAAGGATACTGTGGGATACTGAAATGGTTTTGAGTATCCATGGTCTTACTTGATCGGTAGAAAAAGCAGCAGAAAGAGACATCACTTGAAAACACAGTCACCAAGTCACTGCCTGGCGGCATACCGCTACCTGGGTCCCCGAGCCTAGGCGCGGCTAAGGCCTCTTCTTCTGCAGAACAAATGCCATTGTGTGCTGCCTTGCTTTCTGCTCCTGAAGATTCGTTTAGTCTACTTCCAGTAGTTTCCCTTTCTAGAACGTTATAAGGGACAGTCTAGTCGCCGATGTCAGTGCAGTTTAGCTGAACTGAGAATGGATCGTTTTCACGGTACACAGTTGATACCGAGAGTTCAGTTGAGTGCAGTACAGTTCCGAATTATTATGACTCAGCAATTCAGTTTTCTTTTAAAGTCATATCAGAAGATGAATGAAATGGGTGAAATGATACTCAAGTGAGCCCAGGGTCCGTAGAGATTACAGTTACCCAACATTCGTCTTTCAGGTTAACGGAAACCCCCGGAAAACCCTTATCCAGGTAACTCACCTTGACCGAGATATTCGAACGTGAGGCAAGCACGCTACCATCTATGCAGGCAGTTAAGTGTGGATTCGATTCAGTGCTTCAGTTGAGCTTTATTTTGAATGCATGTGATTGTATCTCAAATGTAATGCTTAAGTGCTTAAGAAATAAATAAGGTGTGTTTAGCAGTAACTTTTTTACCTATTAGACAAAAGTAATAATTCGGAATGAAGAACACTTCACAAGATTCAATAAAATTCCCACCCACAAAGTGCCCTTTTTTTTTTTAGAAAATGTTCATTTAATTTTTACTGTCTCGAATCAATCTCCGGTGATTGCCATCAAAATCGAATATGTTTAAGTTATTTAATGACTAATAAAGTGCATATCTTGAATTCCCCATAAATAGCTATAAAAGTCCTATTAATCTGATTGAATTTTATTTATCTTTGTAAATTAGGAACTTATCAGAGCTAGGCAAAAAATAACTATTAGAAAAATTTATAAGTCATTAATGTACACGATTTTTCAAACTGCATCCGTAGTATTGACCGCTGTCGAACCACTCCTTGTTGCGAGTGGTTCATTTGAATGGTTTTATTTTATTTTTTTTATTTTTTTGTCCCCCCACATGTTTTGTAACTGAATTAACGTTACTTCTCAATTCTGACAGCTTATTCAGCATGCTTTGCGCACGGGCGTGTTGTCATGACAACGAAGGTTGTCGTTGACGCAAGCATCGCCTTTCAAGCTCCCTTCACACCCTCCATCCGAGCTCAGTGGACAATAGACACAACACGCCCGAGCAGACAGCATGCTGAGCAAACTGTAGGATTGAGAAGCGACATTATTATTCAATAAAATTAACCAAGAGGTTGGCTTATAAGTCCTGGCATTCTCTTTTAAGTGGAAGATGTGCGTGCAAAATATAAAGCTTTGACAGTGTGTCATTCGATAGAGCATCATGTGCAGTAATACTCAGTAATCCTAATCCTAATTATGTCCTCTACAGAATACTGTGTATAGTTTCTATATTTTTATTTTATCGTCTAGTGATGTTAATGCTCTCTTAATTGTGTCACTTATGAAGTAAAATTTGCTAATTTTAATAAAAGCATATTTTTAAAATCGAGATATCCCATCCCAGGTAGTTAAACATTATTCACCTGTTCATTGGGTTTTCCATCCACGATTATTTTAGCTCTTATGATATTTTATTTTTTTTTTAATGCTTAACCTTTGTTGATATATTACGATTATAATTCTTATAATATTATTTTTATAACGTTATTTAACTAAAGCATGTAGCTTCCATAAATCATTTTCTGAGCTAAATATGAAACCTCGTCCCCCCCCCTCCACATTTATAATCCGCCTTTAACTGCAGTGGTCATATGTGCGGCCGTTTTCTTTTGTAACATATCGATAGTGTTAACTCGTTGCTTATACTTTGTATCTTTGATCACACACATTCCACTCGAATTCATACTTCCAGATTCTGAGGAAGATGAGAAATCATCTTTGTTGAAAAAAAAATACCCCACCACCAGCCTGGAATCGAGCCCACAACCCCTTGCACAGCAGGCAGGTGCTCTGCCGACTGAGCTACGGAGCCAGCCAACTTTGTCATTTGTTAAAGGTAATTTTTTTAAAATGTTCTTTTTAACTTTAAAATTAAATCACCTGATAGTTAGCAGGTATAATTATTTTATAATTACATATAATACCGTCAATATGCATTAAAGAGGGGTGGCGAAGGCTGGCATTCCTGTGTTGCACCTCTCTAGTTTTCGTTATCTTATTTCTAGATTTTATTCCAGATTTTATGGTCTTGATCTTTAAGCATACTACTCCTTAGATATTTAATTCAACTAGTAAATCGCTCACTGCGGTTTATCCTCCTGTAAAACTAAAAATACATCGTTTAAAAGAAGGAAAATATTTAATGTTTTGCTTTGGACAATTTTAATGCTGTCGTGACCCCAAAAATAAATACGAGGGTTGGCTGATAAATCCCGGGCCTCACATAGATATGGTGCTACTATGCCAGTTTGACGGACAGCATCATACAGTTTAACTCTAGACTAACTTGTATCCATAGTTACAGGTCAATAGCTTGTTTAGTTTTTGAATGACAGCATTTTAAGCAAGACAAATGTAGAGATTTCACGAAAATGGAGGATTTGGAAAAACGAGCTGTATTAAATAGTGTCATTGGAAAGGCTTAACGCGTAAAGAAATCAAGGAGGAAATGGACAGTACATTGAAAGACTCTGCCCCTTCATATACAATGATTAAAGGTAGGTTGTAGAGTTCAAAATGCGACGTACGAGCACTAATGATGAGCCTCGCTCTGGACGCCTTGTGAAAGTCACAACTCCAGAGATCATTGAAAACATTCATCGTTTAGTACTGGAAGACCACAGATTAAAGTTGTTTAAGATAACAAGGCTGTAAACATATCAAAAGAACGTTCAGGTAAACTTATAAGCATTTTTTAGGCTTCCACAAGGTCTGTACATGATGGATCCTGTATTTGTTGACACTTGATCAAAAGTTAAGTTGAAACTCTACCGTAAAACTTCCAGTGAATTTTCGGCACGGCTTATTACCATGGATGAAACTTGGATACATCACTACAACCCAGAAAGTAAATAGAAGTCAAAAGAGTGGATTGCGCCAGGTAAACCAACTCCAAAAAAGCCGAAGTCAATTTTGTCAGCTAACAAGATAATGGCGAGTGTTTTCTGGGATGCAGGGGGAATTATTTTTATTGATTACTTGGAAAAGGGTAAAAGTATCACTGGTGACTAGGTACTACGCAAGCTTACTGCAACGTTTGAGTGATGAAGTGAAAAGAAAAAGACCTCATTTGGCGAGGAAAAGATCTTGATGCTTCATGACAATGCTCTGACCCATCGTTGAGTCATTGCAATGGGAAAAACGTGCTTGAACATCCACCCTATTCGCCAGATCTAGCATCCAGTGACTACCACCTGTTCCCAAACCTCAAATAATTTCTTGAAGGACGAAGATTTCACAGCAACAAGGTCATTGATGCGGTAAACGGCTGTTTTGAGGACCATGTTAAATCGCACTGCAGAGATGGTTTAATTAAATTATAACACCGATATGAAAAACATATTAGCCTTTCTGGAGATTATGTTGAGAAATAAAGAAAAAAGAATTTATTGTGAGGCCCTGGACTTAGCAGCCGATCCTCGTATATACCACTCAAAATCTATTGTGAAGAAAATCAAATTCATTTTAGACACTAAAATTAACTTAATCAAGAGAGTTTCATTTGGTTGCGGCATTAATTTTCCCTTTAAACAATTTCGAGCAGCTGATGCTGTCGTTTACTGTTTGCCAGTATATGTAATGTCAATTTTGTCGTTTCCATCGAATTTTAAAACTATACTATACTATTTTAAAATTATACCGGTAATTCGGTACAAGTCATGGCGTTTTAGTAAATTGTGTAAAGAGGCGTCCTGCACTGCAAAACCTATTTGATATGAGGCCTAAATTCAGAATTACCCCGTATAAATCGGGACGGATGACGATCTGAGCATTGAATGTAGTAGCTATTGTACGATTCTTAAATACAGTGACTGTTACAACAGAAGTTAACCCATGGCGCAACAGCCCCTACTGGGCCAAGACCCGCGACCCCGACTGCCGGCCTCACGCCCACATAAGCAAGGTAGAGGTGGGCGATCATCCAACCGATTCGGGGAGATGTGGTTAGCATCTCAATTTCCTCACGATGCTGAGTGGGTACCGGTCCTATACCCTTGACTCAAAATCCGCACCCTTCAGGAGCGGGATCGATCCCGGGCCCCTACCGTGGTAGGGAACTAAAGCAGGACGCCTTAGCCCATTACGCCATGGCGCAGGATGTTGCAACTGCAGTAGTAGAAAAAATATAGGTATCAAGGAATTATTCCCAAAAACATCCTCTTCATGTGTCACTATTGTCCTCTGTCTGTACTTCCGTATGCAGCAAGACGTGAGTTAAACACTACTCCAAAAGAAAACAAAACCAGGGAGACAGGAAACTGAAAAGCATTCAGTTTTTTTAATTGTAATTTACGTCCTCCAACGTTAAGTCATATCGGACGATGAATTGGGTGAAATGATGCACAAATGAGCCCAGGGTCCATGGAGCTTAGAGTTACCCGACATTTGTCTTGAAGGATGAGGGAAAACCACGGAAAAAACCTTATCCAGGTAACTCACCCTGGCCGAGATTCGAACTCGGAACCTCTTGAACGTGAGGCAGACATGCTACCATCTACGCTACCGAGGCGGGCTAGCATTCAGTTGGGTAATACTATGGGAATACATATATGTTTTATAGACTTAAGGGGAACCATTTTCAAATTGATATTATAGGTCGAGTTCGAATATTTTTATATAAAAACATCGTTCTCTAGGCTTTCTCAGCCATAGGCCGCGTATGACAAGGAAAAAGGTTTTTAAATGATAATGATACAATAAGAATTCCAATTCCCTGCTTATATCCACGTTTTAAAAGTATTAAACAAAACAACTTAGAAAAATATGCAATTTTACTTCTTTGTTTGAGCAGCTATAATTTGCAGAAAGTGAAACGTAATTTCGGCCGATTTTGTCTTCGCTACAGGTAATTTTGGTTTCAAGTTATTTTTAATGCGGTCTTGCGCGTATATGCTTGTAGCCTCGAACAAAATGCATTATCTCGTCGCTGAGGGTAGAACAGACCTAAGTCTGTGGAATTGAGACCCTCTGGGAGAGAAAGCAGAAACACTTGTCTACTGTTTTCAATGTATAATATAATAATAACCCATGGCGCGACAGCCCTTAGACGGCTAAGGCCAACCAACCCAACTTTCGTCCTCACGCCCACTTACGCACGGCAGAGGTGGACGATCATCCAACCGATACGGGGAGGAGATGTGGTCAGCATCTCGGCATCCCCCAGCCGGAACGTTGGCTTTCATGACCAGGGCCGCTTACCTAGCGTAAGCTCCTCACTTTCCTCACGATGCTGAGTGGGTACCGGTCCTATACCCGGGACCTAAAATCCCCACCACATGCTTGGGATCGAACCCGGGTCGCTTTCCGTGGCCAGGGACCAAGGCATGCTGCCTTAGCCGGCTACGCCACGGCGCAGGACGTTTTCAATGTTATCGCAGCTCAATCTCCAACACTAAGAGACCATAGCTCCTTGTTAAGACAGCATCTGCTGGCTGACAGTTATACGTTACATAATGTTTTGTACCCTTTGCATGAGAAACACAAGAAGAGCTTAGCAATACTCCAATAATATTACTAAAAATGCGGTGGTATTCAAACAAGAACAACGAATATTTCGGAAATACCACTAAATGCTCTTTTACTTAACGCTACGTCCTACTGACAAGGAAACTATCACCACGCTCACACCTGCATTTGCTTGAAAGTTCGGTGGCATTATCTCTGCTATGTGGGGCATGTGTGCCAAAATTCGGATGCAGAGTATAGCTGGAATTAACGGAAAATGAGTTCAGAATACGTAGGGACATATAGGCATAATAACACAGCATTGTACGAGAGGTATTGTTTACCCCTGATGGCAGCGGTCTACACATGGCATATGTAAGGAGCGCCGGCACAGAGTGGATGAGCGATGTCCAGCAGCTACTTGCAAATGGTCGCATGCGGCGCTTTCCAGGCTTCAGTTTTGGACGTTGCGGTTCTCCCCCGAAGCAGATTTTTGGTGCACATGGCTTATATACAGCAGGCATTATACCACCGCATTGTCAGGTGTGAGTACAGTGATAGTTCCCTTGTGAGATCTAACACTTCCTGAGTAAATAAATCCCTTTAAGATTTCGTAGTTGTACAAAACTTTTAGAAGATGAAGAGAACTTCAAAAATAAATCACAGAAAATTCAGTATATATGATTGGAATTGATACATGAATCACATGATGCTTAAGTAGAGAATATTAGCGAGACAAATAGAATAAAGGTATTCCAAAACATATATTTGGTAATTATAAGTATTTTCATTTTTACTTTCTCAACCATATACTAAATATAAGCTATTCCAAACCACTAAAAATTCCATCAAGAATTTACTGGAAATGCATGTTTTTATGTATATGTGTGCGTTCAAAAAATTTTCCCCACTTCAAGCTATCATTTAAACACGGAAAAATGTTTCAGTGGTTTTACTTTTTCAAAAATGTTTCCAAGTCTTTTTATTAAAATACCATATAGGTATTTAAGATACATGCTAATATTTATATATTGACTATTCTGCAAGTAGCCTAGAAAGTCCTCTTCATTGGGAAGGAATTTTATATAAATGTGCATAACAGATAAAGAGTAACAGAGAAAACCTCATTACGTAAAATCAACGTAAATATCATTTATTTCAAATAAAACAACTTATAGCATCAACCATTTCCAAGATATCCATTATTCCTGATTTGCATTTTCAGTACTTTTGTCATTATTTTCTAAGCTCTGTCGCCATTCAGTTGTTTTCTGTAATATCATGAAAGGAGTATGGAATTGAAAGGTTACCGTAAGTGACTCGCTTTTATACAACTCATAGGAATTGTTTTTTTCCCTCCTATAAGTACAACAAAATATGCAGTTAAACTATTTCTGCAAGCATTTATCCCAATTTAAAATATACAAGCAGAAACTATATCAAAATAAATTACAATCAGCAGAAAAAGATCATGTGAATGTAACTCAAAATATTGTTTACCTAACTACACTATTTCCCGACAGGATTCTGAGGCCTATTGGCGCACTTGTCTCAAAACATTATTTTCGTTGAAATTTCCAAAACGAATGTCTTGTTCAATGCATTACTTTCTTTGCTCTATAAAGTGACACATAAAGTTGAAAAAAAAAATAGTCTGATTTATTGCGTTCGCATGACTTTCTACTCAGTATTGCTCTGTTACCAACATTTATTATTATATCTAGTGCAACCGAGCGGGATGGCTCAGGCGATTTCGTCTGTAGTCCGCATTCGGGAGGTCCGGGTTCGATGCCCGTGGCCGACATGCCTCACGCATGGGTTTTTTCGGGGGCTTTCCCAGGTCGCCAAGCGAATGCTCGCTAGGTTAATTACATCCCATGAATTTCCTGTCCCTCCACTTCGTATCGAATATAATTTCACGTCATCTCTTATTTGGTGCTCTCTTTCAGGGTAGAAGTGTCGGCGGGAGTCTCGGCGCTACATGGCAGGATGATATGCTCTGAGTAAACCAATTCCACCTCCGGTAGGTCGGTTGCCGGTCTCCGAACCAGCTGCTAGGACAACTTCCAAACCATAGTAGGGGGGATGTGCGTTGTCCTGGTCTACCGACGAGGTTTCCTGCACTGTCCTAGCTCCTTGGGACGGCCGCTCTCTGTCTCCTCTTGCCTCATCCTTCCTCCTGGGGATGCCCCACTTGGGGACGTTGGTACAATAGATCAAGACTGGTAGCAGTGCTGAATTCCCTCCGTAGTAATCCTAATCCTATATCTAGCTCATCTTAATTGAGATGAACATTTGTGGAACCGGTTTTAATATACATCTTCTTATAGATACAGTGGGTATATGGAAATATAGTAGGTTTAAATCATACTCAGGTATTTTATGAGCTGGTCGCTAAGTGACAGCTTTGAAATTCCATTCTATTTGCATCACCAGAAAGAGGAAGAAAACGAATGGCTCTCAACTGAGGAAAGCTTATGTATTTGAAAATTCAAATCAATGAAAAGGAATCTGTCGGAAATAGTTAACACTACAAAGGAAAGAAAAACACAGTATTGGACTCATTGTGTGCCTTAACGAGATCTGCAATTTTTTATCTGGAAAGATCTTGTTTGTCTCATATAGTTTTCCATTTATGTAAAAGAAATTCAGAATGAAGGGACTTCAGCAGCTGTTCCTAGAAAATTCAGGATATTCAGTTCATTTCTTTGAAAATGTCCCAAATGTAAGGCTTTATAATCAAAATTGTTAGAGCCATTTTTGAGAAAATCAATATTTTCGAAAAAAATTTCCAGTAATGGTTAGATAGTTTTTATGGTGAAATTTTCTTGAAAATGTTCTTATCGCAAAGATTGAAATTTCTGAACTTAAATACCAAATTTGGTAGTTTACTATGTTTTCTTAAGCAGTTATGTGTGGTGAAATCTCGGCATGGGGACTTTAGGTGGAATACAATACTTCTCTTGTTAATATACATAGTAGATAAAGTGATAAACAGTAATAGATGATTTATTATATTTCACAATTAGAGAACGCTAGCCATATCAGATAGATAATGTTAAGAGAATGAAGTCCACTGAGAAAAGCCAGACTAGGTCCTTAATCGCCAGCGTTTGTGCGACCTGCTGACATAGAATCTTTAGCCCTTTATTGGATAAATAATTAAATGTTTTTTTCAGAAAGGGGTTTTACTTAAAATTCCAATTCTTTGGGAAACACAAAAGTTAATCTTCCTGCACTCGTAATCAAAATGTTTCTACTAATTTTGGAATATAAACTAGTATAGTTATCGCTAAACAATTTGGCACGTGAAAAATTCTTTAGAACTAGTGAATGAGCCTATACTATTAAGGGTTGCAAATATTGTCTTGGGCCTCAAGCCTCTCACATCGCTTAAGCACCAGAAACAGGTCACTAATGCCAAGGTTTGAGATGGAGTGGAAGCATCATAAAAGAGTAAAGTGACTCGCTCCTTAGTTTACTATTTGAAAATTTCAGATACCAATTTGTTTGTCAATACATATAATGTTAGCGCCTGTAATGCGCAACACTGAAGCAAAACGTAACATTTTTACCCTTACCACTGTGGCTGCGCCATATCCAACCGACTAGACCACCTGTCTTCCACCTGGTTTCTATTTCGGGAAACTATATGTGGTGTTGTAGTGGACAAGGCGGCGTCTGGGTTGGTTTTCTCTGAGAGCTCCGGTTTCCCCCGCCGTTTATTCTACAGGATGCTCCGTAATCACTAGGGAGCGGATTTATAGGCACTAAAAATGTGTGAAATAGGCAGGCAAAACGGCACTAAAAGTGGACAAAATAGGCACTGAAATAGGCGCTAAACATTTGCTAAGTAAACACTTAGAAATACACAATTTTAGTAAAATGGCTCTTAAAATGCCCTATAAATGCACTATAACAAACTGACAATCATCGCAACATTTGCTGCAACAAATTCACTGAACACATACTATTTTGCGGTTCCCTAGGCGAAGTAGTTCTACATTTATTCCAAATTTCATAAATGGCTCCACAGAAAGTTAAAATAACAGATATTGTCATATAATTAAAATACATATAAATCCACTTCACTAAGTAGGAACCATAATGTGCAGAAAGGTGTGAGTAATTAACTATGACAAAAAACAAAATCTTGGGTTTTGGGGGGCGGATAAAAATTGAAATATCTGAAGCTTTTGTTAGATTTGTTTCAAATTTTTACCATTTATTTTTGTGATCGATCAAGAATGGAATAATACCATGTTTCAGCTTTCTAGTTACAATAGTTTCTGAGGAATTAACAGTTTATATCTAAATTCCAGATGATTTTCAAAATGGCCCACATATTGTAATTTTAAAAATTAATGTTTGGGATATGTTTCTGCACCCATTTTAACCTATTAATGGCCTATACCTATGTAAAATATTTGTCTTCGCCATATAAACGAAGGGAAAATATAATCATACCTATTAAACAAAAAATTATTTTCCTAAGTGTTTTCAGTAAGAAGTAAGCATTATAATCCTTTTCAATACAAATAACAAAAACACAACAATCAGTCGGTAAAGCACCTGCCTACCGTGCTAGGGGTCCCGGGTTCGATTCCCGGCGGTGGGGGTGGGGATTTTTCTCCGACTAAGATAATTCCCCATCTTCCCCAGAGTCTGGAAGTATGAATGAGAGTGCGAATGTGTGCGTGATGTAATGATTAAAAACCAAAGATAACGAGTTAACACCTTCGGTATGTTCCAAAGGAGAACGGCCGCCGAAATGACCATAGTAGTTAAAGGCGGGGTATAAATGGAACAAGGAAAAAAAACACAACAAATGTAAATGGGTACACTTAATATGCAGTTGCCCTTACAGGCATGTTTAGAATTTCATACAGATTAATAGAAAACTGCATCCTGTAGAACATTTTGAAGTTGGGAAAATGTAGAAAATATGGAATCTAAGAAATCTGAGGTTAAAATTACGTAATAGCAGCTACGATACAGGAGTAAGGTTATTTAAATAGTCATGTGACGTTTTCTGTAGTGCTACTAGAAAAAAAGCTTTATATTATTGAAGTATGTCTATATTAATTTTAAGACAAAAATAACTAAATTTGGCATTGTTGTAAGTTTTGGGCTAATTTGCACAGATGTGTCTCCTTAATAAACCCCTTTTTGTATATCCAATGTGCAGCAGTAAACTTCACGTTGAAACCAACAAATGCAAAAGCTGTTGTCACAAATTACAAGCAGAAGAAATTGGCTAAAAACGCAATTTTAGGTTCTAATAAGCAGAATAGGTACAAACGTATGAAGTAGGCAATTATAGGCACTGTAAAACTAACAAATTAGGCTAATCATTGTAGGAATCGTGCTTATAACTTAAAAGCCTACGTTTCTGAACAAAGGAATAAAATAGGCAAATAGGGCAAAATCCGCCCCCTAGTAATCACCTTCCATTCATCCACTCACCATCATTCTTTATCATCTTCATTCTCATAGCGGGTTTTCAGCTGATCATTCATCTCTCATCCGGAGCCGTGTGTTCCTTGATAGACACCTGGCCCCAGGTGAACTTGTGAATCCTGGAAATGTTAAATCCTCCATACAAGGACGGTAAACAGAATATGTCCGTCACCCATAATAGGCGGAGGAAGTCTTGCATTCCACAAATGTTTAGGGCAAATAAGGTGTCTGTATGTCTGTGTGCCTATATATGTGTTGTCTGTAAACAGCATGGCCCAAAAATGAAGACATTTTGCAATAATAAGACAGGAAGATTTTCAAAAAAACCTTCCCAATTCAAATTAGCCTTTACTTGGGACATTTGTGTTATTTTTTTATTTTCTCAGAAATTGCCCTTTACTGTTTTCATTAAAATACCTGTATTTACAATATTTGAATAGCAAATAATATATATATATATATATATATATATATATATATATATATTGAATTTTCCGAAAGCATTGGATTATTTTTGTGGTATTAGCTATTTCCGAGTAATGAATGGAACCTGTTGAATCTTTTCGTACTTCAGTAATTTTTTGAAGTGCTGTCACGGAAACTGTATGGAATTCCAAAGCCTGCATACAATGACTCACATTTAAATTAAACCTTTGCAAGAGAAATCTCTTTCTTCCTCCTTCACCATATATATTTTACGTTGCTATAACTAGATGAAAATCATATCGCGATGAATCATACAACTTTATGGTGGACAGTAAAGTTTATATATGAACCAGACCATCTTGCTTCATCATGTGTCCATAGAGGCCTTGGTGCTAGGTACTCTTGTCTCTGTGACGAGATGGCGTTCGGGTGCCATCCAGTCTAACTGCTTTCATTATCTGTGAATAGACGGCAGAGCATTGGCTATTAATTTATATTTTCGTGTGTCCTGGTATTAAATATGCAATGTGGTATTTACATTGACGACTGAGCGAAACCCCGAAGAAACCCAGTTAGTTTGCTTGATCCATGGGTTTTGAGGTCAAGACCTCCTGAATGCAGATCATGGACATTACCGGACAGAGAAATCTCGCTCGTTTGCATCAACAAAAATCATAGAACGGTATAAAAATAAAACTCAAATGAATGTAACACCTATTTAAGGTTAATATTTCAAACGTTTTGGATGTTGCACTGTCCAGCAACGCAAAAAAGGTCCCTGAAAAGGAATGTGCTGCCTTACACAGTGGGACAAGGACAGCGGATGTGTGTGGCAGAGAACGCCTGCTACAAAAGAGGCAGAACCGTTAAATAAAACATGCGCGCTATTCACTCTGTACACTAAAATCGAGAGATCCATTCACAAAGGTAGAAGTCGTCAGAATGTTTTTGAATGGTCTGTAACTGTACCGACATGGGGGTGTCATAAAGCTGTCCAGGGAGGGTGTGGGAACCTTCGCCAACCCCCCTGCGTCTCAGGCCTCGGAGATGTTTTCTCCTGTGGAGGACAATACATCCGTGTTTATGAGTATATAAGACTCCCTAAAGTCTACGATAAGTCATGCAATCATCTTCTTAAATCTAAGATCTCAATTCGCTGCAGCTGCTTTTCAGGCCCCCCCCCCCCAGATGTCATTGTTATTCTACTTTTAAAGTAAACATCTTTGTTCAAATTGGAGCAAACCTATTGCGCAGTATTTCATGGTTGAAGAAAACAGTTGACAAGCGCAATATTAGCAAGCAAATTTCTGCGTTCTGCCTTCGTAGGAATTTCACTTTAAAAGCTATCTACTGTAAATAATAAACTGCCGCATCTGAAAGTGGAAAACTGGTTTTCTATCTGTATTGAAGTACACTGGACATCTGTATGCTATCATTTGCCCCACTCACCAGTTTTTCGATACAGAAATTTCAATAGAAAATACACGTTGAGGTCCCACGAATGAATAAATGAATATGTAAGAGCACATTTTTTTAGAAAAAAAAGTTCGTGTGCATGTGCATGCCTTTGTGATTGGCATAACTCAAAAACATAAAGTTGGTTAAATACCAAACATTTTCTAACTTTTCCTCAGACCTCATGTTTGCCAAATACCGGAAACGTACCCTAAACTTAAGCCTGTAATGCTGCCATCCCAAACTTCCTTTCCCAATATATGACGTGATGTAAACGTAATGGAGAGGAACCTCGCTCATTATGATCCAGTACGGCGGTATTATGGATTACTTCCACCAGACAGAAGAGAAGAGACGAAAGGAGATCACAGGCCGCCAGAGGGCGGGGACATAGCAGATCCACAGAGACGTCAGTCCCTCTGGACACCACCTAAGCGCCTCATCACAACCAGAGAGAGGACAACGAAAGGGCCCTAGCGGCCTTAGTACCATCACGCAGTTGTTTCAAGTGCAGCTGTGGAACGTTTACATAAGCAAGCGTCCGCATCATCTGCCGCATATGTCCAACCACCGTGCTCACAACCAAACCTGAAAGATGACAATAGAAGGAAATGAATGAGGAAGGGAAGAAAAGCTAACCATGGAGTAGAGCAGTTACCCAAGATTCGCCTAACCACAGGTTAGGTGCAGAGGTTCTACTCCCATTAGTCCTGGATCAAGGACCAAGGACCCGGGCCTGCTATCTACCCGGGAGCCGAAGCTCCGGGGCCTTTTCCATAGGGCAATATCTTTAGTCTAAAAAGCCCCCCCCCCCCCCCCCATCGACTCGAAAATCAAGACCACAAGGGGAAACCACAGAAAAACCCAAGTCAGAGTGGTTGGTCCACAGGAATTATAGGGGCCATAGGTTCAATACATCAAGACTGGTCGCAGTGCAGAATCCCGTCCATACCATAATCCAATCCAAGAGGTAGACAAAATCTCACTTCTACAAAAAATGGAAGATCTCCTTAAAACACATAATTTTTATCGAATAATTTGTTTGTGGATTTAACCACTACCGATATACTCTTTGTTACTGGTTTGAATTTTCAAATACAGTAAATCCTCTCTAAAATGGAACACGATTGTTTCGCCATTCATTTTCTGTTTACACAGGTAAAGTGTAACATTTTTAAATTAAAAATTAATCAATTTGTAACCCAACTCAAAAGTTATTTTCACTTCCAAAACTTTATATTTATGCCTCTTTTCTATACAGCTAATAGTCAAATTTGTCTACGAAAATTAATGAGTAAAACACTCTACTCTTGAGTGGGGAAAACACCACTACGTTACAATCACACTACTTTCCTCCACCCATAAGAGTTTCCTTTCAGGTCTGTTCTACAAATTACATGTAGAATTAGCTTTTGACTTTTGAACAATTGCACGTTTGCAGTGATATTCACTTACCTTCATTTGATTTTAATCATTAGGTTTATGTTCAGGTGAAGATGTTTTGTCCATAACTGCAGTAGACATCTTCATTGGTTCCCTGAGGAGAGTTATTGATTAAAATATAGCAGCACTGACAGTAAATGCTTCAGACAAAGAGCAAACCTTCTTCAAAAAGACTTGGACTGCACCACTGAACATTTCCACTGCAGTTGTAGACAAAGTGTCTGGAACTTGTGTCTACAGCCAACCACGTCATAGCTCAGAAGTTACTTCCAGTTACACTGACTCTGGCTTAAAAGCATTTATTCTCTCAAACAAAAATTACCTATTTAAATGATTTAACAAACTATACCTGAAATGATAATAATAATAATAATAATAATAATAATAATAATAATAATAATAATAATAATAATAATAATAATAATAATAATAATAATAATAATAATAATAATAATAATAATAATAATGACAATGATGATAATAATGACAATGATGATGATAAAAATGACAAAGATGATAATAATGACAATGATGATAATAATGATAATAATAATGATACTGATGATAATAATGATAATGATGATAATAATGATAATGATGATAATAATGATAATGATGATAATAATAATTAATGATGATAATAATAATTAATGATGATAATGATGATAATGATGATGATGATGATGATGAGGATGATGAGGATGATGATGATGATGATGATGATGATGATGATGATGATGATGATGATGATGATGATGATGATGACGACGATGATGATGATAACAATAATATAATTAATAAGCAATTACAGGTTAGTCAGGCTTATTTTGACTTATCAGATGGATTTGTTTGTTTAATTCTTTTAATTAGCACACATTGAAGACAAACTTGGTATAAAAGGTACTACAACCAGTGGCGAAGCATGCAATGAAGCTTTTCCGCAAGAATTTCAGGAGAAAAAGAAGAGAAACAAGAAAAAACATGCCACACTATATTTTACTTAGTATGGATACATTTTCAAAATTCATTGGAGGACATCTGCACTGCTGGAAAGTATTTGATAGCCGCTAGACTCAAATGACCTGTTCTGCAAACTCATTCAATAAAGTATTTATGCATTTGCAACAATGAATACCTTGCTTTGTAAGTTTCCAGAGGCAATCTTAACTCTTTGCTAGTTCGGGAGCACTGGCAGATTTTGTCACGTGAAGTCTCTGTAGTATGTAAAGAACAGTTTTTTTTTGGGGGGGGGGGGGGGCATTCTAAATACAACTGTAAGTATATTTCAATAGCGTTTACAACAGAATTTTATGTACATTGGTATTTAGTGGTGACAAATAGGAAGCTCTTGTGAAGCTTTATGTTATTAGCAAAAGTGTGTGAATTGCATACTTTCTCCATCTTACACAAACAATTCACGCTGTGGGCGAGGGAACATCTGAGTGGAGAAGGGAAGCATGAATATGCTTGTAGTGTAAACAGCCCTGCAATGCAAAAACGACCTACATGTGACTGTACAATAGTCCTTCTTCTCTCTTATTTTAATGAAAATTATTATTTGGAGTTTCCCTCGCTTTAAAAGTCTCGCCTTGTCACTGACCAAGACTAACTTTAATATTTAATTTCATGTCTAGTCTACCAGTTATATCTAAGAAATTTTGTACTTTGTACCTCTATTTCCTGTTACAAATATTCACAAATTATGATTTATTTTTACTAAGGAGGAAGTTGGTGTACTTATATAATGATGCTATAAATTGTAAAGCTTAACAAAGAAGTAAATGCTAACAATCCTCCACTAAAACATTTACATTCCAGAATATTTTAAAATTTGTTACTACATAATGCTTATCTTACTGCAAATAACAATAAAGTCATTCCTGTAACATCTCGGGTCACAAGTCCGAACATTGCTTACTGCCTGAGCTACTTCACTTGATAGTAGCAGCAGTTTAAGTCATAGGGTATGCACTAGAAACACTACTTGATCTTTCCATGAGTTCATCAACACAAAGCAAGGTCTGTGGTTTGTCAATTAGCCGGGTCCAATAAGTGGCTCTACCTGATGCATCTTCTGTGTCACAATCAAATATTAAGGAGTGAAACACAACATGGTGGATATCATACCATGGAATATTTCAATAGGCTACAGAGTTAGAACACAGTGGATCATTGCTAAACAACATATGCCCTTCCTGTAATTTTGAACCATAAATAATCTTTTTATTCATGGTTTAGGTCATTTTAACCTGTGCCAGACCTTTAAGCAAACTCTGCATAAATTATCAACAACAACAAAATACATTATATAATAACTTTAATGAGTGTGGCTTATGATACAATGAAGTACAAAATATAATTATGTATGACTGGAGGAATTTAGTAACAGTGACGTCAAAATTAACTGAAAAACTATTTGTAGTCAGTTTTTTGACACTTCGTCATTTACTTTTTATATTATTGATGGACTAGTTTTGGTTGCCTTTGTGTCCATTTTCAAGTTGGATAGTATTTGGAAATGGACGAATGGCTTCTCAAACTAGTTGCTGAATAAAATCAAAATGTAAGAGATGAGGTGTGAAAAAACAATAACAAATAGTTTTTTCAATAAAATATAGTGTTGAATCAAAATAGTACTCCATGCTCCATATATTTCTCATGTTTATGTAGAATGCTTTTTGTTAGCTGAGGATGTTAGGAAGGTCCTAACGAAACATGTTCTAGATAAACACTAGCAATATATAGAACATGGAGTAGTAATTTGACTCGAAATTATTTTAACATTATACAATGTTAGACGCAAATCCTGACTGTTCCAGTGTCAGCATTGTATTATAAAAGAGCAGTACACAAAAGTTTCTCCTAACATCTAGGCTTAGGGTAGAATCCCTGGTTTAAAACTTGTTATGATAGCAAGAGGATGAGATGGCTTTGTACAGAGCACCCAGAATCTGAAGACATTCCTTGCACATTTACACTGAGCATATCCTTTCTATTGGAGCACTTAAAAGTTATGTTTTTTTTGTGAGGTTAACATCATTTACTCTTTTGCTTCAATGGCTTCTAAACAACAATAAACTCTTTCACATCGACCACACAGCATAGAGGTCGTTGGAAGGGATTCCTCCTCCGCGAAGGAGGATCCTTCGACTGTTGCCATTCCGGGATTGGATCCCTTACTGGCATAGGGATGGGGATTTAGTTAATGGATGGTGGTCAGATGGTGGTGTAGTTGTTGGGGATTGTTTGTGTGGTTCAGTGAACGTGTTTTTCTTTGTGTTTTGGTATTGTTAATTTCTTGTTTATGGTGGTCCTAACGCAAGTCTGGGTCTTTTATACGTTTCTCCGGGGTCGAGGTCGTATTCCCCAAGGCCGCGGATTAGATGGTTGAAGCTGTCAGGAAGCTTAGCGTAAAAGCTGTGGGAGAGTTGCAGGATATGGTCTGTCAATTTTGGAAATTTAAGATCGGAATGGATGTTATCGTTGGGAATGTACCAGTGGGCATGGGTTGCGGTACGGAGATAACGGTTTTGTAACACTTGCAATTACTCTTTCACATAAATGCAACTCAACTAATGCATCATTAAATTACATTTTTTAAAGGGGCATTACCTACCACATGAGCAAACTTAAAACGTTAAGAGACAAGAATAGCTATAAAAGTGTGACTCTGTAGTGTAGGTGCAGCATGTCTGCCTCATACTCAAGAGGTCCAGAGTTTGAATCTCAGGTTGTCTTTCTATGGATCAAGTTTGTTCCAGGTTTACTCCATATCCAGAGAAGGCAGATATTGTGCAACTTTAAGCTGTAAAAATCCCAGGCTCATTTGAGCATCACTTCTCCATTTCATTTAGTGTCTAATATGACCTGTGTTAAACATTTAAAATGAAATTATAGAATAGACTGTATCCTCAAATAGATTAATGTTCACTGCACTTTTATTTATTGCTGATAATTCTTACATGCAATTTTTAAATAAGAGTAGGTAATTGTCAACAACGATGTGAAGTGTATGGAAAACTTAAGGGAAGGTCAGTATATTTCCTTTAATAAATATTAAACATGTGGTGAATATATTAAGTAAAATAAAAATTTAGCAACAGTAAATAATATTACTTTTGACTAATAAACAGTTTAATTTTTTTTTAAAGAATTTGGTATAATTTTGGTTCCCTTTACTGAAGTTTTCTAACATTTCAGATAACAGAAAATTTGGCTTTTATCAGTTTAGTTGTTTAGATTGGGACAAGGTTTACATTGACAGAGCCAAAAAAATCAAGAAACAGGAAGAAAAGAACATTTTAGAAACATTAGGTATAAACAGTCTGATAAATCGGTCATGGTAGTTCAATTATTCATGGTAGTTAAATTATTAAAGGATTCAAATGATCGGATAGGTTTAATTGTTCTGGAGAAAATATTTCTTTTAAAAAATAGAAATGGCATAATGATTTAGAATTACTGCCGATTCATTTTCTCTATAAGTTTGTTTCATTTTTAGACATTTGTAATAAATACCAAATTAATATGACACCTAACAGCGGTAATGATGACAATGGAAAAAGCAGTGATTCAAGATGCAATTGATTCCTTTGCAAAACAAATCTCATTGAATTTTGTGGAAATTTCATCAATTTTCTTAAAAGTTAACTGAAGTTTGTAACAAATAACTGTATTTTACATAGTATTTTTTACTATAGCTCCAAAAAATAGTACTTGTAAATATATTTCAAAGAAAAAAGACAAATGCTAACAATCTGTAGTTCAATGGTTCATTTTCAGAAATGTAGGTACCTAACATTGCTGTATAAGTAGTGCCTGGTTAAAACACTTGTTTCTTGTATGCAAAATGACCAATCCTTAGTGCAACCTGAATTTGATTTTGGGTGGACTTTCACATTTTCATGTACATTCCCTACTGCAGATTGCCTATTAGTGTCTCTTCGTCTTCTGAAGCATGAAACAACTAATAAACAGTTGAAGATGTATATGGCTACACAAGAATTTTAGGTAAGTCAATCCATCTACAGATATGATATTGAAGTATAAAAGAAAACATAAAATGTGTAGTTAGTTTATTAAATATTTTTGCAAACTATAAGAAACAGTAATAAACAGAAACAAGCATCTATTTAAAAATAAAAATGTTACTAACAAAATTAAACAGAACATTATTATTGTACATTCTATTTGTCAAATAACACTACACACCCTCCACTCAGTGGCAGCGAGCGTTTCTGAAAGACCTGAAGGGAAGTGAACCTTGCGCCCTGACCTCGTGAACATCTGACTGATTGTATCAACATGGTTTTCCTGTTGGGTATCAACAACTGGATTTTTGGTTCCTATATGCAGATCTTCTTCTAACAGGAAGCCCAGTTTCAGATGGACTGTCGAAATATGTTTTATCAATCCTGTGATTTTATGTCAAAGAACTTCTCAGGTCTGTTTTATCTTGGTATGGACCATACTTAGGATGTAGTGGTGATAATGGGGTCCATGTTGTATGAAAATATGTAAGATGTTTGTGCATGAAAACAGTTTTCTTGCCATGTGGTGATGTTTGTCTTGACTTTAGTCCCCTTATTGTCTTCTGGATGTGTTTCACAAAATCTGTTACTGCAGGATGGTGGGTAAACCTTGAAGGGAAGTAAACCTTGTACCCTCACCTCATGAACATCTCTCCATCAGTATCAGCATGGATTTCCTGCTTTGTATTAGCAAATGCATTGTTGGAAACTGTAAGTGCTTTGAGATAGAAATGTTGGTTTTAGATGGTCTATCGAGACCTGGTTTATGAACTCTCCAAAATTCATGTCAAAGCACTTCACGGTTATGTCTCTTTCTTGATATTGGCCATCGTACTTAGCTTTTATCGCTGATAGTGGGGTCCATGCTGTATGCAAATGTAAGATGTTTATGCATGAAAACAGTTTTCTTGCCATGTGGTGACGTTTGAGTTGGTTTCAGTCCTCGTATTGTCTCCTGGAGGTGTTTCACATTTTCTGTTAATCTAGGTTGATCAGTGAATATTTCTCCTGGAAGACAATTTACCAAATGCGGTGCCATATGTAGTAAAAGCGGGCGTTAAACACTACACATTTCATTTAATTTGGAAACGAAAATTCTCAATAATTTTGATTGTGCTTCCTACGGTTCAACTCTAACTCTTGTTTAATTTAGGTTCAGAATAAAAATTCCTCGTTAAAATTTAATCTTTTTAAAAATGACACTGTGTATATTTACATGTGCTATAAAATATTACTATAAATTTGCATCATATTGCTTTCCACGTGAATTGGTGTCCATTGACCTAATGTACACTCCTGCACCTGGTATGCAAGCTAACCTTTCTCATTAAAATACCAATAATGCTGTGTTAAGACGAGATCCTAACGTTTGAAGGTGTTTTCTGATGAAGTGGATGTTAAGGACCAGTCGTTCAGATCGTGAAGCAGCAGCTGAAGACTGCCCTGGAAGCTTGTAACAATGAGAGCCACCATGTCACCAGTAACGAGCTGTAGTAACCTCTCCTCGATCCCGATATTCTCAGCCATCCGCTGCCCGAATTTGCCCATGAGGCAACAGAGGCTGCCAAGTTCCTTCAGACAAGTCGCTGTACACGACCTGGCGCAGGACTGTAATTTCTTCGGCTATCACCGTCACGAAGATGGCTCCCGATACCATTACTCTACTCCAGCCAAACACAGCCACATCGACGAATATTTCTTGAAGAGCAGCCCATCTTGCAGTACCCAAGGTTCCACTTATGTCCTCGTCTACTAGCAGGGTTTAACGTACCACAGGTTCATAGCCAGAGAAATGCCGCTATCATACAGGTTTTCGGAATTTCAATTTGCTCACACTATTGGTCCCAATGTGCAAAAGACCTTCTTCAACAACTGCTAATAAATACCGTTACGCCAATAAATTTAGAATGTACCTGTAGTCAAATTTGTATATGGTTACATTTTGGCTGCGGAAATGTTTTACTCTATAGTGATTCAAAAAGCCATCATGTTAATAAATTATCACGTTGTGGTCGTACAAGAAATTTTGAAATGAAACAGGAATAAACAGAAACAAAAGCTATCTTTTTAAAAATACCAAGGTTGCTAAGATAATTAAACAGTCGACTGTTGATGTGCGTTCTATTCGTCAAGTAACGCTACAGTATCATATTTACACAAGTTTGAATATATTTTTAATGTGGCGGTAATCAAAACAAAATTAAGGTAACATATGAAGGCCTTTTAAAATCTATGACTCATAAATCCGTTGCAGCCGGAAGGCAAGCTTCACATTTGTTAAGAAAAAACGCGTTTGAACATTTTTTTCCAAATTTAATTGAAATAGGTAGAAGATCAAAGGCAGTTCGTATGATGTCATCTTAAATATCTAGAAATTTTATTTAGGGTTACCAGAATGACGTCGAGGCAAGCCCGGTGGCCAACAAACGGACCTCGGAGGAAAAAAGGGGGGCACAATTTGTGCAGTTGGGGACAAATTGTTAAACTGAACTTTGTGTATTATTACGGTGACAATTTTTACTCAGATAATAAAACTTTAATGATACTGCTAATACTAATGTTGTCATTACCACTAACCGAACTTATTACCATACCAAATAAAAATGATAGTAGTAAATAAAATATAACTGTTATAAAAGCGTACCTTACTATTAATCACCTTTTATGATCTCGCTGCATTCAGAAGAGTCTTGTTTTTATGAACCGCATTGTGGAAATCTTCACACGGAAATTTCAAATTCACCTGATCACAAATCTCGGCTTTCACAAGTTTTGTTGACATTGTGTTTCTAACATAATTATGATCATAACGTACTCATTACGAACACTCGTTCAACGTGCACGTTAAATCACAGAAATGGGAGGACATGATTAATTATTTTGGACTAATTTGGTGCATTTGATTTTTCGAAAAACTTACTTTACAATTATTATCCTTCCTATCAAAATTTGACACTAGTGATTTCAAAGCAGAAAACTCACGCTACAGTTCGTTTCCTTTGAAACTAATTTTCAAGTTCTTTGCCAGTTGGTCGAAGTCATTAATAATTTTGGTTTATATACATGTAGCACGGACACAATTTTATACCTACACATTGTCATACCCACTAAAGTTATACAATTTATTACGATAGTTTAATAGTTTGTCGTTACTAGTTTGCATTCTTATTAGAATATTGCTTTTTTCTTCTGAGACATATTAACTTCAGATCCAGAAAGCTTACCGAACCTGTATTTATTTCCTTACTTCTAGCGTAACCTCCTGAACATCTGTGGAAAGTTTGTCCTCCTTTTCCAAAAGTATAACTGCCTTAAAAACTACAGGTAAAGTTGCATTTAAAACATACAACAAAAACACTCTGACAATGCTAGTGAATGATTGTTTATTTTGTCATATTGTGAACTAATAAACTTTCAAATTAGGGAGCGTGTTTTCTTCCTCGCCGTTTGCTACGTAATACATCTTTAAACCTCGGCACATCTTATGACTTTCGACGACTGACTGCCAAGACAACCATCGCACAACAATGTGGCACAGTATTTTACTACAGTCGTGTTGACCAAACTCACAAAATATTGCCTGTTGCTTGGAGTCTTTTGATGATGAATAAATACATTTTAAAAACTAGAGCTGCTGCATAATATTTTAGCAGCTTGAATCTAAATTCAGGTTTGGTTAAAGGTATATTGGCTTTGATTTTTTTAATCTAATAAAGACATCTGACACAGTGCCGGCTGAATGAGAAAATACATTATTTTAGAATTAAACTATTTCCCAATATGAGGCGGTAATCGGTGGATATAAAGGATCCTACACCGAAAGACCGATTTTGCTCCTGACTAGCGATTAGTATGGGAGAGCGACTCCGTTTTAGGGTCCAGCGATTAAAGGAAAATACACTCTGCTTCCTTGAATTTTCCCACCAGTTTATTTATATAACATTTAGATTACAACTTTGCTCCCAAACAACTTGCTCATTACAACGTTACCTTCTCCGAAAACGATCCACGATGAGGTGTCGCGCCTTTGCTAGATTCTCTGCGTCCTTTCCTACCGCAGACTATCTAGCACGCGCCTTTCCTATTTCCGTGACTATTCCGCCCGTATAACGTGATGCATAACCATTTTTATTGGAGGTTCGTTTTCCTATTTTTACTCTTACTGGGCTCTCACCCAGCCTATCTCTGTCCCTCCTTTTTGACCTTCGGGGTCATGGGAAGGAATATTCAGACTTCTTCTCACATTCCTTAGGGGAGTGTTTTCTTCCTCGACCCCTTGACACATTCCTTAAGTTAATGTATTTTTGCTCCCCCAACTGCGGTTTCTGACCCAACTGCGGTCCCCGACCACAACTACGGTACCTGTCTCAAATAAAATAGAATTCAGTTTTTATTTGGAATGTCTTCTGCAGATTCGTTTACATCTTCATCGAAATCAAGAACTTCGTTACATTTTCCTTTAACTTTGAAGAAGTACGTTACAACTATGGGGTAGGGCTTTCATTGACCCATTTGAAAACGGAACATTCTGCTTTAATTCGCACAGTAGCTTCTCTTTAGCATAAGGCAGAAGCTCATTTTTTACTAACGCCTCACTTTTAGTTTGGTCGCATCTTATTTTCATTGTTACAGAGGGATCTCTGTACAAATGCAATTTGTAGTGTTTAACGGCTACTTTTACTACATACGGCACCGCAGGCGGTAACACTAATGCCACATGAGGTGAAGTACAGCACCGGTAGAATGAGATGGCGGGAGAAACCGGAGATCCAGGAGAAAAACCCAAACAAGCTCCGTGTTGTCCACCAAACATCTCACTTTGCGGTGACCTGAAATCGAACCCGGTCCGCCTTGTTGAGAGCCGAGTGGTTTTACCACTCAGCCACGGCGAGGCCTTTCTCTGAAAACATGTGGATATAACCAATTGTTACCGCATTCTTGAGAATTGTCAGAATGTTGGTAATTCACACCGTGAAAAGTCAAAGCTAACTCCGCTGCAGTGATTTTGTAAATACCTGGGCATATCCAAAGGTCACATTTCAACTGAATATGCCTGGCCACATATTTCTAGGAACATCCAGGCTTTCTTCAAAGAGTGACAGATACCATTGCTTCCCTGACCTGCACATTCGCCAGACATATTGCCCATTGGACATGTCAGGGATATGGTTGGTCGTCAACTTGTTCATCAGGACTCCAGTAAACACTATGATGGATTTGTGAATTGGCATACAAGCTGCATGGGTGATGATGATGATGATGATGATGACGACGACGACGACGACGATGATGATGATGATGATGATATATATATAAGGGCGCTCAATTACGGCGGTCATCAGTGTCCTTTAAAAACTAGTCATGGCAAAAGCCAGATATAAAACTTTCTAAAAATTATACAAGTGTAACAAAACCTATTAAAAATGCCTGGGTGAGAACACCCAGGAGTACACTCAGCACCTTCTTGATTCTATGCCATGGTGAATAGTAGCTCTGCTTGCATCATCTGAAGGATACACTAAATACTGGATGTTGAGGTTCAAATGCCATGTACACTTTTGAAATATTAATCATTGGTTACTCGTCATGTACCTAATTTGTAGTATTAAAGTCATTGCATTCAAGCATATACTTCTTGGTGTTGCAATTTTCGCAGTCAGTAGTTAGGTACTGTCTACAAGTTCTGGAATGTTCTAGAAGGTGAAACATTCAGAAGGTTTTTGATAGATCAAAATCTAATTCAATTAACTAAAATTCAGAAGGTTTTTATATGAAAATACACTTATCCGTTTACAGCTACCTTCCGATAATCTTGGCCACAGCATTGTTTCACAATATGAGCAACTGGATACAGTATTCATGTATTTTCACTAGTTTTTAAACCTTATCATGCTCATTTTAACAATGAAGCTAAATATTGCCTTCTCTTCTACTTTACAGTAACAGAAAAGTTCCAGATTCAGGGTTGAAGTTGGCAATGCTAGTATACAATCTTGTGCCTGTTCCTTAATGCTTTTAATGCAAAAAGAACTACTCATTTTCTATGGTAACTGATTTATGGACAAAGAATAATAGTAAAACCGTATTGAAAGTTTGTAAAGAAGAAAATAAGCATGATGTCTGCAAGATTTTCTTTTATAACAAAAAGAGCAATAACAAAATATTTGTAATTTTTATTTTCCGCACCATTAGGACACAATGGATCAATATGTGTCACTGAGTTACAAGCTAACAAAATACACACACACACACACACGCACACACACACACACACACACACACACACACACACACACACACACACACACACTCTCACTCACTCACTCACTCACACACACACACAAACACACACACTCACACACATCTACACAGAGAGAGAGAGAGATATCAACAGCCCTGTGGTGTTTCAGTGTAGTCCATTATACACTGTAATATGCATTTAATTATAAAAAAATTGAGATATTCTATTCCTATGCTTTTCTCCACCCAATCTTTTACGAACTATTCTTACATAAACCTATTCTTCTATGTTATTAAATGAGATAAACTGTCCTCACTCGTTTTAGCAGTAGACTATGGTGTCAGTCAAAATTAAAAAGTGGGTTACTATGAGAAAAATTTCAAATACCATTTTAATTACAAGACCTGCAGAAAAGGACGAATAACGACTTGCAAAAAGTACAAGTATTTGAAAATTCAAATAAACATCAGATAAGATTTTGTAATTAACAAGAACGTTTAACAAACTGTGCTTTAACGACATATAATTTTTGTGTGGTATGATTTAGTTAGTTAGTTACTAACACTCCCCACATGGCAACCTTGGCCTTCGGGGTAACCTCACCCCACCAAGTGATGACCGGACCCATTTCTCAGGTGGAGGCACCCAGAGGGCGGTGTCCATTACCTCCGATGATAGGGTGATAGTGAAGATGGCGGTGAGGTGAGAGGACCTACAGTTTTTACCGTGGACTCCGAACCACGTTGGGCATAGGGGATACTTCACATGTGCTAGACAGAGGTGAAGGCGTGGATAGGGCCGACTTAAAATCGCCAACCCCAGAGCCGGGAATCGAACTCGGGACCCTTAGAACGGGAGCCGCGAACGAAACCACCGCGCTACCCCGGCGCCCTGTGGTATGATTTTATCTGTTTCTTATGGTTTACCAGTATTACAAAAAAAAGTTTCAGAATGTAGAGAATTTTACAGGTTATTCCCATGAACATGAAGTTTTATTTGTCATGCAAACGTGCATATGGTAAATTATTCAAAATATTTCACCACTTTGAAGAAATCAACAGTAATCAAAATGTTCCATATAAAAAAACTGTTTGCTGCGCTAAATTTTACTAAACATTTTTCTGTCACATCATTGGAATATAATGTACTTAAATACAGGGGCGGCCGGTGAGTTATTGTATTGATGGTGCCATAAATAAATAAGGCTTGTTAAAATATAAATATGTGCACCAATTACGAACGATTTAGGTAATCTTATCAATAATCCAAACTATTTTATAATATACTGTACCATACAGAGCGTACAGGGAAACGGAAATAGATATTTGTTGCATTCGTACTCTTGTTACGCACAGGTGTAACGAGTACAGTAACAGTTTGATAATACAGTTCATGGAGAATGTGATACGAAGCGTTCGTGTACGATTTCGTGATAGAGAGACAGTTATTGTTATTGCTTTAGCCATAAATTTCCTCGCACTGAAATCAAACGAAACAAACTCGAGAAATCTTTGTCTCACACTCACAAACACATACGAGCGAGCACACACGCACCCACACACAAGACGCAATTTTTCACAGAAAAATGAGTAATATGAATTTTTAAAAATGGTTTAATGAAATTACTAACTTTTAAAAATTAAAAGCATTGTACTCACCGAAAGCAGCAACTCCATGACTTTATGAACACAGCTTCAAATGAATTATTAGGAACGGTATTGAAAATCCATTCGTCGCTCCTTCTTGTTGGCAAATAAATCTATCACCTTTGAATTGAAATTGTCAATTTTGCACACGAACAGCTTTTCACAGGACAGCATTCCTAAGGCACTCAATCGCTTTTCTTTCATTGTGTTTCGTAGAAAAGTTTTAATCCTCTTGAGCATTGAAAAGCACCGCTCAGCTTCTGATGTCGAGATAGGCATAGTGATTAACAGTTTCAAAACTTTAACAGTCTCTTCAAAAGTAGCACATAGTTCATCCTCTAGAATCAGCGAAAGAAACGGAACCGCACCGGAAACTGCTCTCAACTCAGGTCTAGCATAGAACACTTGAAGCTCTCCCTTCAACTTTCTTTTCTCCAGAAATGTATATGTGTCCGTAATTTCAAGATATTTGTCTGGGAAATGTGCTACATAATTGTCAAACTGGCTTACATCAAATAAGTTGGTTGCAATTAGGTGCCCAGTGAACTGAAAACGTGATTTTATTTCACAAAATATGGCATCACACACCTCCAAAGCATTTTGCTTTTTGTTATTATCATCAACCCTTGCTCTCTTGTAAGGCATTGTTTCGTCATTTTCAAAACTAACCTGACTGATGGAGTCAATGTCATCTCTGATGTTTTGCATTATTGTTTCAAAGTTATGAATGTCTTGTTTTACCTTGGTTGGTTCAGTTGTCTTCTTTTGAAATTGATTAGAAAGTATTTCCACATGAGGCATTATCTTATAGAAAAACGATAGCCAGAAAATGAAGTCTCTATCTTGCAGTCTTTGTGTGTATGAACCAGCTTTTTCAATAGTAGAGGGTAATTTTATGTTCTCACTCGTTTCAATTGTTTCCATGACAGTAATAAGCTCCTTCCTGTTTTCATAAATATCCTTTACTACTCGCGAAAGGTAATTCCATCTTGTGAGAGACACACGGGGTAAGCTTTTCTGAATTATGCTATGCAACACTTTCGATCTTTGTGGCGAATTTGAAAAGAAAGAAGAAATGCCTGAAAGATGTGCAAAGAAGATGCGGGCTTTGCGATTAATTGAGGCTGCAGTAGACATTATAAGGTTTAACTGGTGCGCATAGCAATGAATGTAGTGCGCATTTGGGTATTTGTCTTTTATTAATCTCTGTACTCCGTTTGACTCGCCACTCATAACGTTTGCACCATCGTAACTCTGAGCTATTAGTTTTGCTCGGTGATCTCTAATTAAGGGTTCGATTTCTTTCAGAATACACTCCGAGATAGACTGAGCATTCTGACCTTCTGGATTAACAAAATTCCAAAATCTTTCAATGGGGGTTCCATAAACTATGTATCGCAAAACAATAACCAACTGAAATTCGCAAGACGCATCAGTGGTTTCATCCGCGATTATTGCAACATAATCCGCACGCTTTATTTGTTTGCGAACTTCCTCGTGATACACTTCCAACATGCACTGCAGGAGTTCGTTTTGAACAGTCCTAAAAATGCCTTTGAATACTGATGACTGACTGAGATGCACTTGAAGTTCTTTATCCAACTCCGCACTAAACTGAATGAGCTCACGAAAAAACCCCTTATTTTGAGAGGCGTCAGATTCGTCGTACCCCTAAGAGCCAGCTCCAAAGCACCACAGAACCGAATACAGTTTATAATTACGTTCAATATATACCTGTTCTTGTTTACTTGTTTGTTATGGCTGTTAACTGCCTATACTGCGAATCTAATTTGTCCTGAATATTGGTTTTGCCTAGAAATGAAAGACTCAGAACATTGTCCATGTGTCGCTTCGATGTTTCATGCACTTTCATTTTAGACCATAAATGCCCAATATCAGTTATTCCAGTCTTACACAAATGGACATCTCCCCCAAATAACACACAAGGAAAACAAAAAACTGCATTGTTTTCATCACAGCCGCAAATCCATTTGTTCTTTTGATAAATATCCGGATTAAACTTACGGCATCGATTTTTTGTTGGCTGCTACAGATTTAGTGGCCTACCTATTGTTTTTATCTGAATTTTTTCACTTAGAGTCCTGTTACTAAATGAAGTTTTCAGTAATTCGCTCACCTTGTTCATGTTCGTAACTTTACTGTGAATTTTAACTTAAAGAAAAAACACTGAACACTGTTTTAAAAATCCTTACTCACGATGAACTACAGCATTACAGGAACACATACAGAACTACTCTACCATTGCTTTGAAAACATGTGTCCAACACATGCTGGACGCGCGGGTTTTATGTTCTACCAACAAAACTGCTGCTATGAAATATGCACATGTTGAAATACTGTCTCTAAATTTTAAAATCTAATACTATATTCACATTGAAACCCAATTAATTTTATTTATAAGGATATCTATGGGTTGTGTTTCTACAAGTGATTTCATTAAGCATTAATTTGCGTTTTGAAGTTCCTCAGAATTAACTGCAGTAGGATGGTGACACTGCATTAAAGGAAGGTATAGCGCGAAATGTATTCTTACCATTGTCTTTCGCTAGGTGGCAGGATCGTGGTTCTCTGAAGTCCCTTGTTTTACTGCACTCTAACGGGCAAAGCGTAAGTTATGCGCCAGAGAAATCCCGGTACTACCTTCTCTGACTTTCTTCCATAAGAAGCCGTGTATAAGCAGACATCTTAGCCCCTAGCCCTAACATAGGCGTTTATGAGCGTAGACGGTGCCGTTCTGGAATCGGCACCAAGCTACGGAAAACAACCAAGAGAGAGCGCTGGCGTTCAACGCGCCTATTCAAACGAGGGAGCAACTACTCATAAACAATTCCTTTTGCGCAATTCTTATACACTTCTCTTTCTTTCGCTTTCATACAGATGGTGCCATGGCACAGCGGCACTACCTCAGAAGCCGCCCCTGCTTAAATATCTAATTTTATATTTAAATTATTTTTCATGTTTTTACTTATGCTGACTACAGACACACAGAAAATGCTTTGTGCAGGGAATTTTCCCCATGTGGTGACTGGGGTTAAAGAAAAAAAAAGTGCCAACATAGTCCAAGTGTGTCATAGAAGGCAACTAAAATGGATACTCGCTACTTGGGGGTACAGCTGTGCCACCCTGACTCAGGTGACATAAATAAGTGTCCTGCACCTCCAGGTTGGGCGTTAGACTAATAACATAGCACTGCAAAAAAATATTGTTAAGGAAACCTCAGATTAGTCTTGGACTGGACCGAATGCAAAGGAAAAGCAATGTGGAGACGGAAGGCAGAAGATACTACTGAGGGAGGCTGAGGCCAAAAGGGGCTGCAAAAATCATGTACTAATAGTAGTTAAGGGAGCCCTATAACACATATTCCATTTAGATAATTTTATTGCTCTTTTGCACGGATTACAATACTTCTACTACTTACTTGGTAAGTAGCAGAGGAACTAAATCTTCTATAATTTCTTAAATATGCATCCAATATTGTAGATATTAGTAAATACAAAACCTTGTACTGTGTTTCAGAATTTGGTCGATTAACTTAAAGTGATTATAGAGGGAAGCTGGGGAAACAAATGGTCTAGGGACTCTTATGGTCTCAGAGGACATGTTTTGTGCAATAAACCAAAGTAAGTTTAGGCCAACATGCCAATGATAACACCTCAATGTTCACACATTTGGAAGTGTACATTTGTGGTTCAGTGGTTATGTAGGAAGTTCTCCAATCAATGATAATAGATTCTAAGTTCAAGCCCTGGCTAGCATCTTCTTTCACTTTTTTTTATCACTTACCTATTTCTTTACTTTCTTGAAAATTTTGACTGTGAAAAATATAGATACACTATACACTATGTTAAATGTAATCAGGCAAATTAAACAAAAATTTTAACAGGAATGTAGTACCTACAACATAAGATACAGTTGCAAACAGGCAGGATTCCCCACAGATATTAAAAAAGGCATTTCCATGATCTAGGAGTATAACACTATTTTGAAGGACAGTAAAGTTGTCAAGTTACCTATAAGCCCAGAAGGCAACTTTACTGTTGTTCATGATGCCGGCCATAAAATCCTCAGAAAATACATTACGCTGTTATGCTAACAAATTGAAAGAATACACTCTTGCCCCCTCTTTAGCATGGAGGTAGTGTGTATGCCCATGTTCAAGAGGTTCCGAGTTCAAAACTTGGTCAGCATGAGTTATCTGGAAATTTTAATTCTGAGGTTTTCTCTTATCCTGAAAGATGAATGTCTGGGAACTCTAAGCTCTATACACCCTGGTCTCATTTTAATATCATTTCATTCATTGTCTAACATGACCTAACTGGTTAAAGAATATTACATAAAGAAAAAAGAATACATGATAGCTCTAGAAAAGGAACCATCAGTATGCAAGACAAATCATGTTGCTGCTTAGGTTTTATTTCTTTACTTCAAGGAATTGTAGAAGTACTTCAGATGTGTAGTAACAAATAACAGTCAACATTGCCACCTGTGAACTCTGATTTTCTGCAATATTTTCCTTTTGGGAAGCATCACTGTATCACAAAATAAGATAAGGCCACAGCTTTCGCGGATCATTTGGAAAGTCAATTTGAGCCGAGGGAGGACCCCCAGGACGAAGACTTCACTGACCTCGTGGAGGCTGCTGTGGAGGACCTCTATGAGGAGCCACAGCGGCGCCATGAGGCGATCCATATCCCAATAGTCACCCCAAAGGCGGTGACTGCTGAAATCCGAAAAATGAAACCCAACAAATCCCCTGGACATGACGGTGTTAGCGCACTCATGCTTCAGCACCTTCCCAAGAGGACCGTTATCCATTTGACGCGGATCTTCAATGCGTGCCTCCACCTCCACCACTTCCCGGCTTGCTGGAAAGAGGCGAGAGTGGTGTGCATCCTGAAGCCCGGCAAGGATCCGGTCTTTCCGTCTAGCTACCGATCCATAAGTCTTCTCCCAACCGTCTCAAAACTATTTGAGCGGTTGCTCCTATCCCGCCTGACCCCTCTCTTCGAGGAAAGGCAGCTCCTACCCGATCACCAGTTTGGTTTTCGTCATGGACACTCCACGACCCTACAGCTACTGCGCCTGGCCGAGAGGACAGCCCTGGGTTTCCAGGAAAACCTCAAGACAGTCGCGGTGTTGCTAGACGTAGAGAAAGCCTTTGCCACAACCTGGCACCAAGGCCTACTGTACAAACTCAGGGAGGCCAACCTACCTCCTCCCTATCTTGCCCTGATTAGTAGTTTCCTCAGAAACCGCACTTTCAGGGTGAGAGTGGAAGGAAGGACGTCATCTATCAGACCAATAGCCGCGGGAGTCCCGGAGGGCAGTGTACTGTGCCCGATACTCTTTGCGGCCTACATGTCTGACTTACCCTTGGAACCACAGACTGTTACGTGCCAATATGCTGACGACGTCCTCATAATGGCACGTAACAAAAACTTACGATATTGTCATCCTCCGCTGCAGCGCCAACTCCGAGCCATTGGCCGTTGGAGTGAGATGTGGAGAATGGCCATTAGCCCCGAGAAGAGCTCTGCACTTCTCCTGGCTAAGGTCCGAGCTAGGCGACCAGACTGGTCGCTAAGGTTGAGGCAGAGGCAAATCCCTTGGGTTCCCACTGCCAAATACCTTGGCGTCCACCTGGATCGCGGACTCACCTACGCACCTCATATCCGGGTCAAAGCCGGACAAGGGCATGCAGCGTTAACTCAGCTATACTCCATTTTTAAGTCCACCATGCCTACTCACCTAAAACTACGCCTATACCGGGCGACCATACCGCCCCTGATTCTGTACGGCTGCGAAGTCTGGGGATCAGCGGCTCCCACCAATATTCGCAGACTCCAGTACGTCCAGAACAGGGCTTTGCGCATGATCTACGATACCGGGCGGAGATTACCGTCCCACATCCTACACACTCACTCTGGGGTCCCGTATATCGTTGACGTGGTGCGGGAGAGATCCCGCACCATCTACGATAAGCTGGACTCCCACCCCAACATACTGGTGAATACCCTAGACCGTTACGACCATAGGGTTCCTCGCCGGCGACCCAGCTATCGGCTACCCAAAGATGCCTTGGGTACCTAGCACTGAACAGGGCCACGTTCCCCTGACTCCAACTTCCTAAGCCCAGTAATGGGCTAGGAAAACCTTATACAGTAACACGGATCCTTTCCCTCTAGCCTGTTTAGCGGACTGTGCTCAGAAGCCTCCCAGCAGGCGGAAGAGCGCAGCCAGCATTGGCGCATCCCCCCCTCACGGGGCGACGGCGCTCACCAAGGCTAGATATGACCACTGCCCAAAACAATCGCCTGTGACAATAATGACTCTTCTATACTGCCCAGATAAAGACGCTAGAAGTGGCTAGGTGCTGGGCAGCATACACTCCGTCCAGGTAAACCTGGACGACTCGACTCTTCTGCTGGTCTGCTGGTCTGCTGATTTACCAAAAAGAGCTGCATACATAACATGCCAATTCAGTTAACATTGCAAACCTTAATTTAAGAAAAAGAACATTTTGACTACCAATTTTATATATATATATATATATATTGGAATGCTTATTAACAGTAAAACATGGACTCAGTAAACATAGCAGTGGTTACAATATATATATAATAAAATCCAACTCAAAAGGTACAATTAATCCTATGCCTCTTTAACTGAAAATTTAATTGAGAATGTATATCATAAAAATATACTGAGATTTAGAAGCATCCTATGAAGATGACGTTCAGCAACCCATTTTATAAGTTATTTTATTTATACTTGAACTTACAATACTTTCTTAAATTCTAATAACAATTTTGCAACTCTATTCTAAGTACACATTTGTCAGCTGCTTACGTTTATGGGCTAATAGTGCTAATTAATTCCTTGGCCATTTAGTTCTATTCTAGCCCTTATGCATCTTTGACCTAATATGCTGTTGTATCCTCCATTTCTCTACCTCTTAGCTTCCTTACCCTTCTAACCCATAACCCATTTTATAAAGTGAAGAAATTATGAACAAGTAAAAATCACACATAGTTTTCTTTCTAGAGTTGAGATTTCTGCAATTTCTCGCTGTATAACAAAAATGGAGTTAAAGTGGCTGTAACAGATGGTTTTATTCACTTTCAATGCACTTTATTGAAAATTAGGCTTTATTATGCAGCTTAACCATTTCTATTTTATAATATTTTTAATAAAAAAATTAATCAATTTGTAGCTGAACTCAAAAGTTGTTTACAGTTCAACAAATATTATATCCAAATTTTGGCCTACACATGGCTAGTGTGCAAAAATGATTAATTTCTATCAATTAACATAATAGTGGTAAGTGTAAATTCTGGAACGTATGTCATATAAGCCACAAGGGTACGTCACTCATTGCATATGAGAACCCCTTACGGTTTGCTGGGAAAATATGAATTACTTGGAGAATTTAAAGTCATGCTGGCATGTTGGCCATAGTAACTGAATGGTTTATGAGCTACTGGATTGAGACTGGAAAAGCTGTAGTCCAAATCCTGGCTATGGCATTGAATTTTTCAGTCTGTCTCCAGTATATGCATACCTCTTTTCTCTAAAGTTAACAGTTCAACTAGTCTACGAAAATTAATAAAACACTACTGTTGAGGGAGAAAAAATATAGTGCATTACAATCACAATACTTTTCCCCATCCACAATAATTAACTTTCAGATCGTTCTATAAATTATTTGTAGAAAAAGCTTTGACTTTTGAACATTTGCTTGTCTGCAGTGATATTCACTTGTTTTCATTTGATTTTAATCATAAGGTTTATAATTTGAATAGCTATAAATAAAAGCATTGTTAACAGTTAAGATAATTTCATAAAGTTTATGTTACTTCAGCTTTTATCTTCAAACATAACACAGTCTTATACATGCTTCCAGACTGTTGGAAGATTGGCAATAATCCTGGTTGGCCCATTAACAGACAACAGTTTTTATTGTTTCAAAAACCGAAGAGAAAACAAAAACTGTAATGTATTAGTTCAGCATACTGAATATCGGGAATGTATTTTGTTCGCCTTTCTATTCAGCCAATGTTCCAATATCACCCGGTCTATAAATAGATCTCTTGACGTGCAGCTTATATTCTCAGCATTACAATTTCTTATAGTTGCAGATACTTTGTGTGATGCAATAATACAAACCTCTATAGACAGTTTAGGGTATTACAGAAATTTGGGAAGGTAATGAAACAAGGAAAATGCAGTAATGCCCTTTCACATGCACTGCGGTTGTTAGCACCTTACTGTTGCAATTTAATAAACTACACAATATGCAAGTTTTTTGAAGATGATAATGCATTCACACAATCAGATAACATCAATGATGACATACATGGTGAAAATAATTCTTGAAGAGTCATAGAAAGTAAGTAAATAATATATGTAGCGGTCTATAAATTGATTGCAGGGCATTAATGGGTTAATGCCTTCTATTCCTCCAAGTAGGAACTGAACCTGGGACTTTCTAATTTGGAGGCTAAATTGCTAGTTACTAGACTACAGAGGCAATCATAAGCATTTATTTCTCATAATTTAATCAGAATTGTTAATTGCATTTCTTAATAAATAAAAGAGTATGAAAACATTTCTATATAAGAGTTGGATTGTAACGGGGGAAATTTGTAAAAGTCTTTATGTTTCATCTTTCAAAGATGGCCTCCAAGTACAAAAACAACATATCCATTAACTTTCTCTCTTTTATAAAAATATTTTTTTTGTGGAAGAGCCAATCAGTAGGTCTCAAAGCATATATCCCCTGTAAGAATTGTTTATTGAATTATTGATTTGAATGGGATAGTATTTGTCTGCTGTAACTAAGCAGTAGAGAATTTAATAAGGACACATTTAGCAATTTGAAAGCATTATTTGATTTCTTCCTAAATTAGTGAAAATACATAAAACGTATGCTCCCAGAGAGAGAGAGAGAGAGAGAGAGAGAGAGAGAGAGAGAGAGAGAGAGAGAGAGAGAGAGAGAGAGAGAGAGAGAAACTTTGGAAGGTAACACATAAAGTTTTTTACTGAATATGTGTAGTTTGAAAGCAGCGTTCTGTCTGATTTTGTTTCGGAATCACCTACTGAAATGACAGGTACCATGTTTTATGCCTGAGTGTATCACTGTTTGTAGAAAAAAAAAGTAGAATACATTACTTAGCGAAATAAAATTATCTTTCCTTTCTAATTCTTTTGATATTCAAGAGTGTGAATAAAAAATTGTAAGAGATATTCCTGTGCATTATGTTGTGATCTACTGGACATAGCATACTAGTCGTTTTGTCCATAATCACAATGAACAGTTTTTGTAGTTCCCCAAGGAGTGCTTTTGATATAAATGTAGCAGCACTGACAGTAAATGCTTCAGACAGAGAGCAAACCTTCAAAAACACTTGTACTGCACCACTGAACATTTCCTCTGCTATTGTAGACAAAGTGTCTGGAACTTGTGTTTTCAGTCAACCACGTCATAGCCCAGAAGTTACTTCCAGTTATATGCGTTTGGAGGAATTTAGTAACAGTGACATCAAATTAATCTAAGAAACTATTTGTAGTTGGTTTATTAATACTCGTCACTTACTTGTTTATAGTCTCTCATAAATATAAACAAGTAACTGACGAGTGTTAATAAACCAACTACAAATAGTTACTGAGATTACTTCCAGTTATATTGACTCTGGCCATGAAAACATGCGTTCTCTCAAACAAAAAGTACTTAATACAATTTTGAGTCGAACTAAAACTCAATGCTCCATTTATTGCTAGTATTTACCTAGAACGCGCTTCGTTAGGATCTTCCTAACATCATCAGCTGTTGTCGACTAATGGATGCCGGTTCAGTGAACTCCTCAGAGGTGATAGGTGCGTCTCTGTCGGTACCTTGATGAACTTGAAATTTGGGTTGTCTTCAAAGGTAGTATCGAAATTAAACAATTTACTTTCATATTTCTTTATAAAGATTGTTTCCCACGTGGTTAATGCAGCTGTACCTTGGACACTTTTTAGTAAGTGAATTTCTCGTTCTATGTCATGATTTTCCTTCATGGCTTTTGAATTTTGGTATCTCCTTAAATTTTTTGTTTAAACCATTTTGATAGCTTTACAAGCTACATAGTATTAAACATTCATTGGAATTCATCAACAAAACTAAAAATCTACAATTTTCTCCCACCGACAGAATGGTATCCTTTGATGTAATCTCCTTGTTCCCAAGTGTTCCGAGAGACAAACTCATAGAGTACATGCAAACATGGCTTCAGTCCCTACAAATAGACCAAAACGTCATAGAGGAATACCTTCAATTAACCAATATTTGCATTGAACAGTCCTTTTTTATATTCAATAAAAAAATTTTCAAACAAAAATCAGTACTATCTATGGGCAACCCATTGTCCCCATTTTTGGCAGACCTCTTCATGAGCTTTTTAGAAACGCACATCACAAAGGCATTCCCACTAATTTTCAACAATTGCTATAGTTATGTGGATGACATTTGGGCAATAATAAATGAGAAACAAGTGGATGATACATTAAAACTACTCAATTTACAAAATCCTGCAATAAAATTCTCCATAGAAAAATAGACAATGAAATCCCTTTCTTAGATTTGAAACTTACCAGAAAACATAATAAACTTGAATTTGGCATACACAGAAAGGAAACACACACAGAAAATTTCATAAAATCAATGGATATAACCCAAGACAACACAAGCATGCTGTTATCAACAGTTTAACTTACAGGCTGGTTAATGTACCTTTAAACAAGATAGAAATAACAAAGAGTACAATCATATCATTCACATTGCAGAATACAATGGATACAGTGCTGAATTGGTCAACAAGAAAATAGATACATTCAAAAGACAACTAAGATGCAAACAAGTAACTACTCTCTCCCCAATTAGCAATGAAACCTCATACAGAAAATCTATATATCATCCCAGAGCTACACACCTATTCCAAAAGTCTTCAAAGAACGCAATATTACCTTGGCCCCACAGAACAAATTAAGTGTACAACACCTTTTGAAATCACATAATACAAAGGAGATACCCACAGGCAAAAAATTAGGAGTGTACCGGATAAATTTCAAGGACTATGAGAAATTCTACATTGGAAAAAAAAAAGGAACGTGAACATTAGGCTTAAAGAGCACTTTAGGAACATCAGGAATAAAGAAATAGATAAATCGGCGGTAGCGTACCATTTTTGGAGGGAAAATCATGACATAGAATGAGAAATTCACTTACTAAAAAGTGTCCTAGGTCCAGCTGCCTTAACCACTGAACCGGCATCCATTAGTTGACAACAGCTGATGATGTTAGGAAGATCCTAACGAAACGCGTTCTAGGTAAATACTAGCAATAAATGGAGCATTGAGTATTAGTTTGACTCAAAATTGTATTTATTCTGTGCTACATTGTATCATAGTCCTTAAACAATGGAAAAAGTACTTATTTAAATGATTTAACAAACCAGACCCGAATTGCAGTTAAATTTGCAATATTAATGATCAGGTTATGCAGCTTGCAAGTGAATTAGATAGCAGACAAGGTAGATAGACTGGCAAACCAAAGACCTAAGTATTTGTGCACATTGCTCTGTAATGTACATATAAATGTGGTTTTCTTATATCCTGAATTTCAATATTACTTTTGAGATATGAGGCCTAAATATAGTCCGTGAGAAGAAGTTCTATAGATATTTAAAAAAAGCACAGAATTATATACATCCTTCATTATTGTGTCAATTTAAGGAGAAGTAATAACTTCTAGAAACAGTACAATGTTTTCAAAAATAATATTAATATTGATCATGTTTGACAGCACAGAACATCTTGTCTAAAATTTTGGCAGAAGCTTTCAAGATACACATGACTTTTTAATATCACAGTATTTGTTTACAAAAACAGGAAGATTATATAAATATATACCTACATATATACACACATAATCACCCATAAAATCTGTATATTCTTCCTAAGACATTTGTACATTTCATACATAATGGCACTATATTAAACTGTACATTTTAGGTATTAATTTGAAAAATAAATAATTGTAAATAAAAATGTTTGCATTCATGTTGTAGCTCCCTGTGTTGTTGGTTTTTCCCTAAAATCAAATTTTTTGTAGCTAGTTGGTATTCTGTTTAAAGACAGTTGTGACAATACTCTCCAAAACAATTTAACCAAAATGTTTGTAAAGAAATAAAGAAATGCAAATTATCATTTAATCTGTTTTAATTCTGTAATTTCAGTTCCAATAAGGCATGTCACTGCTTTAAGTATTTCAAGATGACCAAGGTTTCATAAGAAAAGAATCTACATTGTATAATAGTTCTTCCAAAATATGCAACAAGCGGTCAAAATCATAGACATAACCTGCAACTTAGCGTGGAGGTGGGAGGGCAAATAAATTGAATGGCAAACAATGAAACAAATATGCTACAAAGGATTTGTCATATTTTATGAAAAAAAGTTTTGTAAAATATTAATAATGACAATAAGCAATTACAGGTTAGCCAGGCTTATTTTAAGTTATCAGATGGATTTATTTGTTTAATTCTTTTAATTAGCACACATCAAAAACAAGCGTGGTGTATAAAAGTACCACAACCAGTGGTAAAGCATGCCATGAAGCACTTCGAAAAGAATTTCAAGAGGAAAAGAATAAAAACAAGAAAAATCATGTCAAACAATATTTTAGTTCATATGGATGCACGAGCAACAAGAACACAAATATAAAAGATGCCTTTATGAAGAAGAATACTTGGGAGAAGGACTAGTATATCCATATGACATCACTGACGTAAAAATTGCCATTAGGCAAGGAAAACAAATAAATCTCCAGGACCAGATAGAATAGTATCAAAGGTAATTCAAAATTTGGCAGATAAATTATCACCAATATTAACCGAGCTATTGAATGAGTGCCTAATTTTAGGAAACATCCCCTATTGTTGGAAGGAAGCTAAGATAACGACCTATCACATGTAAACTTGTATAGACCAGTTTGCATGCTTAATACTCTTGGAAAAGTACAGGAACGACTTTTATATAAACGCATCCTGGAATATAGAATTATGATAGGTATGAGTGTTGGCAAATAAAAACATAATACACTCTCAAGGCCTCAGTTTGTTCATGTTGTGTAACCTGTTTTATAGTGAGCACTTGACAAGCTTTTGTTTTAATATCTTTTCAAGTTGAACATACTGAAAATTTTGACTTCAATTCATCATTATTACTGCATCTTTTTTGTATGTGTAATTGAGTACAATATGTGACTTCATTACTAAATAAATGCAAGAGGTTATGAGCTCAGATCATTCCCAGTGTGCATAAAGAGTGAAATATTTGAAAAGAAAGCAGTAAATAATATTGTGAGGGTAAAAGTTGTTTTACTTTTTGTTCTGCTGATCATGTAAGTATCCGTCATTTCTTACTTTTCCAAAATTGTATGTCCAAAGCAAAAGACTATAAAAATGGCTACAAATGCCAATGTTTGTCTTATCGAACCTCTAAAGAAACACAATTGTGATACATGGAAAATGCAAGCACAAGCCGTGCTCACTGACTTTGGACATTTTGGTTATGTGACCGGAGAAAAAACAAAGCTGCCAAATGATGCCAAACCAGACTACAAAATGAAATAGAAAACAGACAATTTAAATGCAAATGCAGAACTAATTCTTATAATTTCACCTCCAGAATTAAAACAAATAAAGCATTGCTTAACCTCAAAAGACGTATGGGATACGCTGAAGAAGAATTTTCAAAGTTCAGGCCCTGCTCAGAAAGCTACGCTTCTCAAGCAATGAATTGTACAGAAAATGCACAGCACAGATTGTATACGTGATCATCTCAACAAATTCTTGGATATTGTTGACAAACTAAAAGAAATGGATGTCGTGGTAAACGAAGACTTATTGGTTATAATTATGCTGTATTCTCTACCATCTTCATTTGAAAATTTTCGAATTGCCATTGAATCGAGGGATGAACTATCCGGTGTTGAAAATCTAAAAATTAAAATATTGGAAGAAAATGAAGCCAGACAAAAAGACAACACTTCAAGCAAACAAACACTCTATGCAAGTAATAAAAAATATCAACAGAGAAGTGGTAACAATCTAAAGAAACAACCATTCTCAAAGCAATTTGCAAGAGGAAATTCAAGAAGTCTCCCTGTGAAATCTGTTCGAGGACAAATCACAGTACGTCTGAATGCTGGTCAAAGAAAAGGAATTTAAAGAAACCTGAGCAAACCTTCATGATAGAACAATGTTCAGTGACAGCCAATTCAAAAATTTTAGACAGCTCAGTATATATTCTTGATTCAGGAAGCACTTCACATATGTGTAATGACAAAAAGAAATTCATGGAACTGCCAGTGTTGTCTTATCCTGATTCACTGAAACTAGCAGCTAAAAATCAATTTACTTCAATTGATGGAAAAGGAATGGCAAAACTGAACACAAATAAAAGTGGAACAATTAATCTAGCAAATACACTATATGTTTCAGATTTATCTGTAAATCTACTTTATGTTGGAAAATCACAGAAAAGGTTTACTCTGTTATCTTCAACAAAGAACAAGCAACTATCTCAGACCAAACTGGATGCCCAATAGTAATAGCTATGAAATCCAATGGTTTGTATTACATAAAATCTAAAGAAGAAAACAAATCAAATGAAAAAACCTACCTGTGTTCCAACATATATTACTGACATCAAAACTTAGGACATGTAAATGAAGCTAATCTAAACTAGCTCTTCGTGAACAAAAAGTAAAAGGCTTAAACTTCAAAAGTGATGGATCCTTTGAATGTGAAGTTTACCTTGTAGGAAAGTTTACGAGACCTTCATTTCCAACCAGACAAAATAACAGATTGAACGAACCTCTAGAAATTGTCCATTCTGATGTCTGTGGACCTATGCAGTTTGCATCACATAGTGGAGCAAAACATTTGGTTACCTTCATTGATGATTATACCAGATACTGCTGAGTATATTTTTTAAAGACAAAAACTGAAGTTCTTAACTACTTCAAAGAATTCCAGAAAGAAGTGGAAACATTCACTGGAAAGAAGATAAAAGCACTTCAATCTAATAATGAAACTTCAGAGTACTGCAACAAAGAATTCAGCGAATATCTAAAAGTGTGTGGCATACAGAGAAGACTATCAACGACTTATACTCCACAACAAAATGGAATAAGTGAAAGGAAAAACAGGACTCTAGTTGAAAAGGCCAGATACCTTCTCATTGATGCTCATCTACTTGCAACGTTTTGTTCAGAAGCTGTAAATATGGCCAAATATCTTTGCAACAGATTTACCTTCGAGAGCTATAAATCATGAAATGCCTTTCAAGAGATGGCTTGGATATATACCTTCTGTAAGATATCTGCATGTTTTTGGATCAGCTGCCTATATCTTGTATAAAAACCCAAGAAGAGGAAAACTGGAACCAAAAGCAAAACCTGGAATTTTTGTTGGCTATTCAGAAATCTCATAAGCATACAGAATCTGGATGCTGATCAAAATAAAGTAGCTGTGAAAAGAGATGTGAAATTCCTTAACAAAATATATCTTCAAGAGTCTTCAGATCTACAAAATGATGCTGTTGAAAAGGATCTTGACTATATAATAGAACTGAAACATCGAATTGTTGAAAAGGTAACAGAAGAAGAATGTGATGTCAACCAAGAGACACTAGCATAAGGTGACTCCCAGTTAGGAATAAATGAAGTCCCACCAACAGTGAGAACACAATGGAGCAAAAAGATACCAACCAGATTTAGTGACTGTCTTCTCCATTAAATCAACATCTGATGAACCAGAAATACAGACACTAATGGATAGTGCTACAAGTGACAGTGCAATGATTTGTGCTTTTGAAGAACAATCTTCATCTGAAGAATCACCTGATGTCTGGGACAATGCAATAAAGAAAGAAAGAAAAGCTCACCTGGTAAATGATACATGGATTCTCATTAAAAGAGAAAGGGATATGAACATAGTAGGATCCAGATTAATATTGAAATCTAAATATGACGCTAAAGGAATTATAGAACATCGAAAAGCTAGATTGGTTGCCAAAGGATTTACACAATGCCTTGGAGTAGATTCTGAAAAACTTTTGCACTAGTTGCTAAGTTGAGTTCTATAAGACTTATTCTTGGTATAGCAGTGGAAGAATAAATGGAGATAAATCAGCTAGATGTTTCAACTGCTTTTCTGAATGAAGAACTAGAAGAAAAAATATACATGCAAGTTCCAGATTCACTTGAAAAATATCTATATGACATCACTGTTGAAGAGGCTAACAATGTTCAGTCAACAATATATGCGAAAGCAAGAAAAATGTTGGAAGAATTGAAGAGCTATAAAAGTGAAAAAGTCTGTCTTCTGAAACGAACACTTTATGGCTGTACACCATAAGGAAGACAGTGGCTTAATATAATTTTGAGTCAAACTAATACCCAATGCTCCACTTATTGCTGGTATTTACCTAGAACCCGTTTCGTTAGAATCTTCCTAACATCATCAGCTGTTGTCGACTAATGGACGTCGGTTCGGTGAACTCCTCAGAGGTGATAGGTGCATCTCTGTCGGTATTTTGATGAACTTAAAATTTGGGTTTTCTTCAAAGATAGTGTCGAAATTAAACAATTTTCTTTCATGTTTCTTTATGAAGGTTTTTTTTCCCACGTGGTTAAAGCAGCTGGACCATGGACACTTTTTAATAAGTGAATTTCTCGTTCTATATCATGATTCTCCTTCCAGAAATGGTACGCTACTGCTGATTTATCTATTTCTTTGTTCCTAAAATGCTCTTTATGTCTAATGTTCAAGTTCCTTTTTGTGTTTCCAATGTCAAAGTTGTCACAACCCTTGCAATTTATCCGGTACACACCTGATTTTTTGTCTGTGGGTATCTCCTTTGTATTATGTGATTTTACAAGGTGTTGTACACTAAATTTGTTCTGAAGGGCCAAAGTAATATTGTGTTCTTTGAAGACTTTTTGGAAAAGGTGTGTAGCTCTGGGATGATATGTAAATTTTCTGTATGAAGTTCCATTGCTGACTGGTGAAAGAGTAGTTACTTGTTTGCATCTTTGTTGTCTTTTGAACTTATCAATTTTCTTGTTGACTAATTCAGCACTGAATCCATTGTATTCTGCAATGTGAATGATATTATTGTACTCTTTGATATATTCTATCTTGTTTAAAGGTACATTAACAAGCCTGAAAGCTAAAGTGTTGATAACAGCATGCTTATGTTGTCTTGGGTTATATCCATCTGATTTTATTAAATTTTCTGTGTTTGTTTCCTTTCTATGTATGCCAAGTTCAAGTTTATTATGTTTTCTGGTAAGTTTCAAATCTAAGAAAGGGATTTCATTGTTTGTCTCTTTTTCTATGAAAAATTTTATTGCAGGATTTTTAAATTAAGTAGTTTTAATGCATCATCCACTTGTTTCTCATTTACTATTGCACAAATGTGATCCACATATCTATACCAATGTTTGAAAATGAGTGGGAATGCCTTTGTGATATGGGTTTCCAAAAAGCTCATGAAGAGGTCTGCCAAACATGGGGACAATGGGTTACCCCTAGATAGTCCTGATTTTAGTTTGAAAATTTTTTTATTGAATGTAAAAGAAAGGACAGTTCAATGCAAATATTAGTTAAGTGAAGGTATTCCTCTATGATGTTTTGGTGTAATTGTTGGGACTGAAGCCATATTTGCATGTATTCTATGAGTTTGTATCTCAGAACACTTGGGAACAAAGAGATTACATCAAAAGATACCATTCGGTCGGTTGGAGAAAATTGTAGATTTTTAGTTTTGTTGATGAATTCCAAAGAATTTTTAAAACTGTGGCTTCTGAATTTTGGTAGCTCCTTAAATTTTTTGTTTAGCCATTTGGATAGTTAGTAGCAGGGCGTGTTTATATTGTTAATGATTGGGCGAATCTTATTTCCTGTTTTATGAAATTTTAGTAATCCATATATGTTAGCTACTGTAGGTTTGTCTGTTTTTAAACTTTGTTTAATTTCTTTGGCTATGATCATTTTATCCTTGATTGTTTTCTTTAACTGTTTTACACACTTATTTAAAGGGCCAGACTTTATTTCTTGGAATTCATTACTTGCCAATAAATCTCTCATTCTAGAAATGTAGTCTTGTTTGTCCATGATGTCCGTCTTATTTCCTTTGTCTGCTTTCATATAAACATCTTGTTTATTCAGAGATTTAAGTATTTTCAAGTATGGTTTGGGTTTACCACTTTCTCTTTCTATTTTTTCTAATATTCTCCCACATTTGCTCCTAATTGCTGATTTCTGCCCGGTATTTAGACCCGCAGTAGCTGCTTCAATGTCAAGGATAAAATCTTCTGTGTTATCCGAGAAATCTACGCAAGTTTTCAACCCTTTGTTTAAGAACGCAGTTTCCTCATGTGTGAAAGTTTCACAAGAGAAATTTATTACTTCATTCTGATTCTGTTTGTTTGTAGGCTGGCATTTCGTGTGGTTTGTTTTCCCCAAGATTAGACCCTGCATTTTTCTATTTTGTTTTCGTGCTTTTTGTTTTATGCTTTTTCGGTAGAAAAAGAGACAAACAATGAAATCCCTTTCTTCGATTTGAAATTTACCAGAAAACATAATAAACTTGAATTTGGCATACATAGAAAGGAAACACACACAGAAAATTTAATAAAATCAGATGGATATAACCCAAGACAGCATAAGCATGCTGTTATCAACACTTTAGCTTACAGGCTTGTTAATGTACCTTTAAACTAGATAGAATATATCAAAGAGTACAATAATATTATTCACATTGCAGAATACAATGGATTCAGTGCCGAATTAGTCAACAAGAATATTGATAAATTAAAAAGACAACAAAGATGCAAACAAGTAACTACTCATATGTGTGTGTTTGAAGAAATTTAGTAACAGTGACGTCAAACCAACTACAAATAGTTTCTGAGAAGTAACTACTCTTTCCCCAATCAGCAATGAAACTTCATACAGAAAATTTACATATCTTCCCAGAGATACACACCTTTTCCAAAAAGTCTTCAAAGAACGCAATATTACTTTGGCCCCTCAGAACAAATTTAGTGCACAACACCTTTTGAAATCACATAATACAAAGGAGATACCCACAGACAAAAAATCAGGTGTGCACCAGATAAATTGCAAGGGCTGTGACAACTTTTACATTGCAAAAACAAAAAGTAACTTGAACATTAGGCTTAAAGAGCATTTTAGGAACATTAGGAACAAAGCAATAGATAAATCGGCAGTAGCGTACCATTTTTGGAAGGAGAATCATAATATAGATCTAGAAATTCACTTATTAAAAAGTGTCCAAGGTCCAGCTGCTTTAACCACATGGAAAAAAATCTTCATAAAGAAACATGAAAGAAAATTGTTTAATTTCGACACTCCCTTTGAAGAAAACCCAAATTTTAAGTTCAGCAAGATACCGACAGAGACGCACCTATCACCTCTGAGGAGTTCACCGAACCGACGTCCATTAGTCAACAACAGCTGATGATGTTAGGAAGATCCTAACGAAACGCGTTCTAGGTAAATACTAGCAATAAGTGGAGCATTGAGTATTAGTTCGACTCAAAATTATATTAATTTTGTGCTTCATTGTATGATGGTCCTTACACAATGGAAAACTATGGTTTGTCACACTAGACTCTAAATTGAAGAATTTACGTTTCAAACCTTCTCAAGCAGATCCTTGTGTGTATATACAATTGGAACAGGGGGAGAAAAAGTTCTACTAGCTGTATACGTCGATGACCTCCTAATTGCCTCATCAAACAAATTGAATATGAGCAACTTCAAGAAGTATCTGATGCAAACATTTCAGATACGAGACCTTGGGCCTTTAAAATACTGTCTTGGTATTGAATTCAAGAGAATATATGGTAAAATTAAAACCTGTCAATCCAGGTACATATAAAATCCGCTCAAGTGTTACAACTTAACAGACTGTAAACCTGCAAATACACCGATAGAAGTTGGTCTAAAACTAATCAAAAATGAAAGAAAAGAAAAAAACCTCCCCTACCAGAACCTTATTGGAAGCCTTATATACTTATCTGTAGCAACAAGACTGGATATCACTCATGCTGTAAGTTATCTTAGTCAGTTCAATGTTATGGTAAACCACATTGGACAGCTGCAAGTAGGGTTCTACGGTACTTAAAAGGAACCAAGGAGCTTGGTTTCTGTTTCACCAGAACTGGCAAGCCCATAATTGGTTATGCTGATGCAAACTGAGGACCCTGCCTTGTGGACTACAAATCATTCACTGGCTACTGTTTCAAATTTGCTGGTTCACTCATTATTTTGGAATCTAGAAAGCAAAGAACAACAGCCCTATCAACTGCAGAAGCGGAATATATTTCTATGATTGATGCTGCAGAAGAGTCACTTCATATAAAACAACTTGCAAATGATTTTGAACTAAAATTCAGTCATCGTTTGGGGTAATTCAAATATTTCAGAAAAGGTACATCGAATTCAAAAAATAACAATAAAAATAATAGTGAACCAACCTGCACGTGTGAGCTGTAGAGTGTATTTTAAGGAACTGAAAATTATAACCCTGCCATGTTTATATATATACAAAGTTCTTTTATATGTAAAAGCTAGTTTAAATTGCTTTAAAACTAATGCAGTGACACACTAGCATGATTCATATTCATATTTATTGCAACTTAATACAGCGTTTGAACACAATTAAGCCATGTCATTTGTAATACATACTCTCTCTTAAAAGTAAACGGTTAGAAATAAAAAAAATAATGGAGAGATCAAATTAAATATACAAGCTAGTCATAAATTGCTTAATGGTACAGAAATTAAAAATAAGTATAACCTGCTAAAATTAAATATAATATGCTAAAATCAGTAATAAAGCCTAGTTATTTTTACAGTGATACATAAATTCTTCGATGGTATAAAATACATTATCTATTAGAAAGGCTTTTAAATGTGTTTTAAATGCATTTAAATTATTACAGGTTCTAATTGAAGCGGGAAGTACATTATAGAATTTTATTCCTGTATAACTAGGCATCTTTTCATATAAGTGCATTGTGTCCTGGAATAGCGAGATTATTTTTGCCCCTTGTATCATAGTTATGGATATCTGAGTTTGTTTTCATTGGAAACTTATGATTAACCAAGTGAAGAATAGATCTATCAATAAATAAGCTCGGGAGTGTAAGTATCTTTGTTTGCCGAAAGGTACTTTTGCAAGAATCTGTATATTTTAAACTCCCTATATATCTAATAGCACATTTTTGGAGTATGAATATCCTACTTTGGTTTGTTTTACAGATGTTTCCCCAAATTTCTATCCCATAGGATAAGGCCGAGTGGATGAGGGCAAAATATATAATTTTATTTGCTGTACGTGGAATGAAATTTTTAAGAGTTCTCAAAACAAATAAGTTTTTGCTAATTTGTAGTGCCAGTTTCTCAATATGGCTATTATAAGTTACTGTCCTGTCTATATTTAATCCTAGTAAGTTTACATAATCTACATTTTTGATAATATTATTAGATATGGTTAAAATTGGGGGGGTTGCTTATATTCATGTAACCAAAGATTATAATTTCACATTTCTTGGGGTTTACAGTTAAGTTTGAGTCACTGAAATATTTATTTATGGAATTTACTGTGGCATTCATTCATGTATTTTTCGAGTGCATTTGCATATTTATCACTAATTATAATTGTTGTATCATCCGCATACTGTATTATATTGGCATTTGGTGTGCTATCTTTGATATCATGCATGTATAAAATAAATAGTAACGGACCCAATATTGAGCCATGGGGAATGCCATATGACAGATTTTGCAGACTGGATTCATAACCTCCGCTGACTGATTTTAAATGTACCAACTGTTTTCTATTTGTGATGTACGAGTTTATCAATTTGTAGCCTAATCCTCTAAAGCCTAACTTATACAGTTTGTCCATTTGAATACTAACATCTCCGCAGTCGAAAGCTTTATTAAGATCAAGGAGTATGCCCACAGCATGATTACCAGAGTCAACTTCATTTATTACATTTTCGATGCAGCCTGATATTGCAGTGTTTATGGATCTTTTGTTTACAAAGCCATTTTCTTCTTTTGGTAGTAAGCTGTATTTGGTTATGTATTTAATTATTCTATTATACAGTACACGTTCGAAAATTTTAGATATGGCAGGCAGTATTGATATAGGCCTATAATTATTTGTGTCATTTCTGTCACCCTTTTTGAATACTGGGATCACTTTTGCTATCTTTAATTTATCAGGAAAAATACCCATTTCTAAGCAGGAGTTTACTATAGATGCAAGTGGTTTCGCTATTTGATAATTGCATACTTTTATGAGTGACATGGGTACATGGTGACAAGAAACAGTTCAAACCTACTAGCAATTAGTCATAATACCACGCTATACAAACATTCCTTCACTTATAGTGGTACCCAAATGTACAACAAGTTACCTCTTTCTTTAAAACAGATTGACAACCAAAAGATTTTTAAATTGAAACTACATAAATTTTTAAGTGAAGCATGTTTTTATTCTATTCAAGAGTATTTGCAAAGTTAAGTTATATTATTATATTTTGGCATTTACTCTTATACATGTTTTTTGTAATTTTTGTATTTAAATTTTGTACTTAAATTTTGTAAATATTTTTGTTTTGATGTGTCCATAATCTTGCATGGCGATTTAAATCATGAATAAATTGAATTGAATAATTGTTTCTCATCCAAAACATATAAGCATCAGGGAACACTTCATAAGGGAAACCGTGATGCGAGGAGACATCAAGATTGCCTACTGCAGAACAGAAGAGATGGATGCAGACATTCTCACCAAAGCCGTGCCTGCATCAAAGTTTCTTATGTACAGAAACCATTTGGGGCTTAAAGTTATATTTTCTTTGTCCTTGTTCGTGAGGGGGAGTGTTGGCAAGTAAAGACATTATACACTCTCAAGGACTCAATTTGTTAATGTTGTGTAACCTGTTTTATTATGAACACTTGACAAGCTTTTGTTTTAATATGTTATCAAATTGCACATACTGAAAATGTTGGCTTCACCTCTTTTTATATGTGTAATTGAGTACAATATGTGATTTCATTACTAAATAAATACAACAATGAGTGATAAGCAATTTGGTTTTAGAAAAAACAAATCCACGGCAGATGCAATGAATTATACACTAAAACAAATAAATGCAAGTGAACAGAAATATTTGATAGGGGTTTTCTTTGGTATTCAGGAAGCTTTCGATAATTTATGGTGGCCAGTACTTTTTAATATTATCAGAGACAAGGATTACCCTAAATGTCTATACAACAACATAAGAAACTACTGTACAGATAGAAGAGTTTATCTCCAACCCAGTTCAGGGAAAATACACAGAGAAATTAATACAGATGGCCCACAGGGTTCCATTTTAGGGCCCTTATTTTGGGATATAATAACTGAACCGATGTTAGAGGAAATTGGGTACATGCAAAAGGTATGTGATATCATTGCTTATGCCAATAATTTAATGATTATGGTAGAAGCAAAGAACAGATCAGAATTAGAACAGAAATCAAGAGATGATTTATAATCTTGAACAGTGGTGTGTCAGAACCAAATTAAAATTAGCCCTACATAAATTGGCATATATGATTTTAAGGGAGAAGTCAAAAGAGATGCTACTATTAAAAGCTACAATGTAAATATAAAAAGATGCAAAACGTTTAAGTATTTAGCCATAGAATTAGATGGAAAATTCCTTCTAAACAGCCACATGAAGCATGTAAGGGAAAAGGCAGTAAATGTCGTTATGAAATTAGTGTCAATTTTACAAAAGAGCTATAGAATTCCTTTCACACAACAAGGATATATCATATGAGTTTTGTAATAGGTATAATAGCATATGGTGCAAGTACATGGGCACACAGGTTAAGCGTCAAATCCTGTGCAAATTTAATCTGAAAAACACAGAGACAAATACTACTTCGCAGCAGCGGAGCTACAAAAATGACATCTAATAGTAGCGGAAATTTAGCCTATTGACTATATCATTAGATTAAAGGGTGCAACTTATTGGCTAAAGAAATAAGAATATGGGAATGTTTTTAAAATTATGGGAAAATGTTGCAGTACTAAGAAAGAAGTGAAAAATTATTTATTACAGGAATGGCAAAAAGAGTGGGATAATGCACACATGGGAAGAAGAGTACATTATTTATTTCTGGACATTAAAGAGAGGCTAAAATTGAAAAATATAAAACCAAGAAAATCATTCTTTTTCACTTTGTTACAGGAAATGTCCCCTATAATTAAAAATAATGGGGAAGAAGAACTCAGATTCATGTAAGCAATGTATCTGTTTAGATTAGCCTAAACATGTTATTTTTGAGTGCAATAAATATAGTGAACTAGTAGAAGATGGCTGAAGGAAACTAAAAGGAAAATATTTATGAAACATCTTAAGAGAAGCATAAGATTATGCACATTTAGAAAATATGTCTTAGATAATATCTGCCAAGATGTTAGAGGAATATATGATCAGCGACAAAATACTTCAAGAAGGAAATGAAGGAACATTTCATCCTACGAGAAAAGAATGTTACTTAAGAGATCGTCGGAGGCAAATAGGACCAAGAGAAACTGAAGATACAGATTACCAGATTTCAAGACCTGATTTAAAATTACAACCAATAAGTAGAAGATACCAGTTATGGATATTGGAAAGAAGAGCAGAAACCATAGAAACAAGGCGAATCCTAGGAGAGCCAGAGGAGATATATATGGAGAGTATCAGAGCGGACAGACACAACTGATTATGCAGAAGAGGGAAGATGACAACCTGGTTATCTGGAACTGACGAACCAGCTCCATCTACTGATGCCAGTCCCTTTAGGAGATGGATACCAGTAGGAGGAAGCTATGGATACCACTTGCAGAAAAGAAAACTTTGAAATTGTAGGAAACAGTCTTTCGTAGTTTTTTATAGCAATAGAAAATGTAGATTTGATTTATATTTTTGGTGTAGAAGTAAAGTAGAAGAAAGACTGCTTTAGGTAGATTAGATGAGTAGGTTTTTAAGGTTACTGGAATCGAGTAATCTGTAGATTTAGTTGGTTCCTTAAGGTAACAAGTGCATTATATCTGCAATATTTCTAAACTGTTTTGTGTAATTAGATTTAAAAATTAATAAAGTTAAAAATGAAGTTATAATAATAAGGCTTGGTATCGATTTCAGAAACCGGGCTATTAGATATCCAGATTTTATTTTATTTTATTTTTAGTATGGATTCATTTTCAAAATTTATTCTCGAACCTCTGCAGTGCTGGAAACAATTTGATAGCTGATAGATTTAAGTGACCAGTTCTGCAAGCTCATTCAATACTGTATTTATGCATTTGTAACCTTGAATAGCATGCTTTGTAGGTTTTCAGAAGCAATCTCAACTCTTTGCTAGTTCGGGAGTATTGACAGATTTTGTCACGTGAAGTCTCTGTAGTATGTGAAGATCAGTGCTTTTTACTTTTATTTTTGAAGCACTTTTAAATACAACTGTAAGTATATTTCAATTGCGTTAACAACAGCATCTTATGTACATTGGTATTAAGAGTGACAAACAGGAAACTCTTGTGAAGCTTTATGTTATTAGCAAAAGTGTGTGAATTACATACTTTCTCCATCCTAAACAATTCATGCTGTGTGCCAGGGAACGTCTGAGTGGAGAGGGGAAGCATGAATATGTCTGCTTGTATTATGAGCAGTCCTGTATTGCAAGAAGGATCTACATGTAACTGTACAGTAAAAAATTATTATTTGGAGCTTCCCTCGCTTTGAAAGTCTTGCCTCATCACTGCCCACAATTATCTCTAAGATTTAATTTCATGTCTAGTCTACAAGTTATTACTAAGAAACTTTGTACTTTGTATCTCTATTCCCTGTTATAAATATTCACAAATTATAATTTTTTTTACTAAGGAGGAAGTTGGTGTACTTATATAATGATGCTATAAATTGCAAAGCTTAACAAAGGAAGTAAATGCCAACAATCTTCCACTAAAACATTTACATTCCAGAATATTTTAAAATTTGTTACTACATAATGCTTATCTTACTGCAGATAACAATAAAGTCATTCCTGTAACATCTCGGGTCACAAGTCCGAAAATTGCTTACTGCCTGAGCTACTTCACTTGATAGTAGCAGCAGTTTAAGCCATGGGGTATGCACTAGAAACACTACTTGATCTTACCATGAGTTCATCAACACAAAGGAAGGTCTGTGGTTTGTCAATTAGCTGGGTCCAATAAGTGGCTCTACCTGATGCATCTTCTGTGTCACAATCAAATATTAAGGAGTGAACACAACATGGTGGATATCATACCATGGAATATTTCAATAGGCTACAGAGTTAGAACAGAGTGGATCATTGCTAAACAACATATGCCCTTCCTGTAATTTTGAACCATAAATAATCTTTTTATTCATGGTTTAGGTCATTTTAACCTGTTCCAGACCTTTAAGTAAACTCTGCATAAATTATCAACAACAAAATACATTATATAATAACCTTAATGAGTGTGGATTATGATACAATGAAGTACAAAATATAATTATGCATGATTGGAGGAATTTAGTAACAGTGACATCAAAATGAATTGAAAAAACTATTTGTAGTCCGTTTTTTGACACTTCGTCATTTACATTTTTATATTATTGATGGACTAGTTTTGGAAGCCTTTGCGTCCATTTTCAAGTTGGATAGTGTTTGAAAATGGATGAATGGCTTCTCAAACTAGTTGCTCAATAATATCAAAATGTAAGAGACGAAGTGTCAAAAAACAATAACAAATAGGTTCTTCAACAAAATATAGTTTTGAATCAAAATAGTACTCCATGCTGCATATATTGCTCGTGTTTCAGTAGAATGCTTTTTACTAGCTGAGGATGTTAGGAAGCTCCTAACAAAACATGTTCTAGGTAAACACTAGCAATATATGGAGCATGGAAGACTAGTTCGACTCAAAACTATGTTAACATTATATAATGTTAGATGCAAATCCTGAATGCTCCATTGCCAGCATTGTATTATAAAAGAGCAGTACTCAGAAGTTTCTCCTAATGACTAGACTTAGTGTACAATCCCTGGTTTAAAACTTGTTATGATGGCAAGAGGATGAGATGGCTTTGTACACAGCACACAGAATCTGATGACATTACTTGCACATTCACACTGAGGCTATCGTTTCTATTGGAGGATTTACAAGTTATGCTTTTTGTGAGGGAAACATTCAGTCTTTGCTTCAGTGGCTTCTAAATAATAATAAACTCCTTCACATAAATGCAATTCAACTAATGCATCATTAAATTACACTTTTCTTTAAAGGGGCATTACCTATCAGATGAGCAAACTTGAAACATTAAGAGGCAAGAAGAGCTATAAAAGTGTGACTCTGTGGTGTAGGAGTAGCATGTCCGCCTCATACTCAAGAGGTCCGGAGTTTGAATCTCAGGATGACTTTTTATGGATAAAGATTCCAGGTTTACTCCATGTCCAGAGAAGGCAGATGTTGTGTAACTTTAAGCTGTAAAAATCCCAGGCTTATTTGAGCATCATTTTACCATTTCATTTATTGTCTAATATGACCTGTGTTAAACATTTAAAATCAAATTATAGAATGGAGTTTATCCTCATATAGATTAATGTTCACTGCATTTTTATTTATTGCTGATAATTCTTACATGCAATTTCTAAATAAGAGTACTTGTTAACAAAGATGTGAAGTGTATGGGAAACTGAAGAGGAGGTCAATATATTTATTTTAGTAAAAGCTAAGCATGTGGTGAATATATTAAGTAAATAAAATGGTTTCAAATTTTTTTTTAAAGAATTTGGTATAATTTTGGTCCCTTAATATATGTATATATATATATATTATATAAAATTTACTGAACTTTTCTAAAAGTTCCGGTAATAAAATATCTGGCTTTTATCAATTTAGTCGTTTAGATTGTGACAAGGTATACATTGGCAGGACCAAGCAATCTAGAATTTGGAGAAAAAAAAAAGAACATTTTAGAAACATTAGGTTTAAACAGTCTGGTAAATCGGTCATGGTAGTTCATTTTTGGTCATTTAACCATGAAATAAAACCAGAAGTTAAATTATTAAAGAAATTAAATGATCCGATAGGTTTAATTGTTCAAGAGAAAATATTCATTTTAAAAAATAGAAATGGCATAATGATTTAGAATTACTGCCAATTCATTTTCTCTATAAGTTAGTTTCATTTTTAGACATTTGTAATAAATAACAAATTAATATGACACCTAGCAGCGGTAATGATGACAGCGGAAAAAGCAGTGATTCAAGATGCAACTGATTCATTTGCAAAACTAATCTCATTGAATTTTGTGGAAATTTCATCAATTTTCTTAAAAGTTAACTGAAGTTTGTAACAAATAACTATATTTTATGTAGTATTTTTTATGATATCTCCAAAAATATAGTATTTGTAAATATATTTTTAAAAAATTGAAAGTTGTTTATTATCATCATCATTGTTATGCTGCTGTTGCTTTTATTTTTATTATTTTTTTTTTTTAAGTTTTGTAATTATCAAAATAAGTTCATGAATATGGATTCCATTTATTAGTTGAACCTCATGAAGTAGAAGTATGTAACAGCTGCCATTGATTCAAACCATATATCTGACTGTAAAGACAAATGCTAAAACTCTGTAGTTCCATGGTTCATTCTCCGAAATGTAGGTACCTATAATTGTTGTTTAAGTAGTGTCTGGTTAAAACACTTGTTCCTTGTAAGCAAAATGACCAATCCTTAGTGCAACCTGAATTTGATTTTTGGTGGGTTTTCACATTTCAATGTACATTAAAGGATTTAAATGATCGGATAGGTTTAATTGTTCCGGAGAAAATATTTCTTTTAAAAAATATAAATGGCATAATGATATAGAATTACTGCCGATTCATTTTCTCTATAAGTTTGTTTCAGTTTTAGACATTTGTAATAAATACCAAATTAATATGACACCTAACAGAGGTAATGATGACAACGTAAAACGCAGTGACTCAAGATGCAGATGATTCATTTGCAAAACAAATCTCATTGATTTTTGTGGAAATTTCATCAATTTTCATAAAAGTTAACTGAAGTTTGTAAAAAATAACTATTTTTTATGTAGTATTTTTTACTATAGCTCTAAAAAAATAGTACTTTTAAATATATTTCAAAGAAAAAAGACAAATGGTAAAACTCTGTAGTTCCATGGTTCATTCTCAGAAATGTAGGTACCTAACATTGCTGTATAAGTAGTGTCTGGTTAAAACACTTGTTTCTTGTATGCAAAATGACCAATCCTTAGTGCAACCTGAATTTGATTTTGGGTGGATTTTCACATTTTCATGTACATTCCCTACTGCAGATTGCCTATTAGTGTCTCTTCGTCATCTCAAGCATGAAACAACTAATAAACAGCTGAAGATGTATATGGTTACACAAGAATTTTAGGTAAGTCAATCCATCTACAGATATGATATTGAAGTATAAAAGAAAACATAAAAGGTGTAGTTAGTTTATTAAATATTTTTTCAAACTATAAGACACAGTAATAAACAGAAACAAGCATCTATTTAAAAATAAAAATGTTACTAACAAAATTAAACAGAACATTATTATTGTACATTCTATTTGTCAAATAACACTACACACTATCCACTCAGTGGCAGCGAGCGTTTCTGAAAGACCTGAAGGGAAGTGAACCTTGCACCCTGACCCTGTGAACATCTGACTGGTTGTATCAACATGGTTTTCCTGTTGGGTATCAACAACTGGAATTCTGGTTCCTATATGCAGATCTTCTTTTAACAGGAAGCCCGATTTCAGATGGACTGTCGAAATATGTTTTATCAACCCTCTGATGTTCATGTCAAAGAACTTCTCAGGTCTGTTTTATCTTGGTATGGACCATACTTAGGATGTAGCGGTGATAATGGGGTCCATGTTGTATGAAAATATGTAAGATGTTTGTGCATGAAAACATTTTTCTTGCCATGTGGTGATGTTTGTCTTGGCTTTAGTCCCCTTATTGTCTTCTGGATGTGTTTCACAAAATCTGTTACTGTAGGATGGTGGGTAAACCTTGAAGGGAAGTAAACCTTGTACCCTCACCTCATGAACATCTCTCCATCAGTATCATTATGGATTTCCTGCTTTGTATTAGCAAATGGATTGTTGGAAACTGTAAGTGTTATGAGATAGAAATGGTTTTAGATGTTCTATCGAGACATGTTTTATGAACTCTCCAATATTCATGTCAAAGCACTTCACGGTTATGTTTGGTTCTTGATATTGGCCATCGTACTTAGCTTTTATCGCTGATAGTGGGGTCCATGCTGTATGCAAATGTAAGATGTTTATGCATGAAAACAGTTTTCTTGCCATGTGGTGATGTTTGACTTGGTTTCAGTCCTCGTATTGTCTCCTGGAGGTGTTTCACAAAATCTGTTACTCTAGGTTGATCAGTGAATATTTCTCCTGGAAGACAATTTACCAAATGCGGTGCCGTATGTAGTAAAAGCGGGCGTTAAACACTACACATTTCATTTAATTTGGAAACGAAAATTCTCAATAATTTTGATTGTGCTTCCTACGGTTCAACTCTAACTCTTGTTTAATTTAGGTTCAGAATAAAAATTCCTCGTTAAAATTTAATCCTTTTAAAAATGACACTGTGTATATCTACATGTGCTATAAAATATTACTATAAATTTGCATCATATTGCTTTCCACGTGAATTGGTGTCCATTGACCTAATGTACACTCCTGTACCTGGTATGCAAGCTAACCTTTCTCATTAAAATATCAATAATGCTGTGTTAAGACGAGATCCTAACGTTTGAAGGTGTTTTCTGGAGAAGTGGATGTTAAGGACCAGTCGTTCAGATCGTGAAGCAGCAGCTGAAGACTGCCCTGGAAGCTTGTAACAATGAGAGCCACCATGTCACCAGTAACGAGCTGTAGTAACCTCTCCTCGATCCCGATATTCTCAGCCATCCGCTGCCCGAATTTGCCCATGAGGCAACAGAGGCTGCCAAGTTCCTTCAGACAAGTCGCTGTACACGACCTGGCGCAGGACTGTAATTTCTTCGGCTATCACCGTCACGAAGATGGCTCCCGATACCATTACTCTACTCCAGCCAAACACAGCCACATCGACGAATATTTCTTGAAGAGCAGCCCATCTTGCAGTACCCAAGTTTCCACTTATGTCCTCGTCTACTAGCAGGGTTTAACGTACCACAGGTTCATAGCCAGAGAAATGCCGCTATCATACAGGTTTTCGGAATTTCAATTTGCTCACATTATTGGTCCGAATTTGCAAAGGACCTTCTTCAACAACTGCTAATAAATACCGTTACGCCAATAAATTTAGAATGTACCTGTAGTCAAATTTGTATATGGTTACATTTTGGCTGCGGAAATGTTTTACTCTATAGTGATTCAAAAAGCCATCATGTTAATAAATTATCACGTTGTGGTCGTACAAGAAATTTTGAAATGAAACAGGAATAAACAGAAACAAAAGCTATCTTTTTAAAAATACAAAGGTTGCTAAGATAATTAAACAGTTGACTGTCGATGTGCGTTCTATTCGTCAAGTAACGCTACAGTATCATATTTACACAAGTTTGAATATATTTTTAATGTGGCGGTAATCAAAACAAAATTAAGGTAACATATGAAGGCCTTTTAAAATCTATGACTCATAAATCCGTTGCAGCCGGAAGGCAAGCTTCACATTTATTAAAGAAAAAAGCGTTTGAACATTTGTTTTTCCAAATTTAATTGAAATAGGTAGAAAATCAAAGGCAGTTCGTATGATGTCATCTTAAATATCTAGAAATTTTATATAGGATTACCAGAATGACGTCGAGGCAAGCCCGGTGACCAACAAACGGACCTCGGAGAAAAAAAGGGGGGCACAATTTGTGCAGTTGGGGACAAATTGTTAAACTGAACTTTGTGTATTATTACGGTGTCAATTTTTACTCAGATAATAAAAATTTAGTGATACTTACTGCTAATAGTAATGTTGTCATTACCACTAACCGAACTTATTACCATACCAAATAAAAATGATAGTAGTAAATAAAATATAACTGTTATAAAAGCGTACCTTACTATTAATCACCTTTTATGATCTCGCTGCACTCAGAAGAGTCTTGTTTTTATGAACCGCATTGTGGAAATCTTCACACGGAAATTTCAAATTCACCTGATCACAAATCTCGGCTTTCACAAGTTTTGTTGACATTGTGTTTCTAACATAATTATGATCATAACGTACTCATTACGAACACTCGTTCAACGTGCACGTTAAATCACAGAAATTGGAGGACATGATTAATTATTTTGGACAAATTTGGTGCATTTGATTTTTCGAAAAACTCACTTTACAATTATTATCCTTCCTATCAAAATTTGACACTAGTGATTTCAAAGCAGAAAACTCACGCTACAGATCGTTTCCTTTGAAACTAATTTTCAAGTTCTTTACCAGTTGGTCGAAGTCATTAATAATTTTGGTTTATATACATGTACCACGGACACAATTTGATTGTCATACCCACTAAAGTTATACAATTTATTACGATAGTTTAATAGTTTGTCGTTACTAGTGTGCATTCTTATTAGAATATTGTTTTTTTCTTCTGAGACATATTAACTTCAGATCCAGAAAGCTTACCGAACCTGTATTTATTTCCTTGCTTCTAGCGTAACCTCGTGAACATCTGTGGAAAGTTTGTCCTCTTTCTGCAAAAGTATAACTGCCTTAAAAACTACAGGTAAAGTTGCATTTAAAACACAACAAAAAACACTCTGACAATGCTAGTGAATGATTGTTTATTTTGTCATATTGTGAACTAATAAACTTCCAAATTAGGGAGCGTGTTTTCTTCCTCGCCGTTTGCTACGTAATACATCTTTAAACCTCGGCACATCTTATGACTTTCCACGGCTGACTGCCAAGAAAACCATCGCACAACAATGTGGCACAGTATTTTACTACAGTCATGTTGACCAAACTCACAAAATATTGCCGGTTGCTTGGAGTCTTTTGATGATGAAGAAATACATTTTAAAAACTAGAGCTGCTGCATAATATTTTAGCAGCTTGAATCTAAATTCAGGTTTGGTTAAAGGTATATTGGCTTTGATTTTTTTTAATCTAATAAAGACAGATCTGACACAGTGCCAGCTGAATGAGAAAATACATTTTTTAGAATTAAACTATTTTCCAATAAAATAGAATTCAGTTTGTATTTGGAATGTCTTCTGCAGATTCGTTTACATCTTCATCGAAATCAAGAACTTCGTTACATTTTCCTTTAACTTTGAAGAAGTACGTTACAACTATTGGGTAGGGCTTTCATTGACCCATTTGAAAACGGAACATTCTGCTTTAATTCGCACAGTAGCTTCTCTTTAGCATAAGGCAGAAGCTCATTTTTTACTAACGCCTCACTTTTAGTTTGGTCGCATCTTACTTTCATTGTTACAGAGGGATCTCTGTACAAATGCAATTTGTAGTGTTTAACGCCTGCTTTTACTGCATACGGCACCGCAGGCGGTAACACTAATGCCACATGAGGTGAAGTACAGCACCGGTAGAATGAGATGGCGGGAGAAACCGGAGATCCCGGAGAAAAACCCAAACAAGCTCCGTGTTGTCCACCAAACATCTCACTTTGCGGTGGCCTGAAATCGAACCCGGTCCGCCTTGTTGAGAGCCGAGTGGTCTTACCACTCAGCCACGGCGAGGCCTTTCTCTGAAAACGTGGATATAACTAATTATTACCGCATTCTTGAGAATTGTAAGAATGTTGGTAATTCACACCGTGAAAAGTCAAAGCTAATTCCGCTGCAGTGATTTTGTAAATACCTGGGCATATCCAAAGGTCACATTTCAACTGAATATGCCTGGTCACATATTCCTAGGAATATCCAGGCTTTCTTCAAAGAGTGACAGATACCATTGCTTCCCTGACCTGCACATTCGCCAGACATATTGCCCATTGGACATGTCAGGGATATGGTTGGTCGTCAACTTGTTCATCAGGACTCCAGTAAACACTATGATGGATTTGTGAATTGGCATACAAGCTGCATGGGTGAGAGCACCCAGGAGTACACTCAGCACCTTCTTGATTCTATGCCATGGTGAATAGTAGCTCTGCTTGCATCATCTGAAGGATACACTAAATATTGGATGTTGAGGTTCAAATGACATGTACACTTTTGAAATATTAATCATTGGTTACTCGTCATGTACCTAATTTGTAGTATTAAAGTCATTGCATTCAAGCATATACTTCTTGGTGTTGCAATTTTCGCAGTCAGTGGTTAGGTACTATCTACAAGTTCTGGAATGTTCCAGAAGATGAAACATTCAGAAGGTTTTTGATAGATCAAAATATAATTCAATTAACTAAAATTCAGAAGGTTGTTATATGAAAATACACTTATCCGTTTACAGCTACCTTCCGATTATCCTCACCACAGCATTGTTTCACAATATGAGCAAATGGATACAGTATTCATGTATTTTCACTAGTTTTTAAACCTTATCATGCTCAGTTTAACAATGAAGCTAAATATTGCCTTCTCTTCTACTTTACAGTAACAGAAAAGTTCCAGATTCAGGGTTGGCAATGCTAGTATACAATCTTGTGCCTGTTCCTTAATGCTTTTAATGCAAAAAGAACTACTCATTTTCTATGGTAACTGATTTATGGACAAAGAATAATAGTAAAACCATATTGGAAGTTTGTAAAGAAGAAAATAAGCATGATGTCTGCAAGATTTTCTTTTATAACAAAAATAGCAATAACAAAATATTTGTAATTTTCATTTTCCGCACCATTAGGACACAATGGATCAATATGTGTCACTGAGTTACAAGCTAACAAAATACACACACACGCACACGCACACGCACACACCCACGCGCGCACACACACACACACCCACACACCCACACACCCACACACCCACGCACCCACACACACACACAAACACACACACTCACTCACTCACACACACACAAACACACACACACACACAGACACACACACACACACACACACACACACACACACACACACACACACATCTACACAGAGAGAGAGATATATCAACAGCCCTGTGGTGTTTCAGTATAGTCCATTATACACTGTAATAGGCATTTAATTATAAAAAAATTGATATATTCTATTCCTATGCTTTTCTCCACCCACTCTTTTACGAACTATTCTTACATAAACCTATTCTTCTATGTTATTAAATGAGATAAACTGTCCTCACTCATTTTAGCAGTAGACTATGGTGTCAGTCAAAATCAAAAAGTACAAGTATTTGAAAATTCAAATAAACATCAAATAAGATTTTGTATTTAACAAGAATGTTTAACAAACTGTGCTTTAACAACATATAATTTTTGTGTGGTATGATTTTATCTTAAATTAACTTTAAAGAGAGTCGATTAAAGACACTAGACAACACTAAGTGAATAAGTGTTGTCTAGTGTCTTTAATCGACTCTCTTTAAAGTTAATTTATCATAACAACACTGTTTTCAACACTTCCAAGAAAGGAATTATGATTTTATCTGTTTCTTATGGTTTACCAGTATTACAAAAAAAGTTTCAGAATGTAGAGAATTTTACAGGTTATTCCCATGAACTTGAAGTTTTATTTGTCATGCAAACGTGCATATGGTAAATTATTCAAAATATTTAACCACTTTGAAGAAATCAACAGTAATCAAAATGTTCCATATAAAAGACTGTTTGCTGTGCTAAATTTTACTAAACATTTTTCTGTCACATCATTGGAATATAATGTACTTAAATATCTAATTTTATTAACTTTAAAGAGAGTCGATTAAAGACACTAGACAACACTTACTTTTAAATTTTTCCGGAACTAGTTTCAGAGGCTTTGCCTCTATCATCGGCCGGCTCTCGACTGATTCTTGTTGGTGTAGCTGACGATACCTTGTCACAGGTCTCCTCTGGTGGCGGCTCAAGGAACTTGCTGAACAAATCCTTCTGGGGGATGTCGAAATTGAATACTTTGTTCCTATTTTTTGAAATGAAGATTTGTTCCCATGTGGATAGTTCTTGTTTTCCTGATGTATGTTTCAGTAGTTTTGGTTCTGGATTTATGTTGTGGTTTTTTTCCCAAAAATGTGTGGCAACTGCTGATTTTTCTAATTGTTTATATTTTATGTTTCTAAAGTGTTCCTTTGCTCTTGTTTCTAAATTTCTTTTTGTTTTTCCAATATAAATTTGACTACAGTCATTGCATTCAATTTGATATATACCAGATTTTTTGTTTGATGGAATAGCATCTTTGATGTTTGAGCAAATTAGGTTTTTTAAGGAGAAATGGTTGACTGGTGCTAGTTGAATATTTTGTTTTTTGAAGCCTTTTTTGAATTTATCATAGGCCCATGGATGGTAAGTGAATTTTTTGAAAATCATATTAGTTTCTGTAGATGAGAGAGTTGTGGTTTCCTTTAGTAGCTTCTTCTTTTTTGCTAAGCTCACTTTTTTGTCCACTAATGATTTGGGAAAGTTATTTTTTTGTGCTATTTCAATTATTTTGTTGTATTCTGTTTTGTATTCTTCTGCTGTGAGAGGGATGTTTACCAGTCTGTGTGCTAAACTATTGAAGATTGCCTGTTTGTGGGATCTTGGGTTGTAGCCATTAGCTTTTATGTAGTTGTCTGTCTGTGTTGGTTTTCTGTAAATGCCAAAGTTTAGTCTGTTTTTATTCCTCATTATTTTTAGAAAAAAGACGAGCATTTACCATTTTTGGATCTAAAAATAATGAGGAATAAAAACAGACTAAACTTTGGCATTTACAGAAAACCAACACAGACAGACAACTACATAAAAGCTAATGGCTACAACCCAAGATCCCACAAACAGGCAATCTTCAATAGTTTAGCACACAGACTGGTAAACATCCCTCTCACAGCAGAAGAATACAAAACAGAATACAACAAAATAATTGAAATAGCACAAAAAAATAACTTTCCCAAATCATTAGTGGACAAAAAAGTGAGCTTAGCAAAAAAGAAGAAGCTACTAAAGGAAACCACAACTCTCTCATCTACAGAAACTAATATGATTTTCAAAAAATTCACTTACCATCCATGGGCCTATGATAAATTCAAAAAAGGCTTCAAAAAACAAAATATTCAACTAGCACCAGTCAACCATTTCTCCTTAAAAAACCTAATTTGCTCAAACATCAAAGATGCTATTCCATCAAACAAAAAATCTGGTATATATCAAATTGAATGCAATGACTGTAGTCAAATTTATATTGGAAAAACAAAAAGAAATTTAGAAACAAGAGCAAAGGAACACTTTAGAAACATAAAATATAAACAATTAGAAAAATCAGCAGTTGCCACACATTTTTGGGAAAAAAACCACAACATAAATCCAGAACCAAAACTACTGAAACATACATCAGGAAAACAAGAACTATCCACATGGGAATAAATCTTCATTTCAAAAAATAGGAACAAAGTATTCAATTTCGACATCCCCCAGAAGGATTTGTTCAGCAAGTTCCTTGAGCCGCCACCAGAGGAGACCTGTGACAAGGTATCGTCAGCTACACCAACAAGAATCAGTCGAGAGCCGGCCGATGATAGAGGCAAAGCCTCTGAAATTAGTTCCGGAAAAATTTAAAAGTAAGTGTTGTCTAGTGTCTTTAATCGACTCTCTTTAAAGTTAATTTATCATAACAACACTGTTTTCAACACTTCCAAGAAAGTAATTGTAATCTAATTTTATATTTCAATTATTTTTCATGTTTTTACTTATGCTGACTACAGACACACAGAAAATGCTTTGTGTAGGGAATTTTCCCCATGTGGTGACGGGTTAAAGAAAAAAAAAGTGCCAACATAGTACATGTGTGTCATAGAAGGCAACTAAAATGGATACTCGCTACTTGGGGGTACAGCTGTGCCACCCTGACTCAGGTGACATAAATAAGTGTCCTGCACCTCCAGGTTGGGCGTTAGACTTATAACATTGCACTGCAAAAAAATGATTGTTAAGGAAACCTCAGATTAGTCTTGGACTGGACCCAATGCAAAGGAAAAGCAATGTGAAGACGGAAGGCAGAAGATACCACTGAGGGAGGCTGAGGCCAAAAGGGACTGCAAAATTCATGTACTAATAGTAGTTAAGGGAGCCCTATAACACATATTCCATTTAGATAATTTTATTGCTCTTTTGCATGGATTACAATACTTCTACTACTTACTTGGTAAGTAGCAGAGGAACTAAATCTTCTATAATTTCTTAAATATGCATCCAATATTGTAGATATTTGTAAATACAAAACCTTGTACTGTGTTTCAGAATTTGGTCGATTAACTTAAAGTGATTATAGAGGGAAGCTGGGGGAACAAATGGTCTAGGGGGAACAAATGGTCTCAGAGGACATGTTTTGTGCAATAAACCAAAGTAAGTTTAGGCCAACATGCCAATGATAACACCTCAATGTTCACACATTTGGAAGTGTACATTTGTGGTTCAGTGGTTATGTAGGAAGTTCTCCAATCAATGATAATAGATTCTAAGTTCAAGCCCTGGCTAGCATCTTCTTTCACTTTTTTTTATCACTTACCTATTTCTTTACTTTCTTGAAAATTTTGATTGTGAAAAATATACATTAGTTATTACCACTATGTTAAATGTAATCAGGCAAATTAAACAAAAATTTGAACAGGAATGTAGTACCTACAACATAAGATACAGTTGTAAACAGGCAGGATTCCCTACAGATATTAAAAAAGGCATTTCCATGATCTAGGAGTATAACACTATTTTGAAGGACAGTAAAGTTGTCAAGTTACCTATAAGCCCAGAAGGCAACTTTACTGTTGTTCATGATGCCGGCCATAAAATCCTCAGAAAATACATTACGCTGTTATGCTAACAAATTGAAAGAATACACTCTTGCCCCCTCTGTAGCATGGAGGTAGTGTGATGCCCATGTTCAAGAGGTTCCGAGTTCAAAACTTGGTCAGCATGAGTTATCTGGAAATTTTAATTCTGAGGTTTTCTCTTATCCTGAAAGATGAATGTCTGGGAACTCTAAGCTCTATACACCCTGGTCTCATTTTAATATCATTTCATTCATTGTCTAACATGACCTAACTGGTTAAAGAATATTACCTAAAGAAAAAAGAATACATGATAGCTCTAGAAAAGGAACCATCAGTATGCAAGGCAAATCATGTGGCGGTTTAGGTTTTATTTCTTTACTTCAAGGAATTGTAGAAGTACTTCAGATGTGTAGTAACAAATAACAGTCAACATTGCCACCTGTGATCTCTGATTTTCTGCAATATTTTCCTTTTGGGGAGCATCACTGTATCACAAAATAGCACATTTGCAGAAAGTTTCAAATATTATCTTGATGAGCACAAAACGGTTTTCTGCTCATCAAGTAGATTGGCAAGCTTTCGTTGTGCCATGCCTATTTTATGGAATTGGAAAACTAGTCCCAGCCTATATAAAGTTCTGATTTACCAAAAAGAGCTGCATACATAACATGCCAATTCAGTTAACATTGCAAAACTTAATTTAAGAAAAAGAACATTTTGACTACCAATTCTATATATATATATATTGGAATGCTTATTAACAGTAAAACATGGACTCAGTAAACATAGCAGTGGTTACTATATATATATATATATATATATATATATATATATATACATACATACATACATACATACATACATACATACATACATACATACATACATACATACATACATACATACATACATACATACATATATACGTATATAATAAAATCCAACTCAAAAGGTACAATTAATCCTATGCCTCTTTAACTCAAAATTTAATTGAGATTGTATATCATAAAAATTTACTGAGATTTAGAAGCATCCTATGAAGATGACGTTCAGCAACCCATTTTATAAGTTATTTTATTTATACTTAATCTTACAATACTTTCTTAAATTCTAATAACAATTTTGCAACTCTATCTAAGTACACATTTGTCAGCTGCTTACGTTTACGGGCTAATAGTGCTAATTAATTCCCTGGCCAATATAGTTCTATTCTAGCCCTTATGCATCTTTGACCTAATATGCTGTTGTATCCTCCATTTCTCTACCTCTTAGCTTCCTTACCCTTCTAACCCATAACCCATTTTATAAAGTGAAGAAATTATGAACAAGTAAAAATCACACATAGTTTTCTTTCTAGAGCTGAGATTTCTGCAATTTCTCGCTGTATAACAAAAATGGCCACTGTAACAGATGGTTTTATTCACTTTCCATGCACTTTTTCGAAAATTAAGTTTTATTATGCAGCTTAACCATTTCTATTTTATAATATTTTTAATAAAAAAATTAATCAATTTGTAGCTGAATTCAAAAGTTGTTTACAGTTCAACAAATATTGTATCCAAATTTTGGCCTACACATGGCTAGTGTGCAAAAATGATTAATTTCCATCAATTAACATAATAGTGGTAAGTGTAAATTCTGGAACTTAAGTACGTATGTCATATAAGCCACAAGGGTGCATCACTCATTGCATATGAGAACCCCTTACGGTTTGCTGGGAAAATATGAATTACTTGGAGAATTTAAAGTCATGCTGGCATGTTGGCCATAGTAACTGAATGGTTTATGAGCTACTGGATTGAGACTGGAAAAGCTGTAGTCCAAATCCTGGCTATGGCATTGAATTTTTCAGTCTGTCTCTATTATATGCATACCTCTTTTCTCTAAAGTTAACAGTTCAACTAGTCTACGAAAATTAATAAAACACTACTGTTGACGGAGAAAAAATATACTGCATTACAATCACAATACTTTTCCCCATCCACAATAATTAACTTTCAGGTCGTTCTATAAATTATTTGTAGAAAAAGCTTTGACTTTTGAACATTTGCTTGTCTGCAGTGATATTCACTTGTTTTCATTTGATTTTAATCATAAGGTTTATAATTTGAATAGTTATAAATAAAAGCATTGTTAACAGTTAAGATAATTTCATAAAGTTTATGTTACTTCAGCTTTTATCTTTAAACATGACACAATCTTATACATGCTTCCAGACTGTTGGAAGATTGGCAATAATCCTGGTTGGCCCATTAACAGACAACATTTTTTATTGTTTTAAAAACCGAAGAGAAAACAAAAACTGTAATGTATTAGCTCAGCATACAGAATATCAGGAATGTATTTTGTTTGCCTTTCTATTCACCCAATGTTCCAATATCACCCGGTCTATAAATAGATCTCTTGACGTACAGCTCATATTCTCAGCATTACAATTGCTTATAGTTGCAGATACTTTGTGTGATGCAATAATACAAATCTTTATAGACAGTTTAGGATATTACAGAAATCTGGGAAGGTAATGAAACAAGGAAAATGCAGTAATGCCCTTTCACATGCACTGCGGTTGTTAGCACCTTACTGTTGTAATTTAATAAACTACACAATATGCAAGCTTTTTAAAGATGATAATGCATTCACACAATCAGATAACATCAATGATGACATACATGGTGAAAATAATTCTTGAGGAGTCTTAGAAAGTAAGTAAATAATATATGTAGTGGTCTATAAATTGATTGCAGGGCATTAATGGGTTAATGCCTTCTATTCCTCCAAGTAGGAACTGAACCTGGGACTTTCTAATTTGGAGGCTAAATTGCTAGTCACTAGACCACAGAGGCAATTATAAGCATTTATTTCTCATAATTTAATCAGAATTGTTAATTGCATTTCTGAGTAAATAAAAGAGAATGAAAACATTTCTATATAAGAGTTGGATTGTAACGTGGGAAATTTGTAAAAGTCTATGTTTCATCTTCCAAAGATGGCCTCCAAGTACAAAAACAACATATCCATTAACTTTCTCTCTTTTATAAACATATTTTTTTTGTGGAAGAGCCAATCAGTAGGTCTCAAAGCATATATCCCCTGTAAGAATTGTTTATTGAATTATTGATTTGAATGGGATAGTATTTGTCTGCTGTAACTAAGCAGTAGAGAATTTAATAAGGACACATTTAGCAATTTGAAAGCATTATTTGATTTCTTCCTAAATTAGTGAAAATACATAAAACGTATGCTCCCAGAATGAGAGAGAGAGAGAGAGAGAGAGAGAGAGAGAGAGAGAGAGAGAGAGAGAGAGAGAGAGAGAGAGAGAGAGAAAGAGAGAGAGAGACTTTGGAAGATAACACATACAGTGTTTTACTTAATACGAGTAGTTTGTAAACAGCATTCTGTCTGAGTTTGTTTCGGAATCACCCACTGAAATGTCAGGTACCATGTTTTATGCCTGAGAGTATCACTGTTTGTAGAAAAAAGAAGTAGAATACGTTACTTAGCGAAAATAAAATTATCTTTCCTTTCTAATTCTTTTGATATTCAAGAGTGTGAATAAAAAATTGTAAAAGATATTCCTGTGCATTATGTTGTGATCTACTGGAAATAGCATACTAGTCGTTTTGTCCATAATCACAATGAACAGTTTTTGTAGTTCCCCAAGGAGTGCTTTTGATATAAATGTAGCAACACTGACAGTAAATGCTTCAGACAGAGAAAAAACCTTCTTCAAAAACACTTGTACTGCTCCACTGAACATTTCCTCTGCAGTTGTAGACAAAGTGCCTGGAGCTTGTGTTTACAGTCAACCACGTCATAGCCCAGAAGTTACTTCCAGTTATATGTGTTTGGAGGAATTTAGTAACAGTGATATCAAATTAATCTCAGAAACTATTTCTAGTTGGTTTATTAATACTCGTCACTTACTTGTTTATAGTCTCTCATAAATATAAACAAGTAAGTGACGAGTATTAATAAACCAACTACAAATAGTTTCTGAGATTATTTCCAGTTATATTGACTCTGGCCATGAAAACATGCGTTCTCTCAAACAAAAAGTACTTAATACAATTTTGATTAAAACTAATACTCAATGCTCCATTTATTGCTAGTATTTACCTAGAAAGCGTTTTGTTAGGATCTTCCTAACATCATCAGCTGTTGTCGACTAATGGATGCCGGTTCAGTGAACTCCTCGGAGGTGATAGGTGTGTCTCTGTCGGTATCTTGCTGAACTTAAAATTTGGGTTGTCTTCAAAGGTAGTATCGAAATTAAACAATTTACGTTCATATTTTTTTATAAAGATTTTTTCCCACGTGGTTAATGCAGCTGTACCTTGGACACTGTTTAGTAAGTGAATTTCTCATTCTATGTCATGATTTTCCTTCCAAAAATGGTACGCTACTGCCGATTTATCTATTTCTTTATTCCTGATGTTCCTAAAGTGCTCTTTAAGCCTAATGTTCAAGTTCTTTTTGTTTTTCCAATGTAGAATTTGTCACAGTCCTTGCAATTTATCCGGTACACTCCTGATTTTTTGCCTGTGGGTATCTCCTTTGTATTATGTGATTTCAAAAGGTGTTGTACACTAAATTTGTTCTGTGGGGCCAAAGTAATATTGTGTTAATATAAAATTATTTGTGGTTGGTTTATTGACACTCGTCACTTACTTTTTCATATATTTGTGAGAGACTAGTTTCAAAGGCCCTGGCCTCCATTTTCAATCTCTTCCCAACTGGCATTTGTTGTTATCTGCCAGTTAGGAAGAGATTGAAAATGGAGGCCAGGGCCTTTGAAACTAGTCTCTCATAAATATATGAAAAAGTAAGTGACGAGTGTCAATAAACCAACCACAAATAATTTTATATTAATTTTGACGTCACTGTTACTAAATTCCTCCAAACACACATCATAATATTGTGTTCTTTGAAGACTTTTTGGAAAAGGTGTGTATCTCTGGGATGATACGTAAATTTTCTGTATGAGGTTTCATTGCTAATTGGGGAGAGAGTAGTTACTTGTTTGCATCTTAGTTGTCTTTTGAATGTATCTATTTTCTTGTTGACCAATTCAGCACTGTATCCATTGTATTATGCAATGTGAAGGATATTATTGTACTCTTGTAAATAATTCTTCTCGGGATGTCAGCCAGGTGAATTCTGGAGAAATTTCCAAGCTTTCAAGAGCTAACGTCGCTCTCATCTTCAGGTAACCTGGCTGACATCCCGAGAAGAATTATTTACATACCACCGCCAGGAAAGCTTCAAATATTGTACTCTTTGTTATATTCTATCTTGTTTAAAGGTACATTAACCAGCCTGTAAGTTAAACTGTTGATAACAGCATGCTTGTGTTGTCTTGGGTTATATCCATCTGATTTTATGAAATTTTCTGTGTGTGTTTCCTTTCTGTGTATGCCAAATTCAAGTTTATTATGTTTTCTGGTAAGTTTCAAATCTAAGAAAGGGATTTCATTGTTTGTCTCTTTTTCTATGGAGAATTTGTTGCTGGATTTTGTAAATTAAGTAGTTTTAATGCATCATCCACTTGTTTCTCATTTAGTATTGCCCAAAGGTCATCCACATATCTGTACCAATGCTTAAAAATTAGTGGGAATGCCTTTGTGATGTGCGTTTCCAAAAAGCTCATGAAGAGGTCTACCAAAAATGGGGACAATGGGTTGCCCATAGATAGTCCTGATTTTTGTTAGAAATTTTTTTTATTGAGTATAAGAAGGTACTGTTCAATGCAAATATTGGTTAATTGAAGGTATTCCTCTATGACGTTTTGGTCTATTTGTAGGGACTGAAGCCATGTTTACATGTACTCTATGAGTTTGTCTCTCAGAACACTTGGGAACAAGGAGATTACATCAAAGGATACCATTCTGTCAGTGGGAGAAAATTGTAGATTTTTAGTTTTGTTGATGAATTCCAACGAATTTTTAATACTATGGCTTTTGAATTTTGGTAGCTCCTTAAATTTTTTGTTTAACCATTTGGATAGCTTTACAAGCTACATAGTATTAAAAATTCGTTGGAATTCATCAACAAAACTAAAAAGCTACAATTTTCTCCCACCGACAGAATGGTATCCTTTGATGTAATCTCCTTGTTCCCAAGTGTTCCGAGAGACAAACTCATAGAGTACATGCAAACATGGCTTCAGTCCCTACAAATAGACCAAAACGTCATAGAGGAATACCTTCAATTAGCCAATATTTGCATTGAACAGTCCTTTTTTATATTCAATAAAAAAAATTTCAAACAAAAATCAGGACTATCTATGGGCAACCCATTGTCCCCATTTTTGGCAGACCTCTTCATGAGCTTTTTGGAAACGCACATCACAAAGGCATTCCCACTAATTTTTAAGCATTGGTACAGATATGTGGATGCCACTTGGGCAATAATAAATGAGAAACAAGTGGATGATGCATTAAAACTACTTAATTTACAAATTCCTGCAATAAAATTCTCCATAGAAAAAGAGACAAACAATGAAATCCCTTTCTTAGATTTGAAACTTACCAGAAAACATAAAAACTTGCATTTGGCATACACAGAAAGGAAACACACACAGAAAATTTCATAAAATCAGATGGATATAACCCAAGATAACACAAGCATGCTGCTATCAACAGTTTAACTTACAGGCTGGTTAATGTATCTTTAAACAAGATAGAAATAACAAAGAGTACAATAATATCATTCACATTGCATAATACAATGGATACAGTGCTGAATTGGTCAACAAGAAAATAGATACATTCAAAAGACAACTAAGATGCAAACAAGTAACTACTCTCTCCCCAATTAGCAATGAAACCTCATACAGAAAATTTACGTATCATCCCAGAGATACACACCTTTTCCAAAAAGTCTTCAAAGAACACAATATTATTTGGCCCCACAGAACAAATTTAGTGTACAACACCTTTTGAAATCACATAATACAAAGGAGATACCCACAGGCAAAAAATCAGGAGTGTACCGAATAAATTGCAAGGACTGTGACAAATTCTACATTGGAAAAACAAAAAGGAACTTGAACATTAGGCTTAAAGAGCACTTTAGGAACATCAGGAACAAAGAAATAGATAAATCGGCGGAAGCGTACCATTTTTGGAAGGAAAATCATGACATAGAATGAGAAATTCACTTACTAAAAAGTGTCCAAGGTACAGCTGCATTAACCACGTGGGAAAAAATCTTTATAAAAAAATATGAAAGTAAATTGTTTAATTTCGATACTACCTTTGAAGACAACCCAAATTTCAAGTTCATCAAGATACCGACAGAGACGCACCTATCACCTCCGAGGAGTTCACTGAACCGGCATCCATTAGTCGACAACAGCTGATGATGTTAGGAAGATCCTAACAAAACGCGTTCTAGGTAAATACTAGCAATAAATGGAGCATTGAGTATTAGTTCGACTCAAAATTGTATTAATTTTGTGCTTCATTGTATCATAGTCCTTAAACAACGGAAAAAGTACTTATGTAAATGATTTAACAAACCAGACCCGAAATGCAGTTAAATTTGCAATATTAATGATCAGGTTATGCAGCTTGCAAGTGAATTAGATAGCAGACAAGGTAGATAGACTGGCAAACCAAAGACCTAAGTATTTGTGCACATTGCTCTGTAATGTACATATAAATGTGGTTTTCTTATATCCTGAATTTCAATATTACTTTTGAGATATGAGGCCTAAATATAGTCCGTGAGAAGAAGTTCTATAGATATTTAAAAAAAGCACAGAATTATATACATCCTTCATTATTGTGTCAATTTAAGGAGAAGTAATAACTTCTAGAAACAGTACAATGTTTTCAAAAATAATATTAATATTGATCATGTTTGACAGCACAGAACATCTTGTCTAAAATTTTGGCAGAAGCTTTCAAGATACACATGACTTTTTAATATCACAGTATTTGTTTACAAAAACAGGAAGATTATATAAATATATACCTACATATATACACACATAATCACCCATAAAATCTGTATATTCTTCCTAAGACATTTGTACATTTCATTCATAATGGCACTATATTAAACTGTACATTTTAGGTATTAATTTGAAAAATAAATAATTGTAAATAAAAATGTTTGCATTCATGTTGTAGCTCCCTGTGTTGTTGGTTTTTCCCTAAAATCAAATTCTTTGTAGCTAGTAGGTATTCTGTTTAAAGACAGTTGTGACAATACTCTCCAAAACAATTTAACCAAAATGTTTGTAATGAAATAAAGAAATGCAAATCATCATTTAATCTGTTTTAATTCTGTAATTTCAGTTCCAATACGGCATGTCACTGCTTTAAGTATTTCAAGATGACCAAGGTTTCATAAGAAAAGAATCTACATTGTATAATAGTTCTTCCAAAATATGCAACAAGGGGTCAAAATCATAGACATAACCTGCAAATTAGCGTGGAGGTGGGAGGGCAAATAAATGGAATGGCAAACAATCAAACAAATATGCTAAAAAGGATTTGTCATATTTTATGAAAAAAAGTTTTGTAAAATATTAATAATGACAATAAGCAATTACAGGTTAGCCAGGCTTATTTTGAGTTATCAGATGGATTTATTTGTTTAATTCTTTTAATTAGCACACATCAAAAACAAGCGTGGTGTATAAAAGTACCACAACCAGTGGCGAAGCATGCCATGAAGCACTTCCACAAGAATTTCAAGAGGAAAAGAATAAAAACAAGAAAAATCATGTCAAACAATATTTTACTTCATATGGATGCACGAGCAACAAGAAAACAAATATAAAAGATGCCTTTATGAAGAAGAATACTTGGGAGAAAGACTAGTATATCCATATGACATCACTGACGTAAGAATTGCCATTAGGTAAGGAAAACAAATAAATCTCCAGGACCAGATAGAATAGTATCAAAGGTAATTCAAAATTTGGCAGATAAATTATCACCAATATTAACCGAGCTATTGAATGAGTGCCTAATTTTAGGAAACATCCCCTATTGTTGGAAGGAAGCTAAAGTAGTCATTCTTAAAAAAGGGTAAGATAAGGACCTATCACATGTAAAATTTTATAGGCCAGTTTGCATGCTTAATACTCTTGGAAAAGTACAGGAACGACTTTTATATAAACGCATCCTGGAATATAGAATTATGATAGGTATGAGTGTTGGCAAATAAACACATTATACACTCTCAAGGACTCAGTTTGTTCATGTTGTGTAACCTGTTTTATAGTAAACACTTGACAAGCTTTTGTTTTAATATGTTATCAAGTTGCACATACTGAAAATTTTGACTTCAATTCATCATTATTACTGTATCTTTTTTGTATGTGTAATTGAGTACAATATGTGACTTCATTACTAAATAAATGCAACAGGTTATGAGCTCAGATCATTCCCAGTGTGCATAAAGAGTGAAATATTTGAAAAGAAAGCAGTAAATAATATTGTGAGGGTAAAAGTTGTTTTACTTTTTGTTCTGCTGATCATGTTAGTATCCGTCATTTTTTACTTTTCTAAAATTGTATGTCCAAATCAAAAGACTATAAAAATGGCTACAAATGCAAATGTTTGTCATATCGAACCTCTAAAGAAACACAGTTGTGATACATGGAAAATGCAAGCACAAGCCGTGCTCACTCCCTTTGGACATTTTGGTTATGTGACTGGAGAAAAAACAAAGCTGCCAAATGATGCCAAACCAGACAACAAAATGAAATAGAAAACAGACGATTTAAATGCAAATGCAGAACTAATTCTTATAATTTCACCTCCAGAATTAAAACAAATAAAGCATTGCTTAACCTCAAAAGACGTATGGGATACGCTGAAGAAGAATTTTCAAAGTTCAGGCCCTACTCGGAAAGCTACCCTTCTCAAGCAATTAATTGTACAGAAAATGCGCAGCACAGATTGTATACGTGATCATCTCAACAAATTCTTGGATATTGTTGACAAACTAAAAGAAATGGATGTTGTGGTAAACGAAGACTTATTGGTTATAATTATGCTGTATTCTCTACCATCTTCATTTGAAAATGTTCGAATTGCCATTGAATCGAGGGATGAACTATCCAGTGTTGAAAATCTAAAAATCAAAATATTGGAAGAAAATGAAGCCAGACAAAAAGACAACCCTTCAAGCAAACAAACACTCTATGCAGGTAATAAAAAATATCAACAGAGAAGTGTTAACAATCTAAAGAAACAACCATTCTCAAAGCAATTTGCAAGAAGAAATCTCAAGAAATCTCCCTGTGAAATCTGTTCGAGGACAAATCACAGTATGTCTGAATGCTGGTCAAAGAAAAGGAATTTAAAGAAACCTGAGCAAACCTTCATGATAGAACAATGTTCAGTGACAGCCAATTCAAAAATGTTAGACAGCTCAGTATGGATTCTTGATTCAGGAAGCACTTCACATATGTGTAATGACAAAAAGAAGTTCATGGAACTGCCAGTGTTCTCTTATCCTGATTCACTGAAACTAGCAGCTAAAAATCAATTTACTTCAATTGATGGAAAAGGAATGGCAAAACTGAACACAAATAAAAGTGGAACAATTAATCTAGCAAATACACTATATGTTTCAGATTTATCCGTAAATCTAATTTATGTTGGAAAATCACAGAAAAGGTTTACTCTGTTATCTTCAACAAAGAAGAAGCAAATATCTCAGACGAAACTGGATACCCAATAGTAATAGCTATGAAATCCAATGGTTTGTATTACATAAATTCTAAAGAAGAAAACAAATCAAATTAAAAAACCTACCTGTGTTCCAACATATATTACTGGCATCAAAACTTAGGACATGTAAATGAAGCTAATCTAAACTAGCTCTTCGTGAACAAAAAGTAAAAGGCTTAAACTTCAAAAGTGATGGATCCTTTGAATGTGAAGTTTACCTTGTAGGAAAGTTTACGAGACCTTCATTTCCAACCAGACAAAATAACAGATTGAACGAACCTCTAGAAATTGTCCATTCTGATGTCTGTGGACCTATGCAGTTTGCATCACATAGTGGAGCAAAATATTTTGTTACCTTCATTGATGATTATACCAGATACTGCTGAGTATATTTTTTAAAGACAAAAACTGAAGTTCTTAACTACTTCAAAGAATTCCAGAAAGAAGTGGAAACATTCACTGGAAAGAACATAAAAGCACTTCAATCTAATAATGAAACTTCAGAGTACTGCAACAAAGAATTCAGCGAATATCTAAAAGTGTGTGGCATACAGAGAAGACTATCAACGACTTATACTCCACAAAAAAATGGAATAAGTGAAAGGAAAAACAGGACTCTAGTTGAAAAGGCCAGATACCTTCTCATTGATGCTCATCTACTTGCAACATTTTGTGCAGAAGCTGTAAATATGGCCAAATATCTTTGCAACAGATTTACCTTCAAGAGCTATAAATCATGAAATGCCTTTCAAGAGATGGCTTGGATATATACCTGCTGTAAGATATCTGCATGTTTTTGGATCAGTTACCTATATCTTGTATAAAAACCCAAGAAGAGGAAAACTGGAACCAAAAGCAAAACCTGGAATTTTTGTTGGCTATTCAGAAAACTCATAAGCATACAGAATCTGGATGCTGATCAAAATAAAGTAGCTGTGAAAAGAGATGTGAAATTCCTTAACAAAATATATCTTCAAGAGTCTTCAGATCTACAAAATGATGCTGTTGAAAAGGATCTTGACTATATAATAGAACTGAAACATCGAACTTTTGAAAAGGAAACAGAAGAAGAATGTGATGTCAACCAAGAGACACTAGTATAAGGTGACTCCCACTTAGGAATAAATGAAGTCCCACCAACAGTGAGACCACAATGGAGCCAAAAGGTACCAACCAGATTTAGTGACTGTCTTCTCCATTAAATCAACATCTGATGAACCAGAAATATAGACACTTATGGATAGTGCTACAAGTGACAGTGCAATGATTTGTGCTTTTGAAGAAGAATCTTCATCTGAAGAATCACCTGATGTCTGGGACAATGCAATAAAGAAAGAAAGAAAAGCTCACCTGGTAAATGATACATGGATTCTCATTAAAAGAGAAAGGGATATGAACATAGTAGGATCCAGATTAATATTAAAATCTAAATATGACGCTAAAGGAATTATAGAACATCGAAAAGCTAGATTGGTTGCCAAAGGATTTACACAATGCCTTGGAGTAGATTCTGAAAAACTTTTGCACCAGTTGCTAAGTTGAGATCTATAAGACTTATTCTTGGTATAGCAGTGGAAGAAGAAATGGAGATAAATCAGCTAGATGTTTCAACTGCTTTTCTGAATGAAGAACTAGAAGAAAAAATATACATGCAAGTTCCAGATTCACTTGAAAAATATCTATATGACATCACTGTTGAAGAGACTAACAATGATCAGTCAACAATATATGCGAAAGCAAGAAAAATGTTGGAAGACTTGAAGAGCTGTAAAAGTGAAAAAGTCTGTCTTCTGAAACGAGTACTTTATGGCTGTAAAACATAAGGAAGACAATGGCATAATATAATTTTGAGTCAAACTAACACTCAATGCTCCACTTATTGCTGGTATTTACCTAAAACGCGTTTTGTTAGAATCTTCCTAACATCATCAGCTGTTGTCGACTAATGGACGTCGGTTCGGTGAACTCCTCAGAGGTGATAGGTGCATCTCTGTTGGCATCTTGATGAACTTAAAATTTGGGTTTTCTTCAAAGGTAGTGTCGAAATTAAACAATTTTCTTTCATGTTTCTTTATGAAGATTTTTTTCCACGTGGTTAAAGCAGCTGGACCTTGGACACTTTTTAATAAGTGAATTTCTCATTCTATATCATGATTCTCCTTCCAGAAATGGTACGCTACTGCTGATTTATCTATTTCTTTGTTCCTAATGTTCCTAAAATGCTCTTTATGTCTAATGTTCAAGTTCCTTTTTGTGTTTCCAATGTCAAAGTTGTCACAACCCTTGCAATTTATCCGGTACACACCTGATTTTTTGTCTGTGAGTATCTCCTTTGTATTATGTGATTTCAAAAGGTGTTGCACACTAAATTTGTTCTGAGGGGCCAAAGTAATATTGTGTTCTTTGAATGCTTTTTGGAAAAGGTGTGTATCTCTGGGATGATATGTAAATTTTCTGTATGAAGTTCCATTGCTGATTGGTGAAAGAGTAGTTACTTGTTTGCATCTTTGTTGTCTTTTCAATTTATCAATTTTCTGGTTGACTAATTCAGCACTGAATCCATTGTATTCTGCAATGTGAACGATATTATTGTACTCTTTGATATATTCTATCTTGTTTAAAGGTACATTAACAAGCCTGTAAGCTAAAGTGTTGATAACAGCATGCTTATGTTGTCTTGGGTTATATCCATCTGATTTTATTAAATCTTCTGTGTTTGTTTCCTTTCTATGTATGCCAAATTCAAGTTTATTATGTTTTCTGGTAAGTTTAAAATCTAAGAAAGGGATTTCATTGTTTGTCTCTTTTTCTATGAAAAACTTTATTGCAGGGTTTTTAAATTAAGTAGTTTTAATGCATCATCCACTTGTTTCTCATTTACTATTGCCCAAATGTCATCCACGTATCTATACCAATTTTTTAAAATTAGTGGGAATGCCTTTGTGATATGGGTTTCCAAAAAGCTCATGAAGAGGTCTGCCAAACATGGGGACAATGGGTTACCCCTAGATAGTCCTGATTTTTGTTTGAAAATTTTTTTATTGAATGTAAAAAAAAAAGGACTGTTCAATGCAAATATTAGTTAAATGAAGGTATTCCTCTATGATGTTTTGGTCTAATTGTTGGGACTGAAGCCATATTTGCATGTATTCTATGAGTTTGTATCTCAGAACACTTGGGAACAAAGAGATTACATCAAAAGATACCATTCGGTCGGTTGGAGAAAATTCTAGATTTTTAGTTTTGTTGATGAATTCCAACGAATTTTTAATACTGTGGCTTCTGAATTTTGGTAGCTCCTTAAATTTTTTGTTTAGCCATTTGGATAGTTAGTAGCAGGGCGTGTTTATATTGTTAATGATTGGGCGCATCTTATTTCCTGTTTAAGAAATTTGAGTAATCCATATATGTTAGCTACTATAGGGTTGTCTGTTTTTAAACTTTGTTTAATTTCTTTTGCTATGATCGTTTTGTCCTTGATTGTTTTCTTTAACTGTTTTACACACTTATTTAAAGGGCCAGACTTTATTTCCTGGAATTCATCACTTGCCAATAAATCTCTCATTCTAGAAATGTAGTCTTGTTTGTCCATGATGACCGTCTTATTTCTTTTGTCTGCTTTCGTATAAACAACATCTTTTTTATTCAGAGATTTAAGTGTTTTCAAGTATGGTTTGGGTTTACCACTTTCTCTTTCTATTTTTTCTAATATCCTCCCACATTTGCTCCTAATTGCTGATTTCTGCCCGGTATTTAGACCCGCAGTAGCTGCTTCAATGTCAAGGATAAAATCTTCTGTGTTATCCGAGAAATCTACGCAAGTTTTCAACCCTTTGTTTAAGAACGCAGTTTCCTCATGTGTGAAAGTTTCACAAGAGAAATTTATTACTTCATTCTGATTCTGTTTGTTTGTAGGCTGGCATTTCATATGGTTTGTTTTCCCCAAGATTAGACCCTGCAATTTTCTATTTTGTTTTCGTGCTTTTTGTTTTATGCTTTTTCCGTAGAAAAAGAGACAAACAATGAAATCCCTTTCTTAGATTTGAAACTTACCAGAAAACATAATAAACTTGAATTTGGCATACATAGAAAGGAAACAAACACAGAAAATTTAATAAAATCAGATGGATATAACCCAAGACAACATAAGCATGCTGTTATCAACACTTTAGCTTACAGGTTTGATAATGTATCTTTAAACAAGATAGAATATATCAAAGAGTACAATAATATTATTCACATTGCAGAATATAATGGATTCAGTGCTGAATTAGTCAACAAGAATATTGATTTGATTTGATTTGATTTATTGATTCATCCATTAAAACATGTACATGTTATTGGACACGTCAAATTAAAAACTAAGAACTAAAAACTAAAAACTAAGTACAATATTTATAATTAAGGTAGCTAACTAAATATTTACAAATTTAAAAATTCATCCACGCTGTAGAGGCTATTGGCTCTAAGGAAGTTTAATAACAATTTCTTAAATTGATGTTGTGATTCAATCTTTTTTATAGATTCAGGTAGCTTATTGTAAAGATGTAAGCCAGCATATGTGAAACTATTTTCATATATCTTTGTTTTGTGTGACTTCACAAATAAATTATTCTTTGTTCTAGTGTTGTGTATATGAATTTCAGAATTTGTTTTGAATAAACTTAGGCTTGCTTTCATATGTACAAGAGTTTCATATATGTATATACTTGGCAGTGGTAAGATACCTAATTTACTGAAGTATGGCTTACAACTAGTTGTGCTTGAGACATCTGCTATGATTCTGATTATTTTCTTTTGGTATCTGAATACTTTTATACTGTCTTTAGAATTTCCCCAAAAAATTATACCATATGCCAACAAACTGTGTATATATGAAAAGTACACTATTCTCGGAACTTTCAAGCTTGACATGCCTGTAATCGCCCTCATTAAGAAACACATTTTACTAAGCTTTTTCGTCAATGCCTCTATGTGAGTTTCCCAATTTAAATTTTCATCTAGTATTAGTCCCAGAAATTTGATAGTTTGTACGTAATGTATTTGGTCTTGTCCCAGCATTAATTTTGGATACAATTGACTTCCACTCATTTTATTATAGAAGCTTAGGGCTGCTGTTTTCTCCTTACTCAATATTAACATATTGGCACTAAACCATTTTTGAATATATTTTAGATTATTTTCAATATGTACATCTGCCCCTTCCTTATTCACCCCTTTGATAAAAATATTTGTATCATCTGCAAAAAGTGTAACATTTATATTGGTTCTGTTTTCTACATTATCTGCCAAATCATTAAAGTACACTATAAATAAAAGAGGTCCAAGCACCGAACCTTGAGGGACCCCATATTTCATTATAGCGCTACTTGAAATCTGAGTTTTAACTTCACTCGTTTCGCTATCAAAATACTCTATTTCCACCGATTGCTCTCTATTCTCCAGATAAGATCTGAACCAATCTAAAGCTAACCCCCTTATGCCATATGAGGATAATTTTTCTAATAAAAGTTTGTGATCAACCAGGTCAAACGCCTTTGTAAGATCTAAAAAAATGCCTATCCCTAGTTGTTTACTATCTAGTGTTTCATACTTGTTCAATGAAATTCATCAGTGCAGAACTTGTTGATTTATTTTTTCGAAAACCATTTTGATTGTCATTAATTACTTTAAAGTTTTCTAAAAAGCTTGTTACTCTTTTATACATTATTTGTTCGAAGATCTTTACAAAAGTTGAAATTATGGAAATTGGCCTGTAATTTCCTACCTCCCCTTTGTTACCTTTTTTAAAGATGGGTTTCACTTTACCTTTTTTTAACCTGTTGGGGAACGTCCCACTTGAAAGTGAAAGATTTATCAAGTATGTCAGTGGTTCAATTAGGAATAAGGAGCAACACTTTATGACGCAGTTAGAGTAACCGTCTATTCCTACTGATTTCTTATTCTTCAATTTTTTTATAACATCTTTAACTTCCTTAAATGTTACTGGAATTAAAAACATGCTATGTTCATTTTTCTTTACACTTAATCTTTCCTTCTTTCCTAGAGAATGAGTATTTAACAGTTTCTCCGCTACAGTTGAATAAAACTGGTAGAATAATTCCGAAATTTGTTTAGGATCACTTACTTTTGGCCATTAATTTCTAGATGGTAATTTTCTTTCAATTTGGGTCCATTTTTTATTTCGTGCTTAATTACTTGCCATATGGATTTAGTTTTATTAACTGCTTTATTTATTGTTTCATCGTTATGTAACTTTTTGGCTGCTCTTATAACTTTATTATATATATTTCGATATTTTACATAATAGGCCTTAAAATCCGGTGTAGTCTTGTTTTCCTTCATGGATTTGCTCAAGAATTTTAATCTATCACCAGATTTGCGGATTCCTGTTGTGATCCACTTATTACCTAGCTTGTTCATTGCTACTTTAACCATTGGTATGGCTGTTACAAAGTGAAAATCAAATGTGTCCAAAAATGCATTCATGGCATCGTTTAGGTTTCGCTCAGTGTACACGCTTTCCCAAGATTCTTTACTTAATAGAAAATTTAGATAGCTTAGATTGTCATCATTAGCAAGTCTAACCTTTTTGAATATTTTTTTTGCATTCTGTTTTGGGTTATGCTGATCTACTGGGACAACTAATTTTAACATTTGTGCATAATGATCTGACAGGGCTGTGTCAAAAATCTGAATTTCATATTTCCACGTATTTATATTCAGCACTACTTGGTCAATCGCAGAATAAGACGAATTCGAGACACGGGTTGGTAATTTAACTATGTTTTCCATTCCATACATATTAAAGACATTTTGCAGCTCCTTTTTATTTGCGTTTTCTGTTAAATAGTTTATATTCACGTCCCCTACTATAATTACAGATTTTTTTGTCTTTTTAAAGAAGTCTAAAATGATTTCTAAATTTTGGTATTGCTTGTGGGATTTCGGTACACACAAATAAGAATTAGTTTGCTGTTTAATAGTTCACACATGCTAGCTTCAAAATGTTCCTCCTGGTTTAAGTATTTAAACATAACAATCTCCCTAAATTTAACTGATTCATTTACATATATACATGATCCACCATTTTTCTTGTTTGACCTACAGAAGGAAGATGCTAGCACATAGTTAGGTATATTAAAATACTCAGTTTCATCTTCTCCCAACCAATGTTCCGTTAAACAAATTGCTGTAGAGTTTTTTAAAGCAGATGTTAATAGTACTTCAATATTACACTTTTTGTTCCTTAAGCTTTGGATGTTTTGGTGGAAGATTGACAGGTTGAATTTACTATTGTTACTAATTTTACAGCTAGTATTTACACCAGTATTTGTTTTCTCAGGAGGATTGCTATCAAAGCCTACATGCTTTTCACCTTCTTCTTTCTAATTTACTCGACTTTTACATACTACACCTATTACATCTTTTATAGCTTCACTCAGTGTAAACGACCCTTTTCTGTTTAGATGTAGACCATCCTTGCCAAGGCACGAGTAGTCCAGCTTCTTGTCTAGGTCCACATAAATAGCTCTTAGAGCATGGCATGCCCATCTAATATTTTCATTAACACTATTTACATACCTATCACCTAAGTCACGCCTTCTCACTATACTGTTCACTACTAGTTTAGCATTTGAAAATTTCTTCTTGGTCGCACGTATAAGATTGTACATGTTACCCAGAATCTCTTCGGCATTCTGCGAGTTTTTTAGATTGTTTGTACCAACATGTAGCACAACCACTTCGGTATCTTCTGGTCTTCAGTGATGCTGGGATCATTGAGTTTACCACACATTTGCTGCACATTTATTCCACTTAGAGACCTCAACTTAACCCCATCCACATTTACATGTTTAATAATAGAATTCCCAAGCACTAACACTTTGCATTTTTCCGTTTTCGGCTTGTCCGTTCCTTCCCCTTCATGTTTCCTGATTTTGAGGTTAGGGTTAATCCACTTGAATTTGGAGCTTACTGCTGTTTCTTTCTTCTTTTTCTGCAGACCAGTATTTGCAGTGAGTCCTTCATCAACGGAAAGATGAGATTCACTATTGAATGACGATAGCAAAGTAAACCTGTTGCTTGTAGGAATAGGCTCCTTCATTTTCATCACAATTTTATTTGAGTCATCTCTGTGTTTAGCTTTTTCCTTCAGGAGATGATTTTCCGTTTTGAGTTCGTTGTTTTCAGTCTTTAAGGTTTTTATTTCTTCATGAGCCTGTTTTAAGTCTTTGTTCAATAAGTTCACGATGATTTGAAGCGACACTATGACCTCCGCTTCACGTGTTGTTCCATTCCGAGATGGCGGTTGTTCAACTTGTTGATTTTGTTTCTTTAATTCTATTAAGGGTTCCTCCCCAGTCTTGTCTTCATTTCTGTGGCTTTCTTCGTCATTGAAATTGTTGTTGCTGTAATCTCTTTTTGCTTTATTGCCATTAATACCACTCTTTTCACTGATTTTCAATTACTTACTTCGCGTGCCATAACTACACGTCGCCATCTTGGTTGTGATAAATTCAAAAGACAACATAGATGCAAACAAGTAACTACTCATATGTGTGTGTTTGAAGGAATTTAGTAACAGTGACATCAAACCAACTACAAATAGTTTCTGAGAAGTAACTACTCTTTCCCCAATCAGCAATGAAACTTCATACAGAAAATTTACATATCTTCCCAGAGATACACACCTTTTCCAAAAAGTCTTCAAAGAACACAATATTACTTTGGCCCCTCAGAACAAATTTAGTGTACAACACCTTTTGAAAACACATAATACAAAGGAGATACCCACAGACAAAAAATCAGGTGTGTACCGGATAAATTGCAAGGGTTGTGACAACTTTTACACTGGAAAAACAAAAAGGAACTTGAACATTAGGCTTAAAGAGCATTTTAGGAACGTTAGGAACAAAGAAATAGATAAATCGGCAGTAGCATACCATTTTTGGCAGGAGAACCATTATACAGAACTAGAAATTCACTTATTAAAAAGTGTCCAAGGTCCAGCTGCTTTAACCACGTGGAAAAAAATCTTCATAAAGAAACATGAAAGAAAATTGTTTAATTTCGACACTACCTTTGAAGAAAACCCAAATTTTAAGTTCCTTAAGATACCGACAGAGATGCACCTATCACCTCCTAGGAGTTCACCGAAACGACGTCCATTAGTCGACAACAGCTGATGATGTTAGGAAGATCCTAACGAAACGCGTTCTAGGTAAATACTAGCAATAAGTGGAGCATTGAGTATTAGTTCGACTCAAAATTATATTAATTTTGTGCTTCATTGTATCATAGTCCTTACGCAATGGAAGACTATGGTTTGTCACACTAGACTCTAAATTGAAGAATTTACATTTCAAACCTTCTCAAGCAGATCCTTGTGTGTATATACAATTGGAACAGGGGGAGAAAAAGTTCTACTAGCTGTATACGTTGATGACCTCCTGATTGCCTCATCAAACAAATTGAATGTGAGCAACTTCAAGAAGTATCTGATGCAAACATTTCAGATACGAGACCTTGGGCATTTAAAATACTGTCTTGGTATTGAATTCAAGAGAATATATGGTAAAATTAAAACCTGTCAATCCAGGTACATAGAAAATCTGCTCAAGTGTTACAACTTAACAGACTGTAAACCTGCAAATACACCGATAGAAGTTGGTCTAAAACTAATCAAAAATGAAAGAAAAGAAGAAAACCTTCCCTACCAGAACCTTATTGGAAGCCTTATATACTTATCTGTAGCAACAAGACTGGATATCACTCATGCTGTAAGTTATCTTAGTCAGTTCAATGTTATGGTAAACTACATTGGACAGCTGTAAGTAGGGTTCTACGGTACTTAAAAGGAACCAAGGAGCTTGGTTTCTGTTTCACCAGAACTGGCAAGCCCATAATTGGTTATGCTGATGCAAACTGAGGATCCTGCCTTGTGGACTACAAATCATTCACTGGCTACTGTTTCAAATTTGCTGGTTCACTCATTATTTTGGAATCTAGAAAGCAAAGAACAACAGCCCTATCAACTGCAGAAGCGGAATATATGTCTATGACTGATACTGCAAAAGAGTCACTTCATATAAAACAACTTGCAAATGATTTTGAACTAAAATACAGTCATCTTTTGGGGTAATTCAAATATGTCAGAAAAGGTACTTCGAATTCAAAAAAGAGCGATAAGAATAATAGTGAACCAACCTGTACGTTTGAGCTGTAGAGTGTATTTTAAGGAACTGAAAATTATAACCCTGCCATTTTTATATATATACAAAGTTCTTTTATATGTAAAAGCTAGTTTAAATTGTTTTAAAACATATGCAGTAACACACCAGCATGATTCATATTCATATTTATTGCAACTTCATACAGCGTTTGAACACAATTAAGCCATGTCATTTGTAATACATACTCCCTCTTAAAGGTAAACGATTAGAAATAAAAAAAATAATGGAGAGATCAAATTAAATATACAAGCTAGTCATAAATTGCTTAATGGTACAGAAGTTAAAAATAAGTATAATATGCTAAAATTAAATATAATATGCTAAAATCAGTAATAAAGCCTAGTTATTTTTACAGTGATACATAAATTCTTCGATGGTATAAAATACATTATCTATTAGAAAGGCTTTTAAATGTGTTTTAAATGTAGTTAAATTATTATAGGTTCTAATTGAAGCGGGAAGTACATTATAGAATTTTATTCCTGTATAACTAGGCACCTTTTCATATAAGTGCGTTGTGTCCTGGAATAGCGAGATTATTTTTGCCCCTTGTATCATAGTTATGGATATCTGAGTTTGTTTTCAATGGAAACTTATGATTAACCAAGTGAAGAATAGATCTATAAATAAATAAGCTCGGGAGTGTGAGTATCTTTGTTTGCCGAAAGGTACTTTTGCAAGAATCTGTATGTTTTAAACTCCCTATATATCTAATAGCACATTTTTGGAGTATGAATATCCTACTTTGGTTTGTTTTACAGATGTTACCCCAAATTTCTATCCCATAGGATAAGGCCGAGTGGATGAGGGTAAAATATATAATTTTATTTGCGGTACGTGGAATGAAATTTTTAAGAGTTCTCAAAACAAATAAGTTTTTGCTAATTTGTAGTGCCAGTTTCTCAATATGGCTATTATAAGTTAATGTGCTGTTTATATTTAATCCTAGTAAGTTTACATAATCTACATTTTTGATGATATTATTAGATATGGTTAAAATGGGGGGGGGGGGGGTTGCTTATGTTCATGTAACCAAAGATTATAATTTCACATTTCTTGGGGTTTACAGTTAAGTTTGAGTCACTGAAATATTTATTTATGGAATTTACTGTGGCATTCATTCATGTATTTTTCGAGTGCATTTGCATATTTATCACTAATTATAATTGTTGTATCATCCGCATACTGTATTATATTGGCATTTGGTGTGCTATCTTTGATATCATGCGTGTATAAAATAAATAGTAACGGACCCAATATTGAACCTTGGTGAATGCCATATGACAGATTTTGCAGACTGGATTCATAACCTCCGCTGGCTGATTTTAAATATACCAACTGCTTTCTATTCGTGATGTACGAGTTTATCAATTTGTAGCCTAATCCTCTAAAGCCTAACTTATACAGTTTGTCCACTTGAATACTAACATCTACGCAGTCAAAAGCTTTATTAAGATCAAGGAGTATGCCCACAGCATGATTACCAGAGTCAACTTCATTTAGTACAAAAGTGAATTGAGAAGATATTGACACATTGCTTCACTCACACTGTTTATTCACAGGACATGTTTCAAGAGCTCTTGCTCCTATCATCAGCTGATACTCGGCTAGTGCAAGTTGTAGTGGTTTCCTCTTTCTCCATTTTGTCAATAGATGGCGTGATGTACTTGTCAAAGATGTCCGGTGGTGGAGTTTCAAAATTCATGACTCTATGACGATTTTTGTTGATGATGATTTTTTCCCATACGGAAAGTTCTATGGGGTGATTAACATATTTTATTAGAGATGTTTCCAAGTTGATGTCATGTCTAGTATTCAAAAAATGAAAAGCCACTGCTGATTTTTCTGTTTCACCATTTTTAATGTTTCTTAGATGTTCTTTAGTTCTGATGTTAATATTTCTTTTTGTTCTTCCTATATAAATTTTAGGGCAAGTTTCACATTTGATCTCATAGATTCCTGGTTTTTCTTTGGTAGTGATTGAATTTTTGGGAGGGCCTTTTAACAAATTTCTGATATTAAACCTGTTTTGAGGTGCACTATCACATGCAACTTCACAGAGAAAGAAATTGATTTTCTAAACAAAGGCCTAAAAACATGTGTAGATTAAACAAAAAAAAATTGAAAACTATATCGCGGACATTGAAATAGTGATATATAATTTGCCTGATAATAAAAAATCTACGATCAGAACACAGTGCACAGAAACTCTAGATCACATTCAAAATGAAAATTCAAAAAGTTATTCATATAAAAAATTAATCAAAAATTTAAATGAAAAACCGGTAATCTACACAAAAGCAGACAAGGGTAACAAAATAGTAATACTGGACGAAGAAAACTATCACAAAAAAATGGACAACCTTTTAAACGGAAAAGAATTTGTTAAATTAGAAAACAATCCATTAAAGAAAGCATGCAAATCTGTGGAATTAGCAATTAAAAACAGTAAAATCATGACTAAAAGAGATAAATTTAACAATAAAATAGAAAATCCAAAAACACCACACATATATGGTTTACCCAAAATACATAAACCTGAAATTACCCTCAGACCAATAATTAATAACATTGATGCACCCACTTACCAACTATCAAAATGGCTGGTTCATATCTTCAGATCCTTCAAAAAATTTGAAAATTTAAGTATAAAAAACTCGTTTGAATTGTTAAATCTCCTGAAGGACACAAAGATCAACTCTACAGATGCTTTAGTTTCCTTTGACGTCATTTCTTTATATCCAAGTATACCTACCAATGAGCTTATTCCACTTCTCAAAAAATGACTGGAATCAATACAAATAACATCTGAAGAAATAGAAGAACTTTCACAACTTACAGAAATTTGTATCAATCAAAATTTTTTCAGCTTTAATAGACAGATCTATAAACAACAAACAGGCCTAGCTATGGGCGACCCATTGTCTCCCTTCTTGGCAGATTTATTTATGTGTGCTTTTGAAACACATATCACAAAAACTTTTCCAAATTATTTCAAAGTGTGGTATCGCTATGTTGACAACAATTTTGCAATAGTACCTAAAAAACTCATACAAGATGGTCTTAAACTTTTGAATATACAAAATCCAGCTATAAAATTTGCATTGGAAACAGAAGAGGATGGTGTGCTCCCCTTTTTGGAAATCAAGATCAAAAAAATGAACAACAAACTCACCTTTGGTATTTACAGGAAACCGATACACACAGATAATTACATCAAGAACAACAGTTTCAACCCAAAACAACACCAATATGTAGACAAAAGAGTTAACAGACTCAACAAAGCTAAGAAAATAAAAGAAACCACCACCCTAGAACCTACAGGAGAAAAAGAGGAAAAACTTTTTAAAAAATTCACCTTCCACCCATCAGCCTATAACAAATTCCAAAAAATCTTCTCAAAACACAACATAACTCTTGCACCTCGAAATAGGTTTAATATCAGAAATTTGTTAAAAGGCCCTCCCAAAAATTCAATCACTACCAAAGAAAAACCAGGAATCTATGAGATCAAATGTGAAACTTGCCCTAAAATTTATATAGGAAGAACAAAAAGAAATATTAACATCAGAACTAAAGAACATCTAAGAAACATTAAAAATGGTGAAACAGAAAAATCAGCAGTGGCTTTTCATTTTTTGAATACTAGACATGACATCAACTTGGAAACTTCTCTAATAAAATATGTTAATCACCCCATAGAACTTTCCGTATGGGAAAAAATCTTCATCAACAAAAATCGTCATAGAGTCATGAATTTTGAAACTCCACCACCGGACATCTTTGACAAGTACATCACGCCATCTATTGACAAAATGGAGAAAGAGGAAACCACTACAACTTGCACTAGTCAAGTATCAGCTGATGATAGGAGCAAGAGCTCTTGAAACATGTCCTGTGAATAAACAGTGTGAGTGAAGCAATGTGTCAATATCTTCTCGATTCACTTTTGTACTAATTTGTGCTTCACTGTCCCTACGCTTCTTCCTAGTTTATACTTTTCAACTTCATTTATTACATTTTCGATGCAGCCTGATATTGCAGTGTTTATGGATCTTTTGTTTACAAAGCCATTTTGTTCTTTTGGTAGTAAGCTGTATTTGGTTATGTATTTAATTATTCTATTATACAGTACACGTTCGAAAATTTTAGATATGGCAGGCAGTATTGATATAGGCCTATAATTATTTGTGTTATTTCTGTCACCCTTTTTGAATACTGGGATCACTTTTGCTATCTTTAATTTATCAGGAAACATACCCATTTCTAAGCAGGAGTTTACTATAGATGCAAGTGGTTTCACTATTTGATAATTACATACTTTTATGAGTGACATGGGTACATGGTGACAAGAAACAGTTCAAAACTACTAGCAGTTAGTCATAATACCACGTTATACAAACATTCCTTCACTTATAGTGGTACCCAACTGTACAACAAGTTACCTCTTTATTTAAAACAGATTGACAAGCAAAAGATTTTTAAATTGAAACTACATAAATTTTTAAGTGAAGCATGTTTTTATTCTATTCAGGAGTATTTGGAAAGTTAAGTTATATTATTATATTTTGGCATTTACTCATATACATGTTTTTTGTAATTTTTGTATTTAAATTTTGTACTTAAATTTTGTAAATATTTTTGTTTTGATGTGTCCATAATCTTGCATGGGGATTTAAATCATGAATAAGTTGAATTGAATTGAATAATTGGTTCTCATCCAAAACATATAAGCATCAGGAAACACTTCATAAGGGAAACCGTGATGCGAGGAGACATCAAGATTGCCTACTGCAGAACAGAAGAGATGGATGCAGACATTCTCACCAAAGCAGTGCCTGCATCAAAGCTTCTTATGTACAGAAACCATTTGGGACTTAAAGTTATATTTTCTTTGTCCTTGTGCGTGAGGGGGAGTGTTGGCAAGTAAAGACATTATACACTCTCAAGGACTCAATTTGTTAATGTAATGTAACTTGTTTTATTATGAACACTTGACAAGCTTTTGTTTTAATGTTATCAAATTGCACATACTGAAAATGTTGGGTTCACCTCTTTTTATATGTGTAATTGAGTACAATATGTGATTTCATTACTAAATAAATACAACAATGAGTGATAAGCAATTTGGTTTTAGAAAAAAACAAATCCACGGCAGATGCAATGAATTATACACTAAAACAAATAAATGCAAGTGAACAGAAATATTTGATAGGGGTTTTCTTTGGTATTCAGGAAGCTTTCGATAATTTATGGTGGCCAGTACTTTTTAACATTATGAGAGATAAGGATTACCCTAAATGTCTATACAACAACATAAGAAACTACTGTACAGATAGAAGAGTTTATCTCCAATCCAGTTCAGAGAAAATACACAGAGAAATTAATAAAGATGGCCCACAGGGTTCCATTTTAGGGCCCTTATTTTGGGATATAATAACTGAACCGATGTTAGAGGAAATTGGAAGGTATGTGATATCATTGCTTATGCCAATAATTTAATGATTATAGTAGAAGCAAAGAACCGATCAGAATTAGAACAGAAATCAAGAGATGATTTATAATCTTGAACAGTGGTGTGTCAGAACCAAATTAAAATTAGCCCTACATAAATTGGCATATATGATTTTAAGGGAGAAGTCAAAAGAGATGCTACTATTAAAATCGACAATGTAAATATAAAAAGATACAAAATGTTTAAGTATTTAGGCATAGAATTAGATGGAAAATTCCTTCTAAACAGCCACATGAAGCATGTAAGGGAAAAGGCAGTAAATGTCGTTATGAAATTAGTGTCAATTTTACAAAAGAGCTATAGAATTCCTTTCACACCAACAAGGATATATCATATGAGTTTTGTAATAGGTATAATAGCATATGGTGCAAGTACATGGGCACACAGGTTAAGCGTCAAATCCTGTGCAAATTTAATCTGAAAAACACAGAGACAAATACTACTTCGCAGCAGCGGAGCTACAAAAATGACATCTACTTTGGCCCTACTAATAGTAGCGGAAATTTAGCCTATTGACTATATCATTAGATTAAAGGGTGGCAACTTATTGGCTAAAGAAATAAGAATATGGGAATGTTTTTAAAATTATGGGAAAATGTTGCAGTACTAAGAAAGAAGTGAAAAATTATTTATTACAGGAATGGCAAAAAGAGTGGGATAATGCACACATGGAAAGAAGAGTACATGATTTATTTCTGGACATTAACGAGAGGCTAAAATTGGAAAATATAAAACCAAGAAAATAATTTTTTTTCACTTTGTTACAGAAAATGTCCCCTATAATGTATACTTAAAAATAATGGGGAAGAAGAACTCAGATTCATGTAAGCAATGTATCTGTTTAGATTAGCCTAAACATGTTATTTTTGAGTGCAATAAATATAGTGAACTAGTAGAAGATGGTTGAAGGAAACTAAAAGGAAAATATTTATGAAACATCTTAAGAGAAGCATAAGATTATGCACATTTAGAAAATATGTCTTAGATAATATCTGCCAAGATGTTAAAGGAATATATGATCAGCGACAAAATACTTCAAGAAGGAAATGAAGGAACATTTCAACCTACGAGAAAATAATATTACTTAAGAGATCATCAGAGGGAAATAGGACCAAGAGAAACTGAATATACAGATTACCAGATTTCAAGACCTGATTTAAAATGTACAACCAATAAGTAGAAGATACCAGTTATGGATATTGGAAAGAAGAGCAGAAACCATAGAAACAAGGTGAATCCTAGGAGAGCCAGAGGAGATATATATGGAGAGTATCAGAGCGGACAGAAACAACTGATTATGCAGAAGAGGGAAGATGACAACCTGGTTATCTGGAACTGACGAACCAGCTCCATCTACTGATGCCAGTCCCTTTAGGAGATGGATACCAGTAGGAGGAAGCTATGGATACCACTTGCAGAAGAGGAAATTTTGAAATTGTAGGAAACAGTTTTTCGTTGTTTTTTATAGCAATTAAAGCTATAGAAAATGTAGATTTGATTTATATTTTTGGTGTAGAAGTAAAGTAGAAGAAAGACTGCTTTAGGTAGATTAGATGAGTAGATTTGTAAGGTTATTGGAATCGAGTAATCTGTAGATTTAGTTAGTTCCTTAAGGTAACAAGTGCATTACATCTGCAATATTTGTAAACTGTTTTGTGTAATTTGATTTAAAAATTAATAAAGTTAAAAATGAAGTTATCATAATAAGGCTTGCTATCGATTTCAGAAACCGGGCTATTAGATATCCAGATTTTATTTTATTTTATTTTTAGTATGGATTCATTTTCAAAATTCACTCTCGAACCTCTGCAGTGCTGGAAACAATTTGATAGCTGATAGATTTAAGTGACCAGTTCTGCAAGCTTATTCAATACTGTATTTATGCATTTGTAACCTTGAATAGCATGCTTTGTAGGTTTTCCGAAGCAATCTCAACTGTTTGCTAGTTCGGGAGTATTGACAGATTTTGTCACGTGAAGTCTCTGTAGTATGTGAAAATCAGTGCTTTTTATTTTTATTTTTGAAGCACTTTTAAATACAACTGTAAGTATATTTCAATTGTGTTAACAACAGCATCTTATGTACATTGGTATTTAGAGTGACAAACAGGAAACTCTTGTGAAGCTTTATGTTATTAGCAAAAGTGTGTGAATTACATACTTTCTCCATCCTAAACAATTCATGTTGTGTGCCAGGGAACATCTGAGTGGAGAGGGGAAGCATTAATATGTCTGCTTGTATTATGAGCAGTCCTGTATTGCAAGAAGGATCTACATGTAACTGTACAGTAAAAAATTATTATTTGGAGCTTCCCTCGCTTTGAAAGTCTTGCCTCATCACTGCCCACAATTATCTCTAAGATTTAATTTCATGTCTAGTCTACAAGTTATTACTAAGAAACTTTGTACTTTGTATCTCTATTCCCTGTTATAAATATTCACAAATTATAATTTTTTTTACTAAGGAGGAAGTTGGTGTACTTATATAATGATGCTATAAATTGTAAAGCTTAACAAAGGAAGTAAATGCCAACAATCCTCCACTAAAACATTTACATTCCAGAATATTTTAAAATTTGTTACTACATAATGCTTATCTTACTGCAAATAACAATAAAGTCATTCCTGTAACATCTCAGGTCACAAGTCCGAACATTGCTTACTGCCTGAGCTACTTCACTTGATAGTAGCAGCAGTTTAAGCCATAGGGTATGCACTAGAAACACTACTTGATCTTACCATGAGCTCATCAACACAAAGGAAGGTCTGTGGTTTGTCAATTAGCTGGGTCCAATAAGTGGCTCTACCTGATGCATCTTCTGTGTCACAATCAAATATTAAGGAGTGAAACACAACATGGTGGATATCATACCATGGAATATTTCAATAGGCTACAGAGTTAGAACACAGTGGATCATTGCTAAACAACATATGCCCTTCCTGTAATTTTGAACCATAAATAATCCTCTTATTCATGGTTTAGTTCATTTTAACCTGTTCCAGACCTTTAAGTAAACTCTGCATAAATTATCAACAACAAAATACATTATATAATAACCTTAATGAGTGTGGCTTATGATACAATGAAGTACAAAATATAATTATGCATGATTGGAGGAATTTAGTAACAGTGACATCAAAATGAATTGAAAAAACTATTTGTAGTCCGTTTTTTGACACTTCGTCATTTACATTTTTATATTATTGATGGACTAGTTTTGGAAGCCTTTGCGTCCATTTTCAAGTTGGATAGTGTTTGAAAATGGACGAATGGCTTCTCAAACTAGTTGCTCAATAATATCAAAATGTAAGAGACGAAGTTTCAAAAAACAATAACAAATAGCTCGAGATTTAACTGAATTGGAACACCACAGTGAAGCGAAAAATTATTAATTTTTAGATGAGTCGTATTTATTACACATCTGCTTCACTTTCGTACCTATTTTGAGGACATGTTTCGCAAATCATCGTTTGCATCTACGGCTCTTATGCGACTAAAGCTTGATCCAGCGGTGTGGGTAATTCTGGGGTTGCTGCTGCCATCTGTTGATTTAGTGATGAACTTAAATGTGGGATTCTCTAAAATAGTAATCTTAGATACAGCTACATACAAAGAAAAAATGTTAGAGTTACTACAACAAAAAGAATTCCAGGAAATAGATTCTAATCCACTCAACCGATGCATAAAAGATGTACAAAAAACCATCATTAATAGTAAAATTTTAACAACTACAGAACAAAAAACTATCAAACCGGACAACCCTACCCTTGCAAGACTATATGGTTTGCCTAAAATACACAAACCCAACATACCCATGAGACCCATTGTAATTAATAGAAACACTCCTACTTACCTTCTGGCTAACTGGCTATCCAAAAAATTTCAGTCCTTTCCACAATTCCATACTCTGAGCATAAACAACTCTTTAGACCTGGTAGAAAAAATTCAAAATCTTAAACTAAAACCTCATGACACTTTAGTATCCTTTGATGTCCGCTCCCTCTTCCCTAGCATTCCATTAGACAAACTTTTGATTCAACTGAAAAAATGTCTAAATTCTATAAACCTAGATGCCAATGCAATAGAAGAATATTTGGCAATGACTGAAATATGTATACATCAAAATTATTTTGTCTTCGATGGAAAATATTATAAACAAATTTCAGGACTAGCTATGCGAAGCCTGCTATCACCATTTTTGGCCAATCTATACATGAGCTTTTTCGAAACACATATAACTAAAGCCTTCCCTCATTAGTTTAAAACATGGTACAGATAAGTAGACAACATCTTTGCAATAGTGCCCTACAAACAAATAGATGATGCTTTGAAACTACTCAACCTGCAAGAACCCAGCATACAATTCACAGTGGAAGCTGAAGAGGACTGTACTCTACCGTTCTTAGACCTTAAAATCAAAAAAAGCAATGAAAAACTAGAATTTGGCATCCATAGAAAAGCAACACACACAGATAATTACATCAAAGCAAATAGTTTCAACCCAATTCCACACAAACATGCAACCATCAACAGTCTCACACACAGATTAGTAAATCTACCTCTCAGCCAGCAAGAATATCAAAACGAATACCATCAAATCTTAAAAACTGCAATTAAAAATGGATATGGAAAAAACCTTGTAGATAAAAAAACTAAAATCATTCAAACTTCAAAAGAGATTAAAACAGATCACAGCTCTCACACCAATAAAACAAGAAATTAGATTTGCTAAATTTACTTACCACCCCTGGGCCACAAAAAAGTTCCAAAAAATATTCAAGAAATACAATATAACATTGGCACCAAAAAACAATTACAACATTAAAAACCTACTTCACAGTAATAATACTGATAGGATAAAACCAGAGGAAAAGTCAGGCATTTACAAGATTAAGTGTAAAGACTGTGAAAAAATTTACATAGGGAGGAAAAAAAGAAACATAGGCACTAGAAAGAAAGAACACTTCAGGCACTTAAGATACAAAAATTTTGATAAGTCCGCAATAGCAGCTCATTTCTGGTCTGAAATAATGAAATTGAAGATAGCACAGAATTACTAAAATACGTACAAAAACATAGTGAACTCATCATATGGGAGAGGATATACATAGAAAAACATAAAAACCAACTAATGAAATTTGAAATCCCGCCAGAAGAGAATCCCACATTTAAGTTCATCACTAAATCAACAGATGGCAGCAGCAACCCCAGAATTACCCACACCGCTGGATCAAGCTTTAGTCGCATAAGAGCCGTAGATACAAACGATGATTTGCGAAACATGTCCTCAAAATAGGTACGAAAGTGAAGCACATGTGTAATAAATACGACTCATCTAAAAATTAATAATAACAAATAGGTTCTTCAACAAGATATAGTTTTGAATCAAAATAGTACTCCATGCTGCATATATTGCTCGTGTTTCAGTAGAATGCTTTTTACTAGCTGAGGATGTTAGGAAGCTCCTAACAAAACATGTTCTAGGTAAACACTAGCAATATATGGAGCATGGAAGACTAGTTCGACTCAAAACTATGTTAACATTATATAATGTTTAGATGCAAATCCTGAATGCTCCATTGCCAGCATTGTATTATAAAAGAGCAGTACTCAGAAGTTTCTCCTAATGACTAGACTTAGTGTAGCATCCCTGGTTTAAAACTTGTTATGATGGCAAGAGGATGAGATGGCTTTGTACACAGCACACAGAATCTGATGACATTACTTGCACATTCACACTGAGGCTATCGTTTCTATTGGAGGATTTACAAGTTATGCTTTTTGTGAGGAAAACATTCAGTCTTTGCTTCAGTGGCTTCTAAATAATAATAAACTCTTTCACATAAATGCAACTCAACTAATGCATCATTAAATTACATTTTTCTTTAAAGGGGCATTACCTATCAGATGAGCAAACTTGAAACATTAAGAGACAAGAAGAGCTATAAAAGTGTGACTCTGTGGTGTAAGAGTAGCATGTCTGCCTCATACTCAAGAGGTCCAGAGTTTGAATCTCAGGATGACTTTTTATGGATAAAGGTTCCAGGTTTACTCCATGTCCAGAGAAGGCAGATGTTGTGTAACTTTAAGCTGTAAAAATCCCAGGCTTATTTGAGCACCATTTTACCATTTCATTTATTGTCTAATATGACATATGTTAAACATTTAAAATCAAATTATAGGATGGAGTTTATCCTCATATAGATTAATGTTCACTGCATTTTTATTTATTGCTGATAATTCTTACATGCAATTTCTAAATAAGAGTACTTGTTAACAAAGATGTGAAGTGTATGGGAAACTGAAGAGAACGTCAATATATTTATTTTAGTAAAAGCTAAGCATGTGGTGAATATATTATGTAAAATAAAAATTGAGCAACAGTAAATAAAATTACTTTAGGCTAGTAAATGGTTTCAAATTTTTTTTAAAGAATGTGGTATAATCTTGGTCGCTTAATATATATATAAAATTTACTGAATTTTTCTAAAAGTCCCGGTAATAAAAAATCTGGCTTTTATCAATTTAGTCATTTAGATTGTGACAAGGTATACATTGGAAGGACCAAACAATCTAGAATTTGGAAAAAAAGAACATTTTAGAAACATTAGGTTTAAACAGTCTGATAAATCTGTCATGGTAGTTCATTTTTGGTCATTTAACCATGAAATAAAACCAGAAGTTAAATTATTAAAGGAATTAAATGATCCGATAGGTTTAATTGTTAAAGAGAAAATATTCATTTAAAAAAATAGAAATGGCATAATGCTTTAGAATTACTGCCAATTCATTTTCTCTATAATTTTGTTTCATTTCTAGACATTTGTAATAAATACCAAATTAATATGACACCTAACGGCGGTAATGATGACAATGGAAAAAGCTGTGAATCAAGATGCAGATGATTCATTTGCAAAACAATTCTCAATGAATTTTGTGGAAATTTCATCAATTTTCTTAAAAGTTAACTGAAGTTTGTAACAAATAACTATATTTTATGTAGTATTTTTTACGATATCTCCAAAAATATAGTATTTGTCAATATATTTTAAAAAAGATGAAAGTTGTTTATTATCATCATCATTGTTATGCTGCTACTGCTTTTATTTTTTTTTTTTTTTTTTAAGTTTTGTAATTATCAAAATAAGTTCATGTATTTGGATTCCATTTATTAGTTGAACCTCATGAAGTAGAAGTATGTAACAGCTGCCATTGATTCAAACCGTATATCTGACTATAAAGACAAATGCTAAAACTCAGTAGTTCCATGGTTCATTCTCTGAAATGTAGGTACCTATAATTGTTGTTTAAGTAGTGTCTAGTTAAAACACTTGTTCCTTGTAAGCAAAATGACCAATCCTTAGTGCAACCTGAATTTGATTTTTGGTGGATTTTCACATTTCAATGTACATTAAAGGATTTAAATGATCGGATAGGTTTAATTGTTCCGGAGAAAATATTTCTTTTAAAAAATAGAAATGGCATAATGATTTAGAATTACTGCCGATTCATTTTCTCTATAAGTTTGTTTCATTTTTAGACATTTGTAATAAATACCAAATTAATATGACACCTAACAGCGGTAATGATGACAATGGAAAAAGCAGTGACTAAAGATGCAGATGATTCATTCGCAAAACAAATCTCATTGAATTTTGTGGAAATTTCATCAATTTTCTGAAAAGTTAACTGAAGTTTGTAACAAATAACTATATTTTATGTAGTATTTTTTACTATAGCTCTAAAAAATAGTACTTGTAAATATATTTCAAAGAAAAAAGACAAATGGTAAAACTCTGTAGTTCCATGGTTCATTCTCAGAAATGTAGGTACCTAACATTGCTGTATAAGTAGTGCCTGGTTAAAACACTTGTTTCTTGTATGCAAAATGACCAATCCTTAGTGCAACCTGAATTTGATTTTGGGTGGATTTTCACATTTTCATGTACATTCCCTACTGAAGATTGCCTATTAGTGTCTCTTCGTCATCTCAAGCATGAAACAACTAATAAACAGCTGAAGATGTATATGGCTACACAAGAATTTTAGGTAAGTCAATCCATCTACAGATATGATATTGAAGTATAAAAGAAAACATAAAAGGTGTAGTTAGTTTATTAAATATTTTTGCAAACTATAAGAAACAGTAATAAACAGAAACAAGCATCTATTTAAAAATAAAAATGTTACTAACAAAATTAAACAGAACATTATTATTGTACATTCTATTTGTCAAATAACACTACACACTCTCCACTCAGTGGCAGCGAGCGTTTCTAAAAGACCTGAAGGGAAGTGAACCTTGCGCCCTGACCCCGTGAACATCTGACTGGTTGTATCAACATGGTTTTCCTGTTGGGTATCAACAACTGGATTTTTGGTTCCTATACGCAGATCTTCTTCTAACAGGAAGCCCGGTTTCAGATGGACTGTCGAAATATGTTTTATCAACCCTCTGATGTTCATGTCAAAGAACTTCTCAAGTCTGTTTTATCTTGGTATGGACCATACTTAGGATGTAGTGGTGATAATGGGGTCCATGCTCTATAAAAATATGTAAGATGTTTGTGCATGAAAACAGTTTTCTTGCCATGTGGTGATGTTTGTCTTGGCTTTAGTCCCCTTACTGTCTTCTGGATGTGTTTCACAAAATCTGTTACTGTAGGATGGTGGGTAAACCTTGAAGGGAAGTAAACCTTGTACCCTCGCCTCATGAACATCTCTCCATCAGTATCAGCATGGGTTTCCTGCTTTGTATTAGCAAATGGATTGTTGGAAACTCTAAGTGTTTTGAGATAGAAATGTTGGTTTTAGATGGTCTATCGAGACATGTTTTATGAACTCTCCAATATTCATGTCAAAGCACTTCATGGTTATGTTTCTTTCTTGATATTGGCCATCGTACTTAGCTTTTATCGCTGATAGTGGGGTCCATGCTGTATGCAAATGTAAGATGTTTATGCATGAAAACAGTTTTCTTGCCATGTGGTGATGTTTGACTTGGTTTCAGTCCTCGTATTGTCTCCTGGAGGTGTTTCACAAAATCTGTTACTCTACGTTGATCAGTGAATATTTCTCCTGGAAGACAATTTACCACCTGCGGTGCCGTATGTAGTAAAAGCGGGCGTTAAACACTACACATTTCATTTAATTTGGAAACGAAAATTCTCAATAATTTTGATTGTGCTTCCTACGGTTCAACTCTAACTCTTGTTTAATTTAGGTTCAGAATAAAAATTCCTCGTTAAAATTTAATCTTTTTAAAAATGACACTGTGTATATTTACATGTGCTATAAAATATTACTATAAATTTGCATCATATTGCTTTCCACGTGAATTGGTGTCCATTGACCTAATGTACACTCCTGCACCTGGTATGCAAGCTAACCTTTCTCATTAAAATACCAATAATGCTGTGTTAAGACGAGATCCTAACGTTTGAAGGTGTTTTCTGATGAAGTGGATGTTAAGGACCAGTCGTTCAGATCGTGAAGCAGCAGCTGAAGACTGCCCTGGAAGCTTGTAACAATGAGAGCCACCATGTCACCAGTAACGAGCTGTAGTAACCTCTCCTCGATCCCGATATTCCCAGCCATCCGCTGCCCGAATTTGCCCATGAGGCAACAGAGGCTGCCAAGTTCCTTCTGACAAGTCGCTGTACACGACCTGGCGCAGGACTGTAATTTCTTCGGCTATCACCGTCACGAAGATGGCTCCCGATACCATTACTCTACTCCAGCCAAACACAGCCACATCGACGAATATTTCTTGAAGAGCAGCCCATCTTGCAGTACCCAAGGTTCCACTTATGTCCTCGTCTACTAGCAGGGTTTAACGTACCACAGGTTCATAGCCAGAGAAATGTCGCTATCATACAGGTTTTCGGAATTTCAATTTGCTCACATTATTAGTCCCAATGTGCAAAAGACCTTCTTCAACAACTGCTAATAAATACCGTTACGCCAATAAATTTAGAATGTACCTGTAGTCAAATTTGTATATGGTTACATTTTGGCTGCGGAAATGTTTTACTTTATAGTGATTCAAAAAGCCATCATGTTAATAAATTATCACGTTGTGGTCGTACAAGAAATTTTGAAATGAAACAGGAATAAACAGAAACAAAAGCTATCTTTTTAAAAATACAAAGGTTGCTAAGATAATTAAACAGTCGACTATTGATGTGCGTTCTATTCGCTAAGTAACGCTACATTATCATATTTACACAAGTTTGAATATATTTTTAATGTGGCGGTAATCAAAACAAAATTAAGGTAACATATGAAGGCCTTTTAAAATCTATGACTCATAAATCCGTTGCAGCAGGAAGGCAACTGCACATTTGTTAAAGAAAAAAGCGTTTGAACTTTTTTTTCCAAATTTAATTGAAATAGGTAGAAAATCAAAGGCAGTTCGTGTGATGTCATCTTAAATATCTAGACATTTTATATAGGGTTACCAGAATGACGTCGAGGCAAGCCCGGTTACCAACAAAAGGACCACAGAGAAAAAAAAAGGGGGTTCACAATTTGTGCAGTTGGGGACAAATTGTTAAACTGAACTTTGTGTATTATTACGGTGACAATTTTTACTCAGATAATAAAAATTTAGTGATACTTATTGCTAATACTAATGTTGTCATTACCACTAACCGAACCTATTACTTTGGGCGCTAATGACCCTAGCAGTTGTGCGCCCTAAAGCCCCGTTCTATAACTACTACGAACCTATTACAATGCCAAATAAAAATGATAGTAGTAAATAAAATATTACTGTTATAAAAGCGTACCTTACTGTTAATCATTTTTTATGATCTCGCTGCATTCAGAAGAGTCTTGTTTTTATGAACCGCATTGTAGAAATCTTCACACGGAATTTTCAAGTTCACCTGATCACAAATCTCGGCTTTCACACGTTTTGTTGACATTCTGCTTCTAACATAATTATGATCATAACGTACTCATTACAAACACTCGTTCAACATGCGCGTTAACTCACAGAAATTAAAGGACATGGTTAATTATTTGAACAAATTTGGTGTATTTGATTTTTCGAAAAACCTACTTTACAACAATTATTATCCTTCCTATAAAAATTTGACACTAGTGATTTCAAAGCAGAAAACTCACGCTACAGATCGTTTCCTCTGAAACTAAATTTCAAGTTCTTTGCCAGTTGGCCGAAGTCATTAATAATTTTGGTTTATATACATGTAGCACGGACACAATTTGATACCTACACATTGTCATACCCACTAAAGTTATACCATTTATTATGATAGTTTAATAGTTTGTCGTAAACTAGTGTGCATTCTCACTAGAATATTGCTTTTTTTCTTCTGAGACATATTAACTTCAGATCCATAAAACTTACCGACTCTATTATTTCCTTACTTCTAGCGTAACCTTGTGAACATCTGTGGAAAGTTTGTCCTCTTTTTCCAAAAGTATAACTACCTTAAAAAGTACAGGTAAATTTGCATTTAAAACATACAACAAAAAACACTCTGGCAATGCTAGTGAATAATTGTTTATTTTGTCATATTGTGAACTAATAAACTTCCAAATTAAGGAGCGTGTTTTCTTCCTCGCCGTTTGCTACGTAATACATTTTTAAACCTCGGCACATCTTAAGACTTTCTTTTTTGTATAATTTTTTATTGATCAATCAGCAGTACAATGCGTTACAGATCAGAGTGAAAAGAAGGCAACAGTACAATAAGAACAATAACACTCAGGGCTAGGCTAACAGGCCGCCCCCTAACTACATTAAGTTAGAACTTATATAATACTCTCTGAGAAATTGTGTCAATATTGAAGATGTAAGACGGACATCAAGCACTAGAATCACTCGAATCAGATGTATCACTTAGAAGCAGGTCATGTGGTAGTCTTCTCTTCTGGAACTTCTTGCAGCGTGGAAAAGAAACGACGAGCGATCCTGCGAATGTAGTCGTGAAGAGGTAGCAGTCCTAGTTCGTGATGGAGCTGCTGATTACGGATGAACCATGGAGCGTTGGTAGCGATGCGCATGAACCGATTCTGTATGACCTGAAGACGACGCAGATGACATGTGTGTGCGGCCCCCCACACTTGGCAGGCATATGTAATAAGTGGACGAACGAGTGATTTGTAGAGTAACAATGAAGACTGTAGGCCGAGGCTGGAACGGCGATGCAACAGAGGTGAGAGTTTTGAAAGTCGCCCGGAGGCCAGTGATATACGACGATCGATATGAGCACGCCAGGTCAGTCGAGAGTCCAAAAGCACTCCAAGGTATTTAACGGGAGTTGTAGTGGGGAGCCAAGGGACATTGTTCCTGTAGAGACACAACGGAGTAAGCGGAGTGTATCGGCGAAGAGTGAAGATTTTAGCTTCGGTTTTCTGAGGGTTCAATGAGATCCGCCAAGTGCTGAACCAATGAGTTAGGCGATCTAAAGAGAGCTGTACTACTTGTTGTGCGTGTTGGAGATTAACATGAGAATAATATAGTACTGTGTCATCAGCGTAAAGAGCTAAAGAAGTCGGAGCTAAGTCAGGAATATCAGAAATGTATATATTAAATAGAGTCGGGGCCAAGATAGAACCCTGTGAGACACCTGCGGTAATATTACGTGAGGATGAAAGCTTTCCACCAATGCGTACTGAAAAGCTGCGGTCGTAGAGGAAACTGTGGATTAGATGTGATAAGTAATTAGGAAGACCGATGCGGTAGAGCTTAAGGAGCAAACCATGTCGAATGCCTGTGCCACATCAAGGAAGACAGCCGTGGTATACTGATGGACCTCGAAGCCGTGAACAATTGACTCAGTTAATCATAAAAGCTGATGGGTAGTGGAATGTTTGTGACGAAATCCAAATTGATAAGGCGGAAGAACATGGTTATGATTAAGGTAAGACAGAAGACGGCGATGAATTACTTTTCCAAACAGCTTGGAGAGGGTCGGCAACAGACTTATAGGACTATAGCTTTCGGGGAGGTGTTTGGGTTTATTGGGCTTATGGAAGACTGCTATATGGGCAAACTTCCAGGTGCGAGGAAAATGCCTGTCTTCACATTTTATTTGTCATGCAAACGTACATATGGTAAGTTATTCAAAATATTTTAATCACTTTGAAGAAATCAACAGTAATCAAAATGTTCCATATAAAAGACTGTTTGCTGTGGTGAATTTTAATAAACATTTTTCTATCAAATCATTGGAATATAATGAACTTAATTATTCAATTTTATATTTAAATTATTTTTCATTTTTTTGTAGTTATGCTGACGACAGGCACATAGAAAATGCTTTGTTTAGGGAATGTTCCCCATGTGGTGACCAGGGTTAAAGAATAGTCCCAATGCAGTCTATGCATGTCCTAGAAGGTGACTAAAATGGATACCCACTACTTCAGGGTACAGCTGAGCCACCCTAACTCAGGGGATATAAATAAGCATCCTGCTCCTCCAGATTTGGTACCAGACTAACAATACAGCACTGCAAAAGATAATTGTTGCAGAAACCTCAGAGGACCTAACGTAAAGGAAAAGCAATGTGGAGACGGAAGGCAGAAGATGCTACTGAGGGAGGCTGAGGCCAAAAGGGGCTGCAAAAATCATGTAGTAATGGTAGTTAAGGGAGCCTTAAAAGACATATTCCATTTAAATAATTGTATCGCTCTTTTGCATGGATTACAATACTTCTACAACTCACTTGGTAAGTAGCAGAGAAACTAAATATTCTATAATTTCTTAAATATGCATCCAATATTGTAGATATTTGTAAATACAAAACCTTACACAGAGTGTTTCAGAATTTGAGCAGTTAGCTTAAAGTGATTATAGAGGGATGCTGGGGGAACAATTGGACATTGGACTCCTATGGTCTCAGAGGGCATGTTTTGTGCAATAAGCCAAAGTAGGTTTGAGCCAACATGCCAATGATAACACTTCAATGTTCACACATTTGGAAGTGTACATTTGTGGTTCAGTGGTTATGTAGGAAGTTCTCCAATTAATGATACTAGATTCTAAGTTCAAGCACAGCCTAGTATCTTCTTTCACTTCTGTTTTATTATTTACCTTTACTTTCTTGAAAATGATGATTGTGAAAAATATAGATTTGTTATTACCACTGTGTTAAATGTAATCAGGCAAATTAAACAAAGATTTGAAGAGGAATGTAGTACAATGTAAGATACAATTGTAAACAGGCAGAATTCCCTACAGAGATTAAAAATGGTACTGCCATGATCTGTGATTCTTCACTATTATGAAGAACAGTAAAGGCATCAAGTTGCCTACAAGCCCAGAAGGCAACTTTACTGTTGTTCATGATGCCGGCCATAAAATCCTCAGAAAATACATTACACTAATATGCTTACAAATTGAAAGAATACACTATTGCCCCCTCTGTAGCATGGTGGTAGTGTGTATGCTTATGTTCAAGAGGTTCCAAGTTCAAATCTTGGTCAGCATGAGTTATCAGGAAAATTTATTTCTGAGGTTTTCTCTTATCCTGAAAGATGAATGTCTGGGAACTCTAAGCTCTATACACCCTGGTCTTATTTGAATATCAGTTCATTGTCTAACATGACTTAACTGGTTAAAGGATATTACTTAAAGAAAAAAGATTACATGATAGCTCTAGAAAAGGAACTACCAGTATGCATGACAAATCATATTGCTGCTTAGGTTTTATTTCTTTACTTCAAAGAATTGTAGAAGTACTTCAGATGTACGGTAACAAATAACAGTCAACATTGCCACTTGTGAACTCTGATTTTCTGAAATATTTCCCTTTTGGGAAGTATCACTGTATCACGAGATAGCGCATTTGCGGAAAGTCTCAAATATTATTTTGATGAGCAATATACTTGATGAGCACAAAACAGTTTTCTGCTCATCAAGTACATTGGCAAGCTTTTGTTTTGTCATGTCTATTGTATGCAATTGGGAAAATAGTCCCAGCCCATCTAAATTTCTGATTTACCAAAAAGAGCTGCATATATAACATGCCAGTTCAGTTAACATTGAAAACCTTTATTTAAGAAAAAGAAAATTTTGACTACCAATTCTTATATATATTAGAATGCTTATTAACAGTAAAACATGGACTCAGTAAACATTGCAGTGGTTACAATATATATAAGATCTATTCATCTCTTAATAGAGTTACTAGTAACATTGTCCAAATCAAAAGTACAATTAATAGCAAGCCTCTTTAACACAAAATTTAACTGAGAGAGTATATCATAAAAATTTACTGAGATTTAGAGGCATCCTGTAGAGATGACGGTCAGCAACCCATTTTATAAGTTAGTTTATTTGTACTTAAACTTACAAAACTTTCTCACAATTCTAATAACAATTGTACAACTCTACTCTAAGTACACACTTGTCAGCTGATTCTATTTATCGGCTAACAGTGGTAATTAACTCCCTGGCCGTTTAGCTCTATTCTAGCCCTTATGCGTCTTTGACCTAATATTCTGTTGCATCCTCCATTTCTCTACCTCTTAACTTCCTTACCGTTCTTATCCATAACCCAGTTTATAAAGTGAAGAATTTATGAACAAGTAAAAATCATAGTCATAGTTTTCTTTCTAGAGTTGCGACTTCTGCAATTTCTTGTTGTATAACAAAAGTTTAGTTAAAGTGGCTGTAACAGATGGTTTTATTCACTTTCCATGCACTTTACTGAAAATTAGGCTTTATTATGCAGTTTAACAATTTCTATTTTATAACATTTTTAATAAGAAAAATTAATCAATTTGTAGCCCAACTCAAAAGTTATTTACACTTCAACAAACATTATATCCAAATTTTACCCCACACATGGCTAGTGTGCAAAAATGATTAACTTCCATAAATTAACCTAACAGTGGCAATTATAAATGCTGGAACTTAAGTACTTATGGCATATAAGCCACAAGGGTGCATCACTCATTGCATATGAGAACCCCTTGTGGTTTACTGGGAAAATACGAATTACTTGGAGAATTTAAAGTCATGCTGGCATGTTGGCCATAGTAACTGAATGGTTAAGACTGAGACTGGAAGAGCTGTGGTTCAATTCCCAGCTATGGCATTGAATTTTTCAGTCTGTCTCTATTATATGCATACCTCTTTTCTCTAAAGTTAACAGTTAAACTAGTGTACGAAAATTAATAAAACCCTACTGTTGAGGGAGAAAAAATATAGTGCATTACAATCACAATTCTTTTCCCCATTCACAATAATTAACTTTCAGGTGGTTCTATAAAGTATTTGTAGAAAAAGCTTTGACTTTTAAACATTTGCTTGTCTGCAGTGATATTCACTTGTTTTCATTTGATTTTAATCACAAGGTTTATAATTTAAATAGTTATAAATAAAAGTGTTATTAACAGCACAGGGGTGAAACCGAGATAGGAGAAATGGCAACAAGAGATTTTAGTTTTCCACTCAAAAATAGAGACACTGGCGTACTGGATCATGAAGGTGATTGGCTGATTCAAGTTATGCTACAACTTTTAAATTTGTAGTGGTTTGATATTCTGTGACTTGGCCATCTTGAAAATTTCAGAGTGGAGGAAGAATTGTATGTTCCTGTGGAAAATACAGCATTGGATACATCATCGCGTGATTTTGGCTACTTACTCCAGGTACAAAAAATGAGAATAATCAGATTTAAAATTGTCATTATTATTGGAGGTCTACTATGAATAGCTGTTGTCCTTTAAGATGCTATAACACGTATTCATTGGATTGCTGTGAAAACCATTTACAGAAAAATAAAAGCTTATTGGCATAACATTACTTTGATTTTATTTGCAGATACAAAAGTCAAAAAGTGAATGTTACAATAATGAAGCTGAACTTCATTGAACTTCGTTGGAGATTTCAATCACTTGCCAACTTAAACTACAATTTAACATATGCCAGTGAGAACTTGATGTTATTTTTACAAAACCTCCACAATCAGTTATATGAATTTCTGGATAATTTTGGCCATACTAGTTCTCTGGAGGAACGTTTTATCTCAAATTTTGAAGTGCCAGATAGCATAAGACTATGTGCAAAACATGGAATGCACATGTATATAATTAAGACATGTGTCCCATTTCTGATTTATAAATATATTAAGGATAAGAACAATAGCATTTGTGAATAAAGGACGGTTACCACAGACCATGAAAAATAGATGAAAATATTCAGATCTGTATAATTCGAGCCCTTTTTTGTATTTGTTTTTGTTGACAGTTCATTGGTAGTTGTTTTTGTATAAGTTCTGGATTTTTAAATACATAATGATTTGAGGTTTATTTAGGCAGTTACAGAAGCAGTAAATTCCCTAATTAAAGTTATTTCTTCAAATGCTGCAATTAACACTCACTATTTTAATGTACCTATATAATGTTTAGAGTTTCTGGATGACTAGTAGTTAATATTATTAAACTAATCTTTTGCCTATTAGCAGTCATTCTTCTCAAACTGCTTAATGATATGGTATAGTGCAATACTGTGATTACATTGATTTAATTGTTTTTGTACTTTTATTTGCATATTTCATTACGTGTTTGAGGTTCTTTCTAAAGGTTTTTCCCTTACCTTAGGTAAATGCCAGGTAATGCCTGGGGCAACTAATCTCATTAATATTGAAACATGTATTATGCTTAATACATAGCTAAACTGTTATAATGTTATGCTAAACTTTCTTTGTAATATAATGAATTACTCATGTTATTCATCACTTTAAACATTTCAGCAATCCTTACAGTATTATTACAGAAACTTATGTTAAAGCTTATTCTTAAATATAAAGTTTGTCATTTCTGTTATTAATATCACTTTGTTTAACAGCTGCAGTTTTATGTTAGTGTCTTTGTTTTAAATGAAAAACTTTACTCGTGTTATTCATATCATATAAATGATTTACAAATGTATATAATATTACACAGAGTGTTTTACTAAAGTTTCTTTGTAATTAAATTAATTAGCCATGTTGATTCACATTTAAGTGTTTTGAGCTATAGCTACAGTGCTGTAAATAGTACTGTGCTATAGATTCTTTCTAATTGATTTAGATGAACTACTCATGTTATTTAAGTAAATGTCAAATTAATTTGTTGTGCTAATGAGCTAGAATAATAAAAGGAAGCAGTAACTGTCAAAACAATGTTATTATTAAAAATATGCTGTCAAATACCACATCTTATTGTTAATTCCTTGAAAGTTCATACAAAATTTTGAAGTAATTGAAGGAGAAAGCAATGTACAGGTGCCATTCAAAAATTCACTGCAAGACTCAGCTGATTATATGTTCTAATACTGTATTGCTACAGATTACAGAAGATAATTACGTGAGCTTTTAGAATATGCGACAACTTTAAAACTGCAGTCACACTCTCAAAGCTCACGTCATTATCTTTGTGTGTCATCTGTAGCAATGCAGTATTGGAACATATCACCAGCTGACAGCTAAGCAGGTATGAAAAATACAGCTATAGCATTCCGGCAACGTAAAAGCTTGGGAGCGTGATTTTTCATAATTTAGTTCGCCACCCGAAAATAGGGACGCTGCAATCACCTCGTGCTGCCAACGATTAACATGCAAAGTTCACTTCTAATAAGTATATTGTGACTTTGCGGGTATGTCAAATTAAAAATCCAATTGCACAAACTCAAAATGTTCTTTATTTCCATCAAATTACAGTTGAAACACTTGCCGATTACATAGAATTCATTAGCGCACACAATTGCAATTCACCAGTTCATCTGTCACAAATCTATTGCATGCTCACTGTTACATACAACTCCTCTGATACACGTACACTGTCTTCCAGTCCGTCCACTCACTCGGCGCTTCTCACGGCTGCTCGCCAAGAACTGAACTCTCCTCCAGCCCGATGCGTCGCTTATATAGTATCAACTGGACAATCTAGAAGAATGCGGGTTAGATGAAATATCCTGGATGTTCCAGAACTCAGGGGGAGGGGAAAGAGACGGCACAGTGGCCTGTGATCCCTTCAGTTGGCGCTACAAGATAAATGGGTAGGCGTGGGCGAATGCTTCCCGACCCTCACTCAGCCATTAGTTGGTCTTGCCTGGGTGACACTGCTCCCTCCTCAAAGCTGGTCGTCCCGAACAGCACCATCGTAGCGGGCCAGACGATCCAGGCCTACCACCAACATCTTTCCTCGGGGCACCGACGGATGCGGTAAACCACGTCGTTAATCCTCTTCATCACCCGGTACGTTCCCTGCCATGGCTGCTGAAGCTTGGGACAGCGTCCCTTGGACCGGGTAGGGCTGTACAACCAGACCAAGTCACCTTGCTGGAACCCTTGGCTGTTGGCTTGCATGTCGTATCGGTTCTTCATGCAATCGCTCGCCTTCTGGATGTTCTGGCGAGCCATCCCGTGCATGTCGTGGAGGTGGACCACCAGGTTCTCCACATATTCGGTCGCTGGCTGTTTCGCCTCCGGAGGGCTTCCAAAAGCCAGGTCACAAGGGAGGCGTAGCTCTCGGCCGAACATTAAGCTGGCTTGCGTCATCCCAGTTGTGTCGTGTGTAGACGAGCGGTAGGCCAGCAAGAACAGTGGCACCTTGACGTCCCAGTCTCTTGATGGCTGGCCACGACCTTCCTCAAGTGTTCCTCTAAGGTCTTGATGTACCTTTCGACCATGCCATCCGACTGGGGATGTTGAGGTGTTGTGCGGGTCTTGTTAACCCCAAGTCTTTCTAGTGCCTCCTTCATCAGGTTAGAGTCAAAATTGGTGTCCTGGTCACTGTGCAGCTCTAACGGTACCCCAAATCGGCAGAACACTTGCTCCATGAGGCAGTCTGTGATTGTCATTGCCTCTTGGTTTGGGATGGCATACACCTCCGGCCACTTAGTGAAGTAGTCCACGACCACCATCAATGGCACCCCGACGTTATACTGCTGCATGCGACCCCGGCTCCTAGTCTGGGGGCCGCGACTCGCTGCGCACACGTGACACTGACGGCACTATCTCTCAGCGTCTGCTCGGAGACTCAGCCAGTAGTAGCGCTGTCGTATTTTGTCAATCGTCCGGTTCGCTCCCAGGTGTCCTCCTGAAGTACCGGCGTGCACTTCCTCCAACTCTTCCGAGACCTTACTCCGGGGAAGTAGCAAATGTTCTCTCTGCGTCTTCCGCTCGGGCGATTCCCATACCCGGAACAACACGCCCTCTCTGGTCTTCAACGAGTCCCATTGGGCCCAGTACGACTTGTAGGTGGTGCTGCTCGGTGCGATGTCCTCCCAGGTTGGTCTTTTCCCTGCCTTCACTTCCCTCAAGAGTTGCCTCAAGACTGCGTCCGCCAGGTGCTCCCTCCTCAGGCCTGCGCTATCCCTGCCATCCGCAGGCACTGCCGTGACTACTCGGACTGCTGCGGCACGCTCCATCTCTTCCACTCTTGTGCACTGGCCGCACTCTTCTGGACCGGGTCTACGGGACATAGCGTCTGCGTTACCGTGGCTCTTCCCTCTGCGATGTTCCGAGGTGAAGGCGTACTCCTGCAGTCTCTGAACCCAACGTGCTGTCTGGCCTTCCAGCTTCTTAAAACTCAATAGCCAGGTTAGGGCGGAATGGTCAGTCCTCAGGTGGAATGGCTGACCGTACTGGTACTTGTGGAAGTGCTCCAAGTTCTTTACTACCGCCAATAATTCTCGCCGGGTGACGCAGTAGTTCTTCTCTGTCTTGGATAGCGTCTTGCTGTAGTAGGCTATCACCCGCTCATGTCCGTCCTGGATCTGCGATAGGACGCCTCCAATGCAATGGTCGCTGGCGTCGGTGTCCACAATGAAGGCGCCACCTGGTTGAGGAAAACCCAAAATTGGAGCACTGCACAGGGTCTTCTTCAGGTGCTGGAAAGCGTCTTCGGCGTCCTCCGTCCACACATAAGGCCGGTGTTCCTCTGTCAGGCGGGTGAGGGGTTTGGCGATGTTGGAGAACCCCTTTATGAAGCTTCGGTAATAACTGCACAGCCCCAGGAAACTGCGCAACTCTTTCTTCTCTGTCTTGGATAGCGTCTTGCTGTAGTAGGCTATCACCCGCTCATGTCCGTCCTGGATCTGCGATAGGACGCCTCCAATGCAATGGTCGCTGGCGTCGGTGTCCACAATGAAGGCGCCACCTGGTTGAGGAAAACCCAAAATTGGAGCACTGCACAGGGTCTTCTTCAGGTGCTGGAAAGCGTCTTCGGCGTCCTCCGTCCACACATAAGGCCGGTGTTCCTCTGTCAGGCGGGTGAGGGGTTTGGCGATGTTGGAGAACCCCTTTATGAAGCTTCGGTAATAACTGCACAGCCCCAGGAAACTGCGCAACTCTTTCTTATCCTTTGGGCGAGGCCAATCTCTCAGAGCCTGTGTCTTCTCCGGGTCTGTGGCCACGCCGGTTGCCGAGACTATGTGGCCCAAGTAATTAACTCCCTTGCGGAAGAGCCGGCATTCTTGGCGTTCAGCTTCAAGTTGGTCGCCTGCAATCTCTGTAGCACCTTACTCAGATTCTCGAGATGGTCTTTAAAAGTCTTACCGACGATGATGTCGTCCAGGTATAGCAGGCAGGCGTCGTAAGTCAGTCCTCTCATCACTGACTCCATGAGACGTTGGAAGGTAGCTGGTGCGTTGCAGAGGCCAAAGGGCATAACCGTGAACGGCCAGAGCCCTTGGCCTGTCGAGAATGCGGTCTTCTCCTTGTCCCTCGGATCTAGAGCTACCTGCCAGTAGCCCGACTTCAGGTCCAGGGTCGAGAACCACTGTGCACCAGCTAGCGTGTCCAAGGTGTCGTCAATCCGGGGTAAGGGAAAACAGTCCTTCCGGGTGACAGCGTTCAACTTTCTGTAGTCTACGCAGAAGCGCAGCTCGCCGTTCTTCTTCGTCACCAAGACTACAGGGAAAGACCAAGAGCTGTCAGACTCTTCAATCACTCCCCTGGATCTCATGTCCTCCAGCATGTCTCGTACCGCCCCTTGCTTCGCCATCGGAACGCATCTAGGTGGTTGCCAAATAGGCCGGGCGTCCGCGGTGTCGATGCGGTGAAGCACTTTGTCCGTGCGGCCGTAGTCACTATCGCCTTGGCTGAAGACGCGCTGGTATCTCCTCAGCAGTTGTCGAACTTTCTCCAGCTGTTCTGCGGTCAGGTGGTCGGCCGCCCTCTCTAGTAAGCTATCCAGCCGGGGCCCCAGTTGTTGCGTCGGCACCGGCTCCTGTGTCTTGTGGATTGCTGTTGCGCTCACCACGGGCTCGCACGTTCCCAACTCCGTCCCGGCCTGGACGTCTGATCGGTGTCCGTTGGATTTAGCAGTCTCACTGGCACCTCCTCTCGGCACGGCAGCAATGCCCTGACTACACAAAGTCCGTGTACAGGCGTCTTCTGGTAGAGCATCATGTTTCTGGTTATCTGGCCTTCCAGTCGCGCCGTCACCACCACCTCGCTCCTCGCAGGGACAACCGCGTCTTCGTTCAAGACGACCCTGCAAAATCCAAGGCGCTCTTCGAGTTGACGGAGTATAGCCTCTTCTCCGTTGAGCCGCAGGACCTTCTTGCCAACGTCGACCGTCGCCTCGTGGCTCCTGAGGGCATCCATTCCCAGAAACACCTCCTCAGCCACCTTCGCGACGAACACCCACAGACGTACGACACTCCGTCCCAAGGTGAACTTCAATAGGGCCTCCTTCTGCACAGGCAATGTGTAACCCGATGCCGTCACAAGCTGGTATGATAGGCTCGGCTTCCTCGTCGGCAAATCCTTCGCCACGTCAGGTCTGATGATGGTCACGGCCGCCCCGATGTCCACCAGGACATCTTTCCTTTTACCCAGCCATCCGCGATGAGACTGTCACCCATACGCCGGCTGACGGCGCGCAGTGTAACTAGAGGGGATGGTGGTGATGGGGCCGACGTGCCCCTCTCCACGACGACCCTTACTCGTTCTTCCGGCTGCTCTCCCTGGTGTGGGCAGTCTCTCTCCAGGTGTCCTGGCTGTCCACATTCCCAACACAGGCCACTAAGTCTTCGCTGGTGTCCCTCGGCTGGTCTCCTGTCCCCGGTGTAGCGGACACTCCTCGTTCTCGACGTCGGGACAGCTGTTACCTTGGCCGCCTCCATCCTTAATGCTGCCGTTAGCGCCTCGTGGATGGTATTATAATCGCCGAGCATTAGACGCTGACGAATCTCCGTGTCTCGTACCCCGTCAACGAATGTGTAGGCAGCTTCCCGGGATACGAACTCTGGTGGGAGGTCGACTAGGGCCTTGGTAGCCAGTTGTTAAACTGCCAGGGCGAACTCCTGCAGCGTCTCCCCTGGCTGCTGTGACCTTGCTTTTAGCTGGCTGTGGTACGCTGTGGCTAAGCGGTGGTTTCAAAAACGATTCTCCAGGGCCTCCCAGATCTCCTTGGGCGCCGCCGTTTTCTGTACCGCGTTCAGGACTTCCGCGGCCCGTCCCTGGAGGCTGGCTATTAACTGTGTAGCCTCCTCCTCTGGTGACCATTTGTTGTGCTTGAATTGGCACAATTGGCACTGCGTCGAATTGGCGGCGGAAGTCTTCTAAAGTTGACGCGCCGTCATATTTCGGAGGTTTGACGCGCGCCGATATTGTGTCGCGTCCCGGCGCGTCGGCCTTCAAACCCTTCAACCTCCTGCCGACGATGTCCTTCACCATGGCGTTCAGGGACTTGACGCTGCTGTCGGCCTTTCCTTCCAGCTCATTAACGCGGTTTGCCAGGTCTTCGACGCGCTCGTTCACTTGGCCGATCCGCTTGCCGAGCCCCGTGACGTCCTCCTTCACGCCGGCCAACTGTTCCTCAAATTTGGCGGCGAGGGCCTCGTTCCCAAACCTCATTTCTTCCATCTTCTCCGTGAGGTTATCGTTAGCCGTCTTCGTTTCTTCCAGCTTTCCGGCCAGGTTGTTATTTGCCGTTTCCGCCTTCGTAGCGAGGTTATCATTCGCTGTCTTTATTTCTTTCAGTTCCGCTGCCAGGTTGTTGTTTGCCGTCTCCAACTTTTCTAAAATCAGTGCCAATGCAGCCTCCATCGCTGTAATATCCCACTTCTGACACCAGTTGTGACTTTGTGAGTTCGTGAAATTAAAAGTCCAATTTCACAAACTCAAAATGTTCTTTATTTCCACCAAATTACAGTTGAAACACTTGCCGATTACACAGAATTACTTAGCGCACACAATTACAATTCACCAGTTCGTCTGTCACAAATCCATTGCACGCTCATCGTTACGTACAACTCCTCTGATACACGTACACCGTCTTCCAGTCCCTCCACTCACCCGGCGCTCCTCACGACTGCTCGCCAAAAACTGAACTCTCCTCCAGAGGACCAGAGGTAGTCCTAGTCGGGCGGGGCTTTCCCCGTCCGGGTGTCATATGCCGCAGTACCTAGCCGCTTTGCGGCTTAACCTGCGAAATGAACTAGTAGATCCATGTTCTGCTGGGGTGTTTGAATTTGTTTACTGTTTGAAATTTTGGATAGGTTTGGAATGGGTTGCCCCTCTTTATCGTGGGCAGCTGTACTTAATCGTTCTCCCTTTTTGGGAGACACGAATTAGTTTTTTTTTTTTGCCCCGTTTTGGATACGGGTTGTGTAGCGCTTGGTCCTTTGGCGTAGAAGTTGTTCCCAGAGACATCTGGGGTTTTCCTTGGGTTACCCAAGGGGTCCCAGGACGTCTCTCGGCAGTCTGAAGGACGGCAAGCGCCTTTGATCTCTCGGGTCATACCTTCCCAGGGAGTTCACTAAAGGGTTGGGGTGCATTTGGATTTTCTCGTACATTGATCGTGCCCTCTCGCGAATGACGTCGACAATGTACGGGATCTGGGAGTGCTCATGTAGGATATGAGCCGGGAATCTCCAGCCTGTATCGTAGATGATGCGTAGTGCCTTGTTCTGCAGCGTCTGGAGTCTGATGAAAGTGGTATTAGCCACTGTTCCCCAGATCTCACAGCCGTACAGAATCACAGGCGGAATGATCGCCCGATACAGTTGGAGTTTGAGACGGATCGGCATGGTTGATCTGAAGATAGGGTATAGGCTCCGGAGTGCGACGTGCCCCAGCTGGACCTTGCCCTTGACGTGTGGAACGTAAGTTAACTTACGGTCCAGCGTCACCCCGAGATACTTCGCCGTTTGCACCCAAGGGATTCGACGGCGCCGTAAAACGAAGTTCTGCTGCAACCGGTTGGCTATGGTTTTCGCCAGGAGAATAGCAGAGCTCTTCTCCGGGTTAATTGCCATTCGCCATTTTGCGCTCCATTCGCCAATGGCCCGGAGCTGGGTTTGGATTTGCCGGTAGCTGTACCGTGTGTTCCTATTGACTGCGAAGATCATGAGATCGTCCGCATACTGACAGGTCTGGGTGTTGTGGTGAGTTGGGATGTCGGCCATGTAAGCTGCGAAGAGCGCCGGCGACAGCACGCTGCCTTCCGGTACTCCAGCGCCAATGGGCCGCTCGGTGGACAGCTTCCCCTCCATCTTTACTCGGAAGCTTCGGTTTCCGAGGAAACCGGCCACCAAGGAAATGTATGGACGGGGAATTTCATGCTCCAGGAGTTTGTAAATGAGTCCTTCATGCCAGGTAGTGGCGAATGCCTTCTCCACGTCGAGCAGCACTGCTACCGTTTTAGACCTTTCCTGGAAACCCAGGGAGGCCTTCTCGGCAACCCGCAGTAGCTGCTCGGTCGTGGAGTGGCCAGAACGGAAGCCAAACTGGTGTTCCGGGATTAGGCCCCTTTCCTCCAGATGAGGAAGGAGCCGGGAGAGGAGCAGTTTTTCGAATACCTTCGATAAAACTGGGAGAAGGCTGATTGATCGGTAACTGGAAGGAAAAACCGGATTTTTCCCCGGCTTTAAAACGCACACCACGCGCGCCTCCTTCCAGATAGCTGGAAAGTGGCGCATGTATAGGCACGCGTTATAAATCCGGGTTAAGTGAATCACGGCTCTTCGTGGAAGGTGCTTGAGCATTTCCGCTGTCACACGGTCCTGCCCAGGTGCTTTGTTGGTTCTTAGAGAGTTAAGCGTGGTCGCTAACTCTCTAGGGGTAACGATGGGAATGTGGAACTCCTCGTGGTCAGGGGGCGGAGCTTCTAGGAAGTCCTCCACCACCTGTTCCACGAGGTCAGCATGGTCATCGTCCATTGGCTCTACCCTGGGTTGGAATTGAGCCTCCAGATAATCTGCTAGCGCCTCTGCCTTTTCTTTCGACTCGTAGACGAGTCGACCTCTAGGGCTATGTAGGGGATGCTGGTATACGGTTTTGTCTTTCCGCAGGCTACGGACTATTCGCTATGGTTTTCTCTCCTGGAGATTGGTTTGCCTTAACATGTTTTCCCAGGCCTCTTTGCGGTGTGCTCTTAGGAGTCGTCTTGCCAGGGATTTGAACCTCTGGTGTACTTCTCCTATCCTGGGATGGCGAAATCTCTGCCACAGCTTTCTTACGGCGTTTTTAGCCCTTATGAGTTGTTTGATGGGTCCTGGGATATCTGTGGGGTTTGGCGTGTCTATTGGGATGCGGTGTGTGTGAGCACGTACCGCGTTGAGGATGGATGTGGAGAACTCCCTGGCTGTCGCCTCGAGTGACTCCACAGAGTCGATTCGAGGGCAGGCTTCCACGGAGTTTTGGATGTGAAGAATGGCGGCATCCCAGTCGACTTCATCCACCCAGTCAGCCGTTGCCAGAGCTGCGACGGTAACGTCTGAATTGATCACAACTGGGTTGTGGTCAGAATCCAGAGCATTCACCGCCGTGAGGTCCAGATGAAATGGAATGTTCTTGGTGATTGCGAAATCTATGACGTCCGCCTTGCCACGAGGCGGGAAGTGCGTTGCACCCCGCGGGCCATGCGCATGAAGGGTTGGGTCTCCGCAGATGAAGCGGTAGATGCTCCTTCCCCTATCATTCTGGGTTCGGCTGTTCCATCCTGGGTGTTTGGCATTGAAGTCACCGGCTATGCACACTCGGTGGTCTAGGTTTAGGAGTGCCCTGTAATCCGCTTCATAGAAGGGATGGTTGGGCGGGTCATACACCGCCACAAGCACTAGGTCTGAACCGCCCAAGGAGAGCCTTATGGCGGTCGCCTCCAAGTGTTGAAGCGGGGGGATGGTAATGGGAGTATGGGTGATGTGATTTTTGATGAATATAGCTGTACCGCCGCCCCGCCGGCCGACTCTATCGGCTCGGTGGACGGCGTAACTTGGCAGGCTAAATTGTATACCAGCATGCAGATGCGTTTCGCATACCATAAGGAGGTCAATCCCGTGGTCACTTAAAAACTCCAAGATGCCCGGTCTCTGTTCCCGGACTCCGTTTGCGTTCCAGAACGCGGCTCTCAATGTTCGCTGAGTTCTTCTCAACGCCATTTACGAGCTGGAGTCAGGGAAGAGGAGCCGTGCAGTCTGTTGCACAATGCTGTGCATTTGCAGAGCACGGATGCGGGGATCTGTCAGTTGCTCCCTGCAGCGCCTCAGAATGGGGAGGGAGCGATGAATCAGTTCGGCGAACCAGGCAGAAAGCTCATGGAACTCCGCTAAGTCCTCGTTTGAGACGCCAGTGTCCCAAATCGGCGCAGGTGTTGTAGCGAGGGGTGCCTCTCCCTCATTGGCTGTTGAAGCCACTGTAGCTGGAGCTGGTGGAGGGGGGAGAGCAGTGGCAGCAGGGCCGCTCTGTCTCCCCGCAGGTTCTTGGGCTGGTTGCCCGGCCGTTGCTGCCGCAGTTGCCGGCGGTTTCTCCCGCCGGGCTGCGGTGGCCTTCTTCTGGCGAGGAGGCCGCTGTGGCTTTGCTGCAGATGCAGCTGGTGGTTGTTTGGCGGTAGTTCCAGAGCTTACTGGCTGGGTCGCTGCCGGAATCTGGCTTGCCTCGGCCTGCTGCAGCAGCTGTTCCTGCTTGCGCAGCGCCTGGGCAAAACTGACTCCAGGCCGAACTTGTGCTGGCTCCCTGTTTGCGTTCCTGCCCTGTCTTGCCTGCACTATTCGCAGTCTAGCGGGACAGCCGCCGTAGATGCCTATGTGGGCCTCTCGGCAGTTGGCGCACTTTTTCTCCTCTCTGGGGTTCGGGCATTCGTTGACGTGGTGAGGGCCTGAACATCGTATGCAGGCGGTCTTCCTCTCGCACGCATGGCTCGAGTGGTGGAAGCCCAAGCACCTGTAGCATTGGGCTGGCCCCTCTCTGCCATGGTACGGTTCGATTCTGATCTTGGTGTTGTAGAGGTGGGACACCTCATCAATTTTGGGAAGACCTTCGCCCTCCTTCTCCACTATTACGAGGAATAGTGGCATGGGAGTCCTTACGGGCTCCTTGCCTTCCTCGCGGACTTGCTTGGTCAGCTGGACCACGGTACGCGGCGTAATGCCGTGTTCTTCCGCCAGGCCCACCTTTATGTCCTCTGGGTCGGTGTCAGATCCGAGACCTCGGATGACTCTGCGCACCAGGTTAGGTCGCTGCAGCGAGAACGTGTGGAATTCTATCCCCGCTTCGCGCAGCACCCCCCTGGCGGCTTCATGGTCCTCCGGGGTCGTGGTCTTTAGGATCACCCGACTTGGAAAACGGGTGGCCTGGAAGCTAGCCTGGAGCTTGGCCCTCAGTTCCCTCATAACCTTTATGTGGTTGGGGAACGGGTCCGACACAATTGGCGGGATTCTGGCCGCCTTTTGTGTGCGGGAGCTCTTGGCGTCCGCATGCACTGCAGGGGTGCCGGGAGCAGCACCCTCCGGCTTCGAACCGGAGGGCCTCTTGTGCCTTCCCTGCACGGTGACAAACCCTTCGGCGTCTGTGTCGCTCTCCGGTGGGGGAGTTGAGACGCCCTGGAGGGGGGTGATGGTGTTGGAGCTCCCTGGTTTGGGGACTGGAGAGATCGGGACAGCTATCCCTTGGTTAAGAAGGCGGGAGGCCTTCTTCTGTTTCTTTTGTGCCTGTGCCTTGGCCTTCACGAGGTTCACCCGTGGGCCGGAAGAGGATGAGGATGCAGAGGTTCTACTAGTCATCTCGTCAGGACTTACCTGGCGGCTGGTACTTGGCTTGTCTGAGTCTGTAGCAGGTGCCATCCGGCTCCCCACAGAGGGTCGAGCGCTGTTACACGCGCCGATTGGGGCGGACCCCGGGTCCCAACCTAAGTCGGGACCCTTGGCTTTGACCTTGTGGGCCTGCAGTTTCGTCTGTCTGTCTGTCGGTCCCAAGTACTGTGTTCCTCTGGACTCTGGAGTTGCTGCTCGCCGCGTTAGCTCTAGCAAGTCTGCTAGGAGAGGGTTGGCTGCGCTGCTGCTGCTTGCCAGTGCAGGAGAAGGCTCTGCTGGCTGGAAGAGGGCAGGCGCTGCTGTGCCTGCAGAAGAAGGCTGTTGCGCAGGCTACGCTGCGCAGAGAGAATGCACTGCTTCGCCGGGCTGCTGCTTCCTTTATGGGCACACTCCAGAGCACGCGTTTTACAGTCCACGTGCTCGTGCCCTGAAGAACTGGCGCAACCGGTCTAGAATGCTGCTTCTCTCGACGAATGGACTGCACTGAAAGAACTCGAGACGGGCGATGCGTGAACTCTCCTCCAGCCGGACGCGTCGCTTATATAAGACCAACTGGCCAATCTAGAAGGCTCCGGGTTAGATGAAATATCCTGGATGTTCCAGAACTCAGGGGGAGGGGAAAGAGACGGTACGGTGGCCTGCGATCCCTTCCGTTGGCGCTACAATATAAATCGGTAGGCGTGGTCAAATGCTTCCCGGCCCTCACTCAGCCGTCAGTTGGTCATGCCTGGGTGACAGTATGTTCTCAGGTTAACAGTGAAGCTAATTTCATAAAGTTTATGTTACTTCAGCTTTTATCTTTAAACATGACACAATCTTATACATGCTTCCAGACTGTTGGAAGATTGGCAATAATCCTGGTTGGCCCATTAACAGACAACTTTTTTATTGTTTCAAAAACTGAAAAGAAAAGAAAAGCATGTGTAATGTATTAGTTCAGCATACAGAATATCAGGAATGTATTTTGTTCGCCTTTCTATTCACCCAATGTTCCAATATCACCCGGTCTATAAATAGATCTCTTGACGTACAGCTCATATTCTCAGCATTACAATTGCTTATAGTTGCAGATACTTTGTGTGAAGCAATAATACAAACCTTTATAGACAGTTTAGGGTATTACAGAAATCTGAGAAGGTAATGTGACATGGAAAATGCAATAATGCCCTTTCACATGCACTGCGGTTGTTAGCATCTTACTGTTGTAATTTAATAAACTACACAATATGCAAGTTTTTTAAAGATGATAATGCATTCACACAATCAGATAACATCAATGATGACATACATGGTGAAAATAATTCCTGAAGAGTCATAGAAAATAAATAAATAATATATGTAGCGGTCTATAAATTGACTGCAGGACATTAATGGGTTAATGCCTTCTATTCCTCCAAGTGGGAACTGAACCTGGGACTTTCTAATTAGGAGGCTAAATTGCTAGTCACTAGACCACAGAGGCAATCATAAGCATTTATTTCTCATAATTTAATTATAATTGTTAATTGCATTTCTGAGTAAATAAAAGAGAATGAAAACAGTTCTATATAAGAGTTGGATTGTAACAGGGGAAATTTGTAAAAGTCTTTATGTTTCATCTTTCAAAGATGGCCTCCAAGTACAAAAACAACATATCCATTAACTTTCTCTCTTTTATATATATATATATATATATATATATATATATATATATATATATATATATATTGTGGAAGAACCAATCAGTAGGTCTCTCCCCTGTTAGAATTGTTTATTGAATTATTGATTTGAATGGGATAGTATTTGTCTGCTGTAACTAAGCAGTAGAGAATTTAATGACACATTTAGCAATTTGAAAGCATTATTTGATTTCTTCCTAAATTAGTGAAAATGCATAAAACGTGTGCTCCCAGAGAGAGAGAGAGAGAGAGAGAGAGAGAGAGAGAGAGAGAGAGAGAGAGAGAGAGAGAGAGAGAGAGAGAGAGAGAGAGAGACTTTGGAAGGTAACACATAAAGTGTTTTACTTAATACGAGTAGTTTGTAAACAGCGTTCTGTCTGAGTTTGTTTCAGAATCACCCACTGAAATGTCAGGTACCATGTTTTATGCCTGAGTGTACCATTGTTTGCAGAAAAAAATAGAATAGGTTACATTGCGAAAAAAATATCTTTCCTTTCTAATTCTTTTGATATTAAAGAGTGAGAATCAAAAAAATAGAAAATAAACGAACACAAACACATAATTGGAAGATAATCCTGGGTAATTACGTCATGATCTACTGAAAGTAACTTACTAATTGTTTTTTCCATAATTGCAGTGGACATTTTCTGTGATTCCCCGAGGAGTGCTCTTGATATACGTGTAAGTGTAGCAGCACTGACAGTAAATGCTTCAGAGAGCAAACCCTCTTCAAAGAGACTTGGACTGCACTACTGAACAATTCCACTGCAGTTGTAGACAGAGTGTCTGAAACTTATGTCTACAGCCAATCACGTTATAGCCCAGAAGTTATTTTCAGTTATATTGACTCTGGCCATGAAAACATGTATTCTCACCAGGGGAGGTTCTTCTTTGATGCGTTTGAATCGCCGAGTTTTAATAACTTACATGGTTCTGTTTTATGTTCTATCATTTAATTTTCATTTATAAAAGTTCTCCAAATTATATTTAGTAATGGAGCAGCTCTCTTGGCACCCGCGCGTCGATAATGCAGTTAGCTTGCTTCCCGACTAGTGATCCGTTATTAAAAGGCCAAGGTGAGCGTAACACATGCGGTGAGTGAGGACAGGTTGGAGGGGCAGAAGGCATTGCAGGTTACCATGGCTACATATTCGAGTCATAGAAGCCGTATATTCCGTACCAACTCGTGTTGCCAACTCAATGCAGGACTTTCTTCCTACTTTTTCGTTTATTTGGAAAGAAATTTGTGGTAGAAGTGGTAACCCGCTTGAGGCGAGCACCGCGTGCCATGTGCTACTGATTATTATCAGTTTGCAACCTATGTAAAAACGTAATTTTTTATGTGATCAGTGATTATTGTCTGATATGTGAAGTGTTTAACTGTTCATATTTAAGGGATTTACAATGAATCCAACACCCGACTTGGGTCTCCAAACATCCTTTTCTTTATGGAAAGATGAGGACAAAACGCGACGTGGTAAATGTCGGTAGGGCAACATCAGTGCTATGTTTAGAAAAATTTTGCTGCTGAGCATCTTCAAAACACACCAGGACATTTAAGACTCGTTGGTATGAAGAACATAATAATGTCGGATTGAAGGAGCTGGGGGGGGGGGGGGGGGAACACCAAAAGAGTTGCAGACGCTCTTCGGGAAAGCTGGTGTCTATATATTGTCACGCGAGCATCGGAACATCCTATAGAGTGGGCGACAGGAGACGGGTCGGCGTTCGCCCCGCCCCCTCGTTTGTCTTATAGCGTTAAGAAGGGATGGTTAGCAGAGGGATGTCGGGCCCCTGAGCCGTCTCTTTACCCTTCTCCTAGGTTCTGGAAACTCGGGACATTCAATCTAATCGAGAACCTTCTAGATCGGCAAGCGGACCCTATATAAGCAACACGTCGTGCAAGGGGGAGTCACCCTTACAGCAGCATAAGCTAAATTACAAATCTCCAAAAGAGCTGTTTGGCTACTAAATTTACCCCATTTTAGAAAAAAAAAATAAAACACCAGGGTATAAACAAAAAAGCGGTTTGGCATCCTGTACAAAATTAAAGAGGAGCAAAAAGCTACCTCAACAAAAATTTTCTTCAACAAAAAATATCACATCATCCTACAAATACCACAATAAACAACCTGCGGTCAGACCCAAAACCTGGGTGGGTACGCAGCAAAAACCTTCTGGCTGTTAACAGCCTGTCAGTACACGACTTGGACTTGGACTTGGGGGAGTCAGTCAGTCAGTGCTTGACGTGCTAGTGAAGTAGCGCCGTGTTAGTGGAAGAGAAGGCTGTGCGACGGAAGAATTTACGTAATTGTGTACGTGCATCGGAGTATTGTCCGTAATTACTAGTGCAAGTGAAATTGTAACGGACGAACTGGTGAATCGTAATTGTGTGCATTACGTAAATCTGTGTAATTGGCAAGAGTGTAACTGTAAGTCGGTGGAAATAAAGAACATTTTTGAGTGGTGTAATTGGACTTTTCATTTCACGAACCCACAAAGTCACAATATTGTGAAATACAATGACGTTAAGCTTAACTGGTTTTTCATGCAACATCCCATTAGGGAAGTAGACAGGAAATGAAATTTCATGGACATAATGAAAGCGAGGACTCTTTAAATAAAGATAACTTTAAGGAACTTTTGGATTCACATACAGAGGACAGCCCAGTCGAAATTCAAAACCACTATTCCAGTATAAAATCCGTTTTTGCGATGCTGATTTTGCGAATTTAGGTTAGCCGATTTTCCGAGTCACCTAATCAATTCGCCCAGAGCCGCGCCTGGTTCTCTCAAATAAAAAAGTGTTTATTTAAATGTTTAACGAACCAGACATTAAATGCAGCTAAATTTACAATATTAATAATCAGATTATGCAGCTTGCAAGTGAATTAGATAGCGGGCAATTTACATAGACTAGCAAAACAAAGACCTAAGCATTTGTGCACATGGTTCTGTGATTTACATATAAATATGGTTTTCTTATCTACCAAATTTCTATATTAATTTTGAGATAGTACACCTGAATATTAGTCTGTCAGAACTACATTTTAAAAAGGCATAGAATTATACCACCTTCATTATTTTGTGTCAGTTTAATAAGGGATAATCATTTCTACACCTGTCTCAAATTTTGGTAGAATCGTTCAAGATAGACATGACTTTTTTAATATCACAGCATTTTTGTACAAGAACCGGAAGATTATATAAATATATACACACATATTCCCCCACAAAATCTAAATATTATTCCTAAGACATTTGTGCATTTCGTACATAATTTCAAAAATAAATGATTGTAAATAAGTATTTTGTGTTCATGTTGTAATTCCTTATATTCTTGGTTTTGGATCAGAAAGTGTATTTTCCGTTTACACAACCCTCAGGTCTTAAACAGGGTTGTGTTTGAATACAAAAAAAAAAAAATGTCCAAATAGTCGCACAGATTTACACTGAAGAATAATATAGAATGAAGTGTAAATAATAATATTGTCGTGACTGGCCCCGTAGCTCAGTCGGTAGAGCAGCTGCCTGCCGTGCCAGGGATCCCGGGTTCGATTCCCGGCGCTGGGGGTGGGGATTTTTCTCCCAATCTTCTCCAGAGTCTGGAAGTATGAATGAGAGTGTGCATGTGTGCGTGATCTAATGATTAAAAACCAAAGATAACGAGTATGTTCCAAAGGAGAACGGCCGCCGATATGACCATAGCAGTTAAAGACGGGGTATAAATGGAACAAGGGAAAAAAATATTGTCGTGAAGCCGTTATCTACGATAGCTAGGGATAGTGTAGACAAAGAGCCGGTAAATAAAGATAGCTGAGATAAAGGGACTTGCCGGCACAGATTAAGTTATGCTTCTGGAAGGTAATAGAATATTCGATTTCTTTATTGTTCCGGAAATATCTAGAATTTATCGATGAGGTATTTAAGAAGGTGACGACTTGCCAAGAGTTAGTCGTAAGCAGTAAACGAGAGCTGATGTAATCAGAACGCTGTTTGTTATTGACTGTGTGTGTGACGTAATGTTGTCACGTGAGAATTGAACAGTGTATTTATACGGAAATAAAGAACATTTGGAATATCTGCAACTCGGACTTTTAATTCTACGAATCCACAAAGTCACAATTGGTGTTAGAAGTGCGACATAGTACGACATGGAGGCTGCATTGTGACCTTGGAGCACTTCCACAAGTACCTGAACGGCTAGCCATTCCACCTGAGGATTGACCACTCCGCCCTAACCTGGCTACTGAGTTTAGAAACCTGGAAGGCCAGACAGCCCGACGGGTCCAGAGGCTGCAGGAGTACGACTTCACTTCTGAACATCGTATAGGGAAGAGCCACGGTAACGCAGATCCCATGTCTCGAAGATCCTGCCCAGAGAAGTGCGGCCAATGCACAAGAGTGGAAGAAATGGAGCGTGCCGCGGCAGTCCTAGTAGTCACGGCAGTGCCTGTGGATGGCTGGCATAGCGCAGGCCTGAGAAGGGAGCAACTGGCGGACGCAGACTTGGGGCCACTCTTGAGAGAAGTGGAAGCAGGGACAAGATCAACCTGGGAGGACATCGCACCGAGGAGCGCCACCTACAAGTCATACTGGGCCCAATAGAATTCATTGAAGACAAGAGAGGGCGTGCTGTTCCGGGTATGGGAATCGCCTGATGGGAAGACGCAGAGGGAGCAGTTGGTACTTCCCCGAAGTAAGGTCCCGGAAGTCATGGAGTAAGTGCATGCCGGTACTTCAGGAGGACACCTGGGAGCAAACTGGACGATCGACAAACTCCGAGAGCGCTACTACTGTCTGAGGCTTCGAGCAGATGCTGAGAGATGGTGCCGTCAATGTCACGCGTGCGCAGCAAGTCGCGGCCCCCAGACTAGGAGCCGGGGTCGCATGCAGCAGTACAACGTCGGAGCGCCATTCGAAAGGATCGCCGTCGACATAGCTGGACCATTTCCCGTGTCCGATCGAGGCAACAAGTACCTGATGGTGGTCGTGGACTTCTTCACCAAGTGGCCGGAAGTGTATGCCATTCCGAACCGTGAGGCGAAGACAACCACGGACTGCCTTGTGGTGCAAGTGTTCTGCCTATTTTGGGTGCCGTTAGAGCTCCACAGCGACCAGTGCACTAATTTTGAATCCAACCTGAAGAAGGAGGCACTAGAGAGGCTCGGGGTAAACAAGAACCGCACAACACCCCTACACCCGCAGTCGGACGGCATGGTCGAGAGATACATCAAGACCTTAGAAGAGCACTTGAGGAAGGTCGTGGCCAGCCATCAGCGAGACTGGGACTACAAGGTGCCACTGTTCTTGCTGGCCTACTGCTCGTCTACACACGACACCACTGGGATGACGCCAGCCAGCTTAATGTTTGGCCTCCCCTGTGATCTGGCTTTTGGAAGGGCCCCCCCCCCCGGATGCAAAACAGCCAGCAACCGAGTATGTGGAGAACCTGGTGGACCATCTCCATGACATGCATGAGGTGGCTCGTCAGAACATCCAGAAGGCGAGCGACCGCATGAAGACCTGATACGACAGGCAAGCCAACAGCCAAGGTTTCCAGCAAGGTGACCTAGACTGGTTGTACCGCCCTTCTCGGACCAAGGGACGCTGCCCAAAACTTCAACAACCGTGGCAAGGACCATACCGGGTGGTGAAGAGGATTAACGACGTGGTCTATTGCATCCAGAAGGTGCCCCGAGGGAAGATGTTGGTGGTACACCTGGATCGTCTGGCCCGCTACGATGGTGCTGTTCGAGACGACGAGCCTTGAGGGGGGAGCAGTGTCGCGAAGCCGTTATCTACGACAGCGCGGCTAGTGTACACAAAGAGCCGGCAAATAAATATAGCTGAGTTAAAGGACTTGCCGGCATAGATTAAGTTACGCTTCTGGAAGGTGATAGAATATTCGGTTTCTTTATTGTTCCGGAAATATCTATAGTCATCAATGAGGTATTTAAGAAGGCGACGACTCGTCACAGGTCAGTCGCGGGAGTCGTAAGTAGTAAACAGCTGTAGAGTGTTGTAACGAGAGCTGATGTAATCAGAACGCTGTTGGTTATTGTCATCGAGCTTGGTGGACTGTGTGTGTGTGTGTGTGTGTGTGTGTGTGTGTGTGTGTGTGTGTGTGTGTGTGTGTGTGTGTGTGTGTGTGTGTGTGTGTGTGACGTAATGTTGTTACGCGAGAATTGAACAGTGTATTTCTACGGAAATAAAGAACATTTGGAATATCTGCAAGTCGGACTTTAATTCTACGAACCCACAAAATCGCAATATGCTGATATGTATTATGTAGTATATTTTCAATTTATATACAATAATTTTAGTTTATCACTTAGTTTCTCTGTCTGTTTTCAATTTTCCCTTCCCTATCTGCAGTTGTCTGCATATCAACATCATTTGCTTCACCACATTCAGCATTCAAAACAATGTTATGGTGTTGCTTGTATCTCTCGAGGCATCCATTGGAAGCTCTGAAATTGTCTTTGACTAATTTTCTTGCTGTCTCTTTAAGCTGGAGTCTGAAGTAATGGTCCAGAGATGGGAATTCCTTTAGCACGCGCACTAACAAACCACTCGAACACAGCACAATGTAGCTCGTCATACTCTGTAGATTCGTGATGCGTTTCACATGCCCTGCTGTTCCCTTTAAATACTTGTCTTTGATTTTTTTTTTTCAAAATCTCATAGATCTGAGTTTTCCCCACTTTAAACACACAGTTAATTCTTTAGCTGAGCATTTGTTCTTTTCGTGTTCTTCAATAGCCTTAATTGTTTCCTCCTGTGATAACGTCTTATGTTTAGCACTTATTTTACAGAATTTATGTACACACAAACTATGTTTTTAAAAATCGCCAACATTTACAGATTTCTTGCACTCGTACTTAATTACTTGTAAGAACGAAACTGAGAATGAACACACACAAAACAGTTGTACCCTTACCATGTGTGTTGGAAGAGAGTTGAGAGAGCTAATGGTTTGTTTTCCCTTTTCATCGAAGGATTACAGTTTATGACTTCATGGTTCATGGAGTATAATTTTACATGGAAAATGGCTCTGTTCCGAAATTTATTTTCCGTTTTTTTTTTTTTTCAGGTTTCCGGCATATAAGGGGTCAGCAAGTTTTACTGTACTTACACTTTTTTGAAATGGCATGTCACTATTCGTCATATGTCGTGGACATGTAGAAAGCTTGTAGCTGACTTCCGCTTTAGCTCACTATATTTTGGTCTTATACTTACAGAGAAATTTGTTATAAAAGCAACGAGTAGAATAATAGGTTTTTGTAAGAAGAGTGTATGGAGAAACTCTCTCTAATGTGACACATCAAATATTTTAACGAAAGCAAATTTACACAAACACACACACACACACACACACACACACACATACACACACACACACACACACACACACACACACACACACACACACACACACACACACACACACTTCTTTATCGCATTAAACTTATCTTAATTCCCAATATACATATCTATATCTCTTTCTCTGTGTGGACTCAGATCTTGTTATTTATTCGTCTGAAATATCTCTGTAATTATTTATTCTAATCTTCAAGCACGAAATTCGTATGCATATTTCGCAATGTGATCTTATAAAAGAGGAATCCCGGATGTCAGATCGTCCTCACAAAAAGAAAGCCTTTGCTTTTCATTGTTTTGCTTTTTGAGGAAAGTTCGTTGACATCAGACACCTTAACTCTCGTATCTCGACGTGTATTGAAATGTTGGTACTGCAGGAAATAATAAATATGCAAGCTAAGAGTCATAAAAGTACAACATGGTTAGTTCCTTCATTTACCAAAGTATTAGGTCTACGGTTTGTATAACCTATAAATCACAATAATATATAAAACAAAATGTGCTTCTGTGACCTAAAATTTACAACAAAAAATACACAGTATAAACTAAATTTGCTGTACTATTTTCACGTTAGGTTCTCTATCCATTATTAAAAAAAACCATTTTTAAAAACAGCCTACTCTCCTATCAATTTCATGTGAATCAAGATAAACATATGTACACATAGAAATTATTTAGTTACATTTCTTCTTGTAGATACAAACGGAATACGAGAATATAGCACGCTTAAAGCCATGTAAAATCTTTTAAGTGATGGCCACTTTGGGATAACTTTAACATTTCATTCTATTTGCATGACGAGTAGGGAGAAAAAACGAATAATCACGTCCCGTTTGAGAAAAATATAAACATTGGGATATGTAGATGTTTGTTTGTAGTACTTACAATTATGCAAGTCATTCAAATTGAAGAGAACTTCACTGTTACCAGAAAATTCATTTATGTATATGATTTGTCATGAAAATATTTTTTATATCTTAAATAATTAAAATCGTAACTTATTTTTGAAAAAAAAAAAGATAAAAAATTTGAAAAATGTTTCCAAGTCAAGGGTAGTTCGGTGTGGGAGATACGCACGCGCGTATCTTACTCTACAGCTGTCTCTTTCATAATTTATGCGGAGTGCAAAACCTTCCCTATTATGTATATGGTAGATAAAGTAAAAAAATATGCGCTATCAATGTCATAATGACATAAATTTGAGTTATAGGATGCCCGTCCTGGTAGCGTACATGGTAGCACGTCTGCCTCACTTTCAAGAGGTCCCGATTTCGAATCTCGGTCAGAGTAAGTTATTTGGCTGGGGGTTTTCCGCGGTATTCCCTTATCCTGAAAGATGAATGTCGAGAAACTCTCAGCTCTATGGATCCTGGACACATTTGTGCAGCATTTCATTCATCCTCCGATATGATCTAACATTGGAGGACGTAAATTAAAACAAAATTATGAAAAATCGGGAATATTTTGACTAAACTATTTATTTAAAAATAAAATGCACATGATAAGCACGCTAAACTTTAGAATTTTACATAGTAGAATTTTTTTATTTTATTAAAATTATCAACTTATAATTTAACCTATGCTATCGTTTTAACTGTTTCATTTTATTTGCCCTAAATAGTAGTATACAACGAACATCTGGAAAAAATTGGAAATAAAAAAGGAAATAATGAAATGTGTAGTGTTTAACGCCCGCTTTTACTACATACGGCACCGCAGGCGGTGACACTGATGATACAGGAGATGAAAATGGAGCACCGGTGGAATGAGATGGCGGGGAAAACCGGAGGTCCCGGAGAAAACCCGCCCCAGCGCCATGTTGTCCACCACAAATCTCACTTTCCGGTCGCCTGGGATCGAACCCGGGCCGCCTTGGTGAGAGCCAAGGAAATGAAAAAGGGATTTACTGTTAGCAGCCAATAAAAGATTGTACTTCGAAATATTTCCTTATACTTCAAATGACACTAGAGGAGTATGTTTAAAATGGGCAACATTATCTGAGTCTAATTCTAAATTGTTAAGAAAATATTGTGACTGCGTGGGTTACGTAGATTCCGAAATCTGGTTTGCAGAAATTTAGAACAACTTTTGCTGCAGTAAACAGTCGTGAAATTGACAATCAGCTGTCTTCAAGACTGACTCGGTGTTTTGCTGCACGAAAACAAATGAAAGAAATCATTGCGGTACACTTCAATCGTCGACTGTCACAATAACCAACAAACAACTGCAACCCCTAACACCTTGCGGGGTATTTATGCCTCCCCAGTGATTGTTTCTAGAAAGCTGCAGACCTTCCAAGAACTTCCGCGGCAACAACAGGCAGAACGTTCCGGAGCCCCTCTGTGTTTCTTTCTCTCTTGCCCACGCGCCCGGCTCTAGCCCGTGGCAGCAGCACAAAAATGCTACACGATGACAGTATGTCTTGCCCACCAAAATCATTGAAATTGAAAGCAACGTATAACAACTTTAACTTACTCTAATACTTGTTCTGCCCGCCTCGGTAGCATAGATGGTACAGTGTCTGCCTCACGTTCAAGAGGTCCTGAGTTCGAATCTCGGTCAGAGTGAGTTACCTGGATAAGATTTAACAGGGGTTTTCCCTTATCCTGAAAGATGAATGTCGGGTAATTATAAACTCTATGGCCCCTGGGCTCATTTGAGCAACATTTCACCCATTCCTTTCATCGTCTGATATGACTTAACGTTGGAGGACGTAAGATTACAATAATAATAATAATAATAATAATAATAATAATAATAATAATAATAATAATAATAATAATAATAATAATAATAATAATAATAATAATAATAATAATAATAATAATAATAATAATAATAATAATAATAATAATAATAATAATAATAATAATAATAATAATAATAATAATAATAATAATAATAATAATAATAATAATAATAATAATAATAATAATAATAATAATAATAATAATAATAATAATAATAATAATAATAATAATAATAATAATTGTTCTGTACATGTTTACATGTTCGACCATCTGTAGAACTCTTTATTATTACATTGAGACACCAAATTGCTGTTATTTAATTGGAATACTTTGTTTTAATTTAAGCAATTTTTCATGAACTATATTTAACACTTTTCAGACTTCAATTACACACTTTTTTTGTAAAAGAGTATCCAAATTATGAAGGAGAGGCCTAAATAGCCACCTGCCTATAATGTAACAACAGCTACACAAACTCCATGGTAGTTTAGGGTAAACCTCATATTGAGTTCAAACGAAACAGGGAAGGAAACAAAATGCGATGTGTAATTCTCATAGCTTTAAGAAGTCAAATCAACATGGAAGAAAGAGCATGAGAAAAGTCATTTTATTCTTAAAATAGTAAAAACGTGACTAATGTGACACATCAGACTTTTCAACAAAAGCAGATCAACACACATACACAGACACTTATTTATCACATCGAGTATATCTTAATTCCAAATATATGTGTCTGTCTTTCTCTGTAATAAACTATGTTCATATCTGTAAGACACTGCTATATATGACAAAAATATGACTTAACAAATTATCGTAGTTCCATTACATTTTACCTCAACAAGCATTTATATAAAGGAATATATCAGTCATTAAAAAATGAGTAATGGTGTAATGCTACAATGCAACTCACCAGTAAAGAGGGTCTCGGCAGCGGCTGCAGAAAGTGAATGTTGATGACCGATTATCTCGGCTGTGTGTTCCCTGGACTTGACATTTAGTGTGACCTTGTAGCAGTTTCTATCTACTCCTTGTGGAAATTCGATAATAAAGATGAAGCCGCTGTTGTCAAATTTCTCACGTTAAGTTACGGACAGAATAACACTTACTTCACATAAATATATTCTCACTAAAAATTTAAAAAACAAGTCAAATGAATTGCCGTAGCATTAAACGTTTCCTAAATATTCGTTGTTGCCTTTTTGTCCTACGCTTTCTCTGGCTGGACTGTGATTAGACAATAGAATTATAAAACATGCTTTTCATTTCTCTACCACTTGATTATAATAACAAAGACACGTTCCTGCATGTCCTATGGTGATATCTGTGTGTCGCCATCGATGTCGTGAAGTGTCTAAGCTCCTGGTTTATGCCAGTCCATGTCCAGTTTACTATGGCTTCCGTTATGAAGAATTCCGGCCAGATGTCCTCTCTCTTGTTCTTAGATCTTTTGTCAAGAACTACAAATCTCACTTTGCGGTCACCTGGGATCAAACCCGGACCGCCTTGGTGAGAATCGAGCGGTTTACCCACTCAACCGTGGATACCTACTTATATATCGCCCGCCTCGGTAGCGTAGATGGTAGCATGTCTGCCTCACGTTCAAGAGGTCCCGAGTTCGAATCTTGGTCAGTGTGAGTTACCTGGATAAGGTTTTTCCGGGGTTTTCCCTTATCCTTCAAGACCAATGTCGGGTAACTCTAAGCTCCTTGGACCCTGGACTCATTTGAGCATCATTTCACCCAATTCATTCACCGTCCGATATGACTTAACGTTGGAGGACGTAATTTACAAACAAACAAAAAACTCTATTTGTGTATCTCTATGAACAAAACCACTAAATTAGAAATGTTACATACATCCCAAATTTAATGCTTCAGTCAGACATTGTAAGCATCCTAGGCGAAATTACCGAGAAAATTCCACCATCCTACAATATTTCTTACGTCGATGAATGTTTTTATTATGTTTTGTTTTCTAAAAGTGCTCAAAGAATTTGGATAAAGATATCACATAACAATGAACTGTGTATCTCACGTTCTGCGGATACCCTGTAAAAACATCTTCATTCTAACTGAATTTCATAAAACTTTTGTAACCATGAAATTCTCTCATAGAAATATACAAGAATTTATTGTGTCAAAAATATAGAGCACAGTTAGCGTTAAATAATACTTTTTGTAACATTATGTTCTATTTTCTCAAAATATTCATTGATACATAAGGTGGGAGGCCCAAATATTGCCGCCCGCCTCTGTAGCGTAAATGGCAGCGTGTCTGCCTTACGTTTAAGAAGTCCCGAGTTCGAATCTCGGTCAGGAAGAGCTACCTACATAGTTTTTCCGGGGTTTTTCCCTTATCCTGAAAGACGAATGTCGGGAAACTCTAAGCTCCATGGACCCTGGGCTTATTTGAACGTAATTTCATCCCTTTTACCCTTTTCCGATATGACTTAACGTTGGAGCACGTAAATTGAAATATATATATATATATATATATATATATATATATATATATATATATGTCTCCCTTCCTCACCAATGCTGGTGTTAGCAGTCGCTTGGGTTCCGTCAGAGCGAGGGAGCCGAAGCATATTACAATACAATACAATAGCCACAGGAATTCATACAGAATTATAGGCATTGTCAATATAGTTGGAGTATTTAACAATACTGTCACTTTGTGGGTTCGTAGAATTAATCCGAGTTGCAGATATTCCAAATTTCCTTTATTTCCGTAGAAATCACTTATAGATTACAGCAGCATTACGTTACGTACACAATCAGTCTACCAAGGTCGATGACAATAACAAACAGCGTTCAGTTTACAACATCAACACTCTCAGCTGTTCTCTGCTTACTCACTCGTTTCACAACTCTTCGCTTCCTTAAATACCTCATTCATAATTCGAGACTATTCTGTACAATCACTAGATGTTTCTAGAATAAACAAGGCATCAAATGACGTAATCCGAATATTCTATCACCTTCCAGAAGCGTGAAACCCTATCTGGGCCGGCAAGTCCTTTATCTCTGTGATACACTAACCGTCTGTTTATTTGCCGGCTGTTTGTGTAAACAAACCGCGCGATTGTAGATAGTGGCTTCATGACAATATTTACAATTCATCTATGAGGTATTTACAATCTAAAGTTTACAGATAATTTACACAAATTACTATACACACTTGAAAAACATTAAGATACTTGAGTACAATAACAGATCAACTCAGTTGTGAATATTTATGCAGACACTGACTCTAGTTTTACACTTAATTTTCATGCTTTGGTCAGCTAAAATTCTTCGTTGACGAGTCTTCCAATCTCGGACACATGAAACAAGAATGGAAATAGAATACATTAGTATAATTATGAACAACAAACTGATTAATTTATGCCTTACCTGATTTGTGTTCTAGGTATTCATTTACTGAGTAAAATTGAATTTTTTAAAGAAATTGTGTAGCTCTACCTTAAACTTGTTTACAGAGGGTATGTTTTTTAATTGATTTGGCAAGTGGTATTTGACATGTATTTGACAAAAGTCTCAAATAGTTTTGTTTTATGAATATAGGTGTGTAATTTGTCTTTATTACTTGTGTTATGGGTGTGTATTTTAGAATTCGTGACATAGTTCGCAGTATTAGTCTTCATGCAAATGATTTAACTGTTTCATATATAAACTTGGTAGGGTCAAGATATTCAAATCTCTGAAATGATTTCTGCATCTTTCCATTTTTGGAATACCAACCATAACTCGCAATGCTTTCTTTTGTAGCTTAAATATCATCTTACTATTTGTAGTATTTCCCCACAATAGTAGTCTATATGATAGTAGTGAATGAAAGTAAGCAAAGTAACAGGTTCTGAGTGCAGTAAATTCTACTTGAGGCTTCAGCTGATGTAAAACAATACCAAAACAGGCTGGCCCCGTAGCTCAGTCGGTAGAGCACCTGCCTGCCGTGCTAGGGGTCCCGGGTTCGATTCCCAACGGTGGGGATGGGGATTTTTCTCCGACCAAGATAATTCCCCATCTTCCCCAGAGTGTGACTGTGTGCGTGATCTAATGGATCTAATGATCTAATGATAAAAAAAAAAACAAAGATAACGAGTTAACACCTTCAGTATGTTCCAAAGGAGAACGGCCGCTGATATGACCATAGCAGTTAAAGGCGGGGTGTAAGTGGAACAAGGGAAAAAAACCAAAACAAGACTTGATAGGGAGTCTCCCAACGCCTGGGATAAATCAATGATGGAGCAATTGGTGGAATGATGGTGGGGGAAACCGGAGGACCCACCCATTTGTCCACCACAAATCCCACTTTGCGGTCGCCTAGGATCGAACCCGGGCCGCCTAGTTGAGAGCCAAGCTGCGGCCACACACACACACAGTGCACGTTTCATGAGGTTGGGTCGTTCCGTTGTTATTTTACGAATTTTCCAATAAATTTCAGCCTGTGAAATACTTTTGCTAACATAGTAGATATGCAAGTCTCGTGATAGACTGTGATCACCGTAATGTGGTTGGTAGTGTACAAAAAACATTCTTTTGACACCAAGGATTTCGAATTTGTCTAGCCGGTTCTATTTGTAGAGTCCGTCATATTGTACGGTTAGGAGTTTCGTAATTTCACCCACTACTTTGTTTCTATTATCGCCTACTATGAGATATTCGGAACATTAATTTGAAATGGGACTTTTATTTTATTTTACACATGTCAACGTATAAACAATGAGACAAAGTAACGATGAAAGAAGCAGTGATAGCCACGTGAACGTGGCAGTACAAGGTTTTAAAGTAACTGGCATTTTGCCCTACAACGCCCAGATATTTACCGATGCTGACTTTTTGCATCACCAACAACTTTCGATCTCAGAAGAAAGAGAAGTGTTTTCTCAACAGTCTTCCTCCGCGACGAGCCAGCAGCCACCATCTTTCTCAATGGGTTGTAAGCAAACATCACCATCGAAGGTCAACTTTCTCCAATAATACATAAGCAACCATGGACAAACTCAGTAGTTTTTACCTATTCCAGTATCACCAAAGGACATCATGCCAGTACCCAAATTTCTGTCTAAACGACCAAATTGAAAGCGTGGATCGGCCGGACTGATTAGTGGATCCTCCTTCAAAAATGCACTCGTGGAGTCATTTAATAAAAAGAATATATTTAGTCTGGAACTACGAAGCAAATAAAGGCACACAGAATCTCTGGAAACAAAAAATAAAGAAAATAAGAAAAAATCAAAGAAGAGATGGCGTGATCTTTCTTCAGAACGTTCAGAAACTGAAATAGAAGAGGAAGAGCTAACTTACGCCTCAATCGATGATAATGATAGTGACGATGCCGAATGTCCAATTTGTAATAGATGATTCTATTCCAATGATCAACACGGAGAGCAGTGGATAGAATGTGTCGAGTCATTCAAGTGATCGCACGAAACTTGTGTGATCTCAGAAAGAATACAGTAAGGAAAAACAATTCTTATGTGCTTTTTTTCTCCCCAGATAAACTGGACCTCTGATTGCATTTTAGCATGTAAAAACCAGTTTATCGCTAAACAAAGCCACTTACTCGTATTCTTAGTAGATTATAGTAATTAAGTAGCATCTAAACCTTACTCTTGAGTTTTACTATTGATGTTTAATGTTTTTCTTTTGTAAAACTTTGTTTATATTACAATGTTTCTGTCACTTGTATTTGTAATTAATAAATAAAAATAAATATTCTTTGGGAATATTTTGAAAGTGTTTTATCATTTGACAAGGTAGGCGATATTTGCAACAACTTTCTCAACTTTAAAAGGACACACACACACACCCACACACCCCCACACACCCCCACACAACCCCAAACACCCCCACACCCCCATCCCCACCCCCACACCCCCACACCCCCACACACACCCACACACACCCCCACCCACCCACACACACCCACCCCCCCACCCCCACACCCACACCCACACCCCCCACCCCCACATCCCCACCCACACCCACATCCACACCCCCACCCCCACCCCCCACACCCACCCCCACACCCACACACACCCACCCCCACACCCACACCCACACACACACAAACACACACACACACGGTGTTCATTTTCATTCGTTATTTCCCAACCTCCAATTGAGCAAGAATGGCGTCATAGTTGACTGGTGAGTCTATCTTGAAACCAGTCTACGGAGATCAAGCGGTAACTTTTGCGGAACTGTGTTCTGCGCGCTGAGTGTGGTTGGGCTCTTAACTAATACAACCAGCTTCCCATGGATATGAACAGACAGCACCACGTCTTCATGGTTGAATACTGCTTTCGTACAGGCATTAAACTTGGTGCGACGTATAAATATAATTTAAACCGCTGCACAGAGGGGTTTATGCAACGCTATCCAGCATTCAAACAAGTCCCTCGGAGCGTAATGTTGTCAAAAGAGTCCAGGTATCGTCAATTTGACATACATCTGTTTGCAACATAAACGTCTTACGTTTTATCAGTATACGATATAAACTTTTCATCATTCGCACGCTTAATTAAAATGCTCATTAATGTTAGTATACTTATGTCTTTAACCTCCAATAGGTTCATCACACATTTCCAAGATACAGGATCAGTTACTCGCAAAAAGAGAGACACTGGACGCTATAAAGTGACTGGTCCCGATCTAGAAGTAATGAATAATGTTATGACAGAAAGGCTGCTAGCATATCTTTTCGCAATATTTACGGGGAAGAGAGAAAGAAAATATAAGAAAATGGACACATAAGACGGTGTACTAGAGATATTTTCTTGTTTAGACTTGGATTAAAGCTTTGTACATATTGTAACACTAATTTATTTTTCATTCCTAGAAGATATTCTGCTAATTTTCTGGTTTGTAATGAAATTACATTGTGAGGAAACTGTGGGTGATAGAAAAGAATTGAGATCAAATTGAAACATTTCTATTTAATGTGACCGGTGTAGAATATGCATATATGTCTACTGTAACAGAAAAACAGATGTTCATTGTGAAATAAGTGTTCATTGACTTATCATTTCGGTTTTTTTTTTTTTTTTTTTTTTTTTTTGTAATTTACGTCCTCCAACGTTAAGTCATATCGGACGATGAATGAAGTTGGTGAAATGATGTTCAAATGAGTCCGGGGTTCATAGAGCTTAGAATTACCCGACATTCGTCTTTCAGGACAAGGGAAACCACCGGAAAAACCTTATCCAGGTAACTCACTCTGACCGAGATTCGAACTCAAGACCTCTTGAACGTGAGGCAGACACGCTACCATCTACGCTACCGAGGCGGGCTCGTATATTCTTCCTGGTATTCTTTTATGGTTGCATAATTAGCTTTGCAGTGCATTGCATTGCAGTATATAGCTACTTTTTTTTAAAAAAAAAAGTAGCTATCGTATCTACGCACCAGGCGAAATTACGCACCTTTATATTACGCGGGCAGACCTACCTCTCACATAGTATATTTACCTGCCGGTAGAGCGAGGCCTCAAAGCTGCTGTGAACACATCAAATACAATTGCATGCTGCTAGGTGAATCGCATATAAACTCGCTCCATCGGCGATGCTATTGATGACGTCAAATTTTGTGCGGTAAAATCACAGATAAAAATAAACACTGTGTTTATATAATATATATTATAACATCATCATCACCAACATTCAAGATAGGCCAGATAGGCCTGTTTCGGCTCAGAAGGAATCTTCCCAGTGTCTCCGTGGTCTTCCAACATCTCTAATACCAACTGGTTTATACTGCAATGCCTGTTTGGTGAGTCTTTCTTCTAGCATTCGAGAGAGATGATCTTGCCATTTCAGTTTGTACTCCCTGAGTTTGTCATTTAAAGTAAATATTTTAGTTGCTCTCTTATTGTTTCACTTCTAATGTGATATTTAAGACTATAGCCAGCTACGTACCTCAAAAATTTCATTTCAGCCGTTTCAATTATTCTTTTAACAGTTCTGGTCAAGTTCCAGGTCTCGGCTCCAAAAGATATATCAGGCACTGCCATAGTTTTATAAAACTTTAATACGGTATCTCTTCTTGTTTTGTTTTTCAATGTTCGTTTTATAGTGCCACATATGTTTTGAAATTTATAGATCTTTTGTTTTAAATCTCTGTTACATTCATAGGAAATATCACATCCTAAGTAATTAAAATATTTAACTTGTTGTAGTATTTTGTTTTTGAGGAGCATTTTCGACCGTGTTGGGTATTTGCCAATAAAAGTCATCACTTTCATTTTTTCTGCTGAAATGATAAAATTATACTTACACATTGATTTGTAGAGTTCGTACAAAGCTATTTGTAATCTGTCTTCAGTATCTGCCAGAAAAACCTGATCATCTGCAAACAGGACTGTATTTAACATTGTACGACCTAACTTAAAATCTATTTTCAACTGAGCTTGCTATTCGGCAACTGCTGCGTCGATATAAATGTTAAAAAGAGTTGGCGACATTGGGAAGCCCTGTTTTACACCAAGGTTGATAGTTTCTGTCTTAAAACCATTATCCATGCCAATACAAGTCCCTTCATACATTTTCTTTATCATGAAAATTAAATGGCGAGGATATCCGTTTTCAGTCATTATATCCCATAGTTTTTGCCGTATAACTTTGTCAAATGCTTTTACGTAATCAAAAAATAAAATGTGGATTGCGGGTTGCGATCGGGCTGGTAACCCATCCAAGTAAAAATGTACTTACTCAAGCAGCTCAGAAGAGAAATAGCCGGATGGATCCAAATATATATTATATATAATGTTTATATTTTTACTGACTAAACGCCTCAATAATTAGGTGACTGCAGCACGATGTGGTAGGTGAATATATAATGGAAATTTGGTGCTAATTTTGGGATAATGCGATGAGCATTACATAGATTTTTGTAAACATTTCCTTAGATGGGCGTTATTTGGGCCCCTTATCTCGTAAGTTTTTCCAGGTTGAATTGCTACACAACATAATATATATGTATATGTATAGAGGAAATTTATTTATAAGCTTATTTTCAAACGAGTATTCTTTGTTAAAAGGTTTATTCAAATTGTCCGATAAAGTATTATAAGTCTTAATTTGTAAAACACTGAAGCTACTGACAGTGAAGCAGTGCAAATATTATAAATAAATTACAACAATTTGTGACAAACTGTTGTAATTTATGCCTTAAAATAGTCCATGATATTGATCTGCTTCTGACAGGAATTGACATTTTTTCGCACAACACTTCGTACAATCTGTATTTCAATCCTATAATTACAATCAGCACTTAGTTTTGCAACGATTTCCCCATTGTCAGTTTATTCTAATTTTTATTTTAATACCAACACATGTTTTCTTTTAGTTTTCACTGCCATCTCTTATACAAATATATTTTAACTTGCTTCGTTGACCTTACATGCTGACCTTACACATCAGAAAAATTGAACCTTTTTTATAATTTACACGAAACGGGCTAACCGATAACTCTGTTGTCACGCGATGGTCGTTTAAACAATGGAAATGTCACGCGGCAGGACGTTTATTGCTGTTTACTAGAGAAAAATTATGTATGTGCAATATCATTTGTGGGAGGATGCATGGATATTCCGCACTCGCTAGTTCAGTCCTGGGAAGTGCCGCACATCACATCGCAAAGGGAATTTCGCTACGCCACTGCCATGCATTTGGTTGAAATTGCCCCGTGGCGTTCTGAAACTGTTTTAACGCACAGGGGATATCTGATTATGCCAAAGACGGGGCAGTTGTGTCACCTTATAAAGGCCTCTCATGAGATCCAATCCCAACGCGACACAGATAGACGATCTTGGCCATCCATTTGTGCCGTTTTACATCGTAACCTTTTCTCTAGGGTGGTATACAATTACGTTTCTCCTTTATAGATAAAATATCACCTCGTCAGTGAATATAACATTATTATGTGTACAATTATGGTTGACATGTTTTTCTGCCAATGCAAGGCAACATAACTTGTGATTCTGCTCCTTAGGTTAAGATTAAGCAAGGAGTCGTACTGTAGCATACAAAAGCAATGTTGTGCGGTTCCACCCAGCGCAATTAGAATTACTTCTAATTGCACACATATGCCCTTCAGGAATTGCTATCTGCCTCTTCTAGAGATGCAATCAAATGTTTTCCGCCGAAACAGGTTGAAGATGAACAATTCCTTCCCTAGATAACCGCATACACCCTATAGATATAGAGACTTCTTGCAATCTGAGACACAGAATAGCCAGCAACGTTCACTCATCCTAAGCAGAGATCTTCTGTGTGCTCAGCCATAGTGAAAGTCGGTGTAGCTACTAACATACGAGGACGCAGAACTCCAAGACCGAGGTACTCGCATGATCATGCCAGCACCATCCATATCCGAAGATTGAGACAGTGCGTATCCAATATCAAGTCAATTAATAGTTGGCTTGAACTTATAGTTTGATTATTAAAACAAGATAGTAAAGGTCATCTGTTTCTCCACGTGGGTGCTGCAATGTTGCCCAGCAGATCCACTTTCTTTATCCTCTCAACACTCGAAACATAAACAAGGGTTCGAGTTATCTCACCTCAGCAAAAATATGCACCGTTAATCTGTATTAGCCTACTTTAAAAACAAATAAGTTGTTCACACATTCACTCCGATGTAGCGTCTTCACATGTGAGTTCTTTTAAATACGTTTTGCACTATGTAACTAATATTCCATACTTACCGTTATTATTGCTACGCATCGTAAGTTGACATTCCCGCACAATGTGATATTTCTCCATAGCAACACATATAGGCGATGCACGTTCTAAAATCTAACATTTATCTTCAATTATATTTATTAATATTTCAGCTAATATCATAATTACTAAAATTCAGATTGATATAAATACACATAGTGCAAAAATAATGTGGAATACACATGTGGTAAGCACATACGGAATCTCGAGAATTGAAAAAACTCGGTGCAAGCGCTTCGTTTTCTCAAACCTTTCATAGTTCCGTACACATAGGTATCGCAATATACTATTTATTATTAACGACTTTGTTAATTGACATGTTCATATCAACGTCGCCAATATGCCAGAATTTTGATCCACAGGAATTCTTTTACATACAAGCAATATCTACTGACATGGGACTGTAGCTTTTGGATAAACGGAATAAGCTGTTCATTGATAAGGAGCAAACTATCGTCTTCCTGTTGGAAGAATTCTCTAAGAGAACAGAGAAATTTCCTAGCTTGGCTGTGCAATGTAACAATACAACCGTAAGCTGATCTTTGTCTTGGGCCATGATTCCTCGGTCCACTTCTAATCCTACCGCCACTACGTCTTGCTTCCATAAAAACGTATTTTAATTGTGTTTTAACAAAGTAGGCTAACAATACACTGCGCAAATGAATACTCAAGCAAACCCTGTTTCCCGCATACAACTAGCAATAACTAAGTTGAGGAGTATGTGATTCACAAATGTATCCAATTTGGCAACCTTTGTTTACGTTACCCTTCGCGTCCCTTACCTCATGACCTTCACGTACCTTCTTTTAAGAAACAGACTGTATGTCATGTGTTTTGCAAACGGAGACATTTGTGATTTAGCATTAATGCCTTAAAATTAAGATATGCGTGGAAAACATACATCATTGTCATATATTAAATAAATTAATATTGAAATAATAAAAAATACCAAAGATTCGAACCCAGTTTTTTTGCAATTACGAGACACATGAGTTTCTCCGCTCGGCTGATATGCATACAATCAAATTGAAAGGCAGCTTTTTATTGCAAAACTTTTAAATGAACGCAGGATGGAATTAAATGGTGTAATATGAACGGACACTTGGTGCATTCTGTTGTGTACCTTAAAAATCACATTAACCATAAGTAGCAGTTATTTTGCTTTCCTCTCTTTCCTTGGTGCCATAGCAGAGTAGATAAGTCTCGCTAACATTTTGTACAAGCGTTCTCTGGTATATTTCTGCAGTAATGCAAGTTTCATTGTTATACTTATTATTCAAATGCTCATATTAAAATTAATGATTTTATTTGAGGTGTCTACTTCATCCTAACATTATTAAGGTATATCCAATATGGGTGAATTAATCTACTCTTTCCAATATTATTAATCCAAACAAATGTTGGTAGATATAGGATATTTTCCATGAAAATCCACAATTTTGTTTTTGGTGTATCCAGTTTTACATTACATTTAATGGTATATACTGAATATTGTAAATTCTTCCTCTGAAGGTGCTACCAGCGATGTACAAAAAGTAACGTATCCTTTCTGTCTCTTTATATTGACAGTAGTAGAAATGTGGTCAACAAGTGAAATTACAAGAAAAGACATTAAGCCTAAAAGGAGGCTAAAACATAATGTTTAAATCTCAAAAAACTCAAAATAGATAAAAATGAACAGTCAAAACCCATAAATTTCTTGCCTACAGTCCAAATATGAACACACAAGTGCTGGACCTTGTCTTCCAAGCCTTAGTAATAGCAAACATGGCCACCTCCAACAAATCTCAAATATAAAGATGGCTTTTTGGAAACCAGCCAATCACAGTGGTACAAGTTTCGTTTTATTCAGCACATTTTGTGCATACTTAAGAGGTACGGTTAATCACATAGAACTTAGGCGAAATTCTCCTTGGTTGACAGGTAAGTGTGTGTACTGTCAACAAACAGTGCACAGATGGTCTCAACAAGAAATTTGACTGGAGTATTCACAGCTGAGCTTAGGTAGAGTTCTGGATTGACGTCTGTTGCTTTTTGTTCCCTGTCTCTAATGCGGGCCTCGTACGTTGGTTAGCTTTGTGGTCAGTTTTCAGCATTAACTCATTTACAAAAACGCCAGTGTACTACAATAGGTGTAATATCGTTCGTGTTTTTCCTCATAATTGAGGGGTTCTCTTTAGATAGATTACTTGCCGCCATAGCACGACTCGAATTCCGGAGGTCGCGGTATCGATTTCCGCGAACGCGCATTTTAACTTAGGCTTTTCGTGGCTTTCTCTTTTAACTTAAGCGAATGTTCGAATGGTTGCTGTCATGCCCAGCTTTCCTCTCCCTTTCTTTATTCCATTTCGTTATCATCTTGTAGGTGGGTTTCAACGTTGTACCGGACAGATGACGCGGGTACTTGCGCATTGTAAATGCCGTTCTAAGCCTTGTGTGGTCGTTGTCGTCAATTTGAGGGAACGACGCTTGTCAACACAGGACCCGTAGGCCTCTACATAGTAAGTCCTGAGGCAGGGATCAAACACTTTTTAGGGACTTACGCACGTCTCTGTGTCCTGTCTGTCTACGGCACCGTAGACTCCTTACTTCATCCCTTCCTCCTCGACTGCAATAGATCTGTATGTCAAGGTGTCTTGTCTTCTGCGTAGAGTACCTTTAGTTGTTTGCACTGCTTCCACCCCTTTCAGTTTCGCTGAGGAATGCAAATGCATCCATAACTTGTTGATTGCATAGCAGCGATAATGACGTGAAATAGACTTTGGGCTGTGTCTAGGAAGAGCTTCCCAAACTTGATTATCCCGAATATAGCTTTAATGGCTGCTGCACATACTTCTTCTCTGTCAACTAATATATACACCAAGTGAGTCAGCTGCCCCATTTATTCTTATCTATGCAACCCGCAGTTTATAGTCTAATGGGAAAACATTGACCCTTTGAACACAAAAGCAGCTATTGCAGCTTTGCCCTTCTATTAGGTAATATATGCACCCAGCATTAATACTTACAGCCCTGAATGAGGACCAAGAAGCTACGAAAAGCTTAAATAAACGACCGTTTTTCATGCATATAAAACTAGCAAAGTCATAAATGAATGATTTCTCAAAGAGCGACGTAGAATATGTGGCAGCTGGCCGAATGGGTTAGCGGCTAGAATGTAGTGATGCAAAGGTTAGGTTCGAAACGATGTCACATTGTTTTGGTTTTTTCTTGCCCTTTCTCCTAGTCTTTATTGTCTGTATTTTACTTACTAATTTATTTATTGTTGCTATTGTTTCTTTTGTGAGCCAAAGACACACGAATGAGAATGCGATAATTAGGGATCATGCTTAGCGTTGTGACTCTTTATAATCTGTACCATATCTCGTGTTGTAAATCATGTTCCGCAGAGAGCCTTCATTTTTTAGGAACATGTCAAGATATTGAATCTAATAGATTTTGTTTCAGGCTTAAATCTTATGTTTCACTTCTTCTACTGACAAAGGAGTTGTGAACGTTTTAAGTTCTGGGTTAAACAGAAAAACGAATTGTCAGAGTGTGGATTTCATCAATGCAGTAAATGTTCTTAAGGGCACTGGGAGGTCGATAAGTTTCAAAACCAGTTTTTGTTTTTAATGTTAAAAGATTATTTAATTCTTCAGCTTTAATTTAAAGGTTGTCAGCTGGTATTAAAGCCCTTTAATTCGTCAATTTAAAGATGGCGGCATAATGATACGCCTACTTCCTGAGAATGGTGCTTAATCTTTGATCGTGATTTCCCAAAACCTTGATTTTTCATACTTTAGGTGCATGTTTCTCAAAAACTATAAAAGATATTGACAGAAAATTTGTAGTGGTTATTTTTCAATGTTCCTTGAGCACATTCGGCTAACATTTATATTCATGTGATTTATAAAATGGATGAAAACAAATATTCAGTCCTTGAAAATATCTTCTTTTTTTACTCAAAACTAAATAATTTGTCATGTGCATAGTATAAACTATATGTGATTTTCATTTAGGCGATATTATAAAACTGTATCTTAGATTATTTAGGATAAAACTTGGTGCATGTAGCTTTAAATTCCTACAAGTAAAGTGCACCCGAAATATAGGGTACAGTATTTTTTTCAGGACACACTGTGTGATTTATGTCCCTTTTGCATGGACCTATGTGAACGTAATTTAAATATTATACAGCAGTTAAATGCACACATCCTTATACAGTTATCATACCAAATTTCAATTTCTGATAATGTTTAGTTTTCTATATATTCAAATTTGAATATTGGTAAAAATTTTCCTTGTCTGGGTAAAAATAACCTCCCAGTGCCCTTAATGACGACCCTTGACCGTATTTCAAAGGTTTTAAAATACTGAATACATAGATAATGGAGCGTTCATTCACGCCAAGCACTGACGCAGGCGCAAATAGCTAAAGCCACTTTGCATTTGTGAAGTATTTGAAATTTGGCTGAATGGGTCAAGCAAAATACCTACCATAATAAAATATCTACGAGTGCGAACTATAAATGTATATCTATCTGCCAGTGGAAAACATGACAATTATTGTACTTTATAAACACGCATACTGTCATAAAAATATCAGTTGTATCATAATATCAAATTATAGACCATATACATAAAGAGTAATACAATTTATGAGATGAACATGAAGGATTTGAACCCAGCTTGCAGTGGCAGAGTGTTGAAGTAATCTGTGTAATACCATTAAGCCAACGTTACCTTGCGAGTAGAGGTTTGTTTCTATACGAATAAGTAACCGCAGATCTCAGAATCCATCTCGGATCTTACACGCTTTTTACAGCTTCATACAGTGTTTAGAGCTCATTTTGGTACTTTTAACGCAAATAAAAGAACTTTATCCGCCATTACAACTACTGTATGAGCTAAAAACTGCCATAATTTGTGACAGAAGCGAAAACAGTCTACCTAATACTTAGCATTTTGACATGACTGTACAATGAAAACACATGTTGACTGAAGATTTAAATCCAATTGGTCCCACTGTGTAGATCTTCCATTTTGTGTCACAATGTTATTGTCAACTGATGCACGTGATAAGTTGTTCTTTCAGGGGCGTATTTAAAGGTTTGTGTGAATGTACGTCAATGAATAAAAGTTTGCAGACTCGTCTAAAATTGCTACTGCAGCTCTCTGTGTCTGGGTATGACGTTTTTGGAATCGACATACAGAGTGATTGCTTTCTGTCCCACGCTACACTTATGCATTGAGTTATCTACCCCTCCTCTATAATCTGTTCTACAAATCATCCATTAGAAAGCTTTCAAGAAAGGCGTAAGTCACATATGTCGCTTAGCACGTTGCATAAATTCAAAACTAAATAGGGGCAGGTGTGCATATTGCATAAAGGGAAGCTGAATTCTATATACCAGGCGTGCTCAATTGTGCAGCACACGCTTCCATCCCCTATACACGTTGTTTTCCCCACACCAGTGGCCAAGGCAGCGAGAGACAGAGATGTTGCTACTAACGTTTAACATATCTTTATTCTACTTGAAGCCAGTTTACAAAAACTGGACGAAATGACAGCACCTGTTCAATATGACCCTAATGTTGAAAATGTGGTACAGCTTTCTTATAAACTGGCGGAACTTATTGGAAAAAGAATATGAAACTATTTAGTGAAGGTGAATTTATCAAGCAATACTTGCTAGTTGCTGCGAAGGGATTTTGTCCCGATTTAATCGATTTATTTGCATTAGGCAGTCTCTCTCGAGGTACAGTAACGAGACACATAGAAGATTATTGGGTTGTGATTTGGAAAGACAAAGGACAAAATAAATTCATTAATATGTTTTTCTCTAGCCCTGGACGAATCGGTGGACAGATCTGACGGGGCGCGGTTAATTGTATTTCTGAGGGGAGTTGATAATGAAATCTTAGAAGAAACGTTAGATATAGTGTCCCTTTAAAGTACAACTTGTAGAAAAGACATTTTCAACGCTGTCCATAATGTTGGAGCTTCCATGGGACAAACTCGTGAGTGTAGCGACCGACGGAGCACCCGTCATGAAAGCACGAAACAAATGGTTTCAGTGGCTGGTTGAGTAAGTTTTTACAACATAGCAATATTGAATATGACTTCTTGCTCATACACTGCATAACACATAGGGAGGCTTTACGGGCTAAGTCCGTTACGTTAAATAACGTAATGTCAGTTGTTGTAAGATGTATACAACTTATTAGATCCAGTAGCCTTCGATTCAAAAACTCATGCAAGAGCTGGGAACGGAATTTTCAAAATTACCATATTATTGTCATATCAGGTGGCTTAGTAGGGGGCCGATGTTAGGATCTTAATTTTAACAATGTCACGTGACTGCTGAATTTATGAAAAGCCGAGTAAGCATCCCAATTTAAATGCAACAATAGTAATGTCCATACACGTTTGTACTTTCGACAGTCTTGAAATAATAACTGTGTCTTATATTATTCATTCAGGGAAATGAGGTTCCTGAACTAACACAAGACGAATGGTTGTGTGACCTGGAATTTTCAACTGATCTTTTTGGTTATTTGGATCAATTCAATATGCGCTTTCAGGGTAGAAATCACAACATATTGTGCTTAGCTGACGCCGTGAACGCATTTATGGCACAACTGCAACTGTGGGAAGTACAACTGGTGGTTGCAGATTTATATCATTTCCCTTGTTTGCATTCTGTGTTCACAATAAACGTCATACTTCTGGAAAAGTATGCAGAACTTCTAAAGCAACTACATGACACATTCCCTTCGCAATTTGAAGATATAAAAAATTTGGGACAAATATCCAATTATTTTGCACTCTTTTGAAGCTTCCATGTAGTGAGGCCCCACACAAGCTACAAATGTAACTACTTTTACAGCAAAATTCCACCACAGTAAAATGTTCTGAGAAGGAAGGTAGGGAATTATTTAAATCTTTGCCCTGTAGTGATTATCAGAGATTACGTTTCTTTTCATCTAATATAATGACAGTCTCTGGCTCTACATATATCTGCGAACAAACCTTTTCAAAGCTGAACTATATAAAAAGTGAGTATCGCAATAAGATCAGAAACGATCACCTTGCTTATCTTTTGAGACTGTGCACTTCGTCTTTTGCACCACATATTGCAGGCCTCGTCAATCATAACTTGTGCCACAGAATTCATCCTAACAAACATTAGTTAGCAGGGAGTAAACTATGAGTGCGAACGATTATGATTTCCTATACGTCAAAATGATAGCGATGTTCCGCCAGTGAAACTCAGTAACCACAAGTAAACGCGCGATTCTATCGCAGTGTGTGGAAGGAGGTGATTTTAACCTACCCTTTCCTGCTTTAATTGAGCTCCGCAGCTATATACTTTTATAATACCTACATTCCTTTAAGCTTGAACCTTAAGGTTCAAGAATAGCCTTTCAATGATTTAAAGAGTCCAGTGTCTTCCATATTAGCAAGTAAATGGTTTTCCATTACCTATTGAAACCATAAGTATATGTAGCTGCTGTACAAAATGATGTTGAAGAAGGTAGTTATTGTTTGTATTTAATTTTTTTATTTATCTTCCCTGTAACAGCTAAGGCCAGTAGAACTACACCAGTCTGAAAACAAAACATTAACTAAACTACTAAACAATAGTATGAAATATAAATATCTCTAGGGGATACTTTTGTTAATCTACAGAATTTAATTACCTCGCTGTCTCACATGGCAAGGGAATCAAATGTAGTAGGTGGGTCTATGAAGTGTAAAGCTTATTAAATAAGAGAAAATGTGTATGATGCTTACATTTAGCAAAGTTTACTTCAAATGGGTTTCTTATACAAAAGTTAAATTTTAATTATGCTACCATAAATATATACTGCAGTTGTTTAACCAGAAACCTGAAGAGCATTCAGCAGTGATAAACGGAGCCAGTGGGGTGGGTGATTCTTAAATATTGCCGGTTGCTTCAAACTTATTCTGGCGAGTGGCAGTCGCGAATTCCGAGGGTTTCCAGGTTAACATTATGTTCGAACAAATGCTTGGACAAACTAACCTGACGTCACAAAATCTTACAAATCTTTCTTCAACCCGTCCCATTGGTGTAACGTAACAAAGAACAGTTGATAGTTGAGATTTATTTGATACATCAGTGGTTTCATTCCTAATTACTGATATAAAACTTGTCTCATCCACTTCATTGTTTATTTCATAAATCAAAATACCCTGAAATGTCATTTTGAATGTCATTTGACGTTCCTGAGAACACAGTCACAGTCCGAAGATGCTCCTCTAACGTATCATCTGTTTGATGATTAGGTGTAAGAGCTCTACCTCTGTTATCCGAATTTTCGGACTCGTCACTACCGCTGAATGGGAGTTCTGGCTGAGCTAAATAGCAAACATCATGTATCCATCGCCCCATTATATACCTGTTTATTTTCACACCTTAATTATGCTTTTCAACTGAGTTCTTAAACGCGTCGCTCAAAGAAGTGTCAATTTTTGTTTTTCTAAACTTTATTAACATTACAAAGGAAGCAATATGAGTTTTTGAATGTCCATGACGAACCCTCAAGATGCGAAAACTATCCATGTTTCTGATGCTATCTGACGTTCACGCATTCTTTTAATTAGATGAAAGCAGACAAGGCCAACAAAACAGTTTCAATAATTTGTCACAAGCACACAACCAAGGAAACCAAGGTAACCAAGAGTTACTAAAATGCCTTTGAAGAAGAATTAACGCGAAGAATTAACACTGAAATTCAAGGTTTGCCTTTTCACTGCACTGGCAACAATCGTGCTATAAAGAAGTAATATAAGCCTCACAAGGTCATTGACATCCCACACGAATCGGTAAGTAATCCGAGTTTGCCGGTGAGTGCCACCGTCGGTAGCAAAGTAACGGGCTACTTAGAACTGCAGGGTGCTAGATGACCAGCCTCGGGGAATCTGTCACCCACAGGTCCCAGCGGATCGGTCACAAATTAACGCAATTGAAATCTGAAAGTGAAATCGCTTGGAATTTCCATTATTCTGTGAACAAAAAGTAATGTAACATTTGGATGCACTTCCATCAATTTATTAGCTATTGCCGGTGGCAACAGAGGCAATCCTAATGCCACGCCACTGAACGAGCAGAATATTGTGTTTGTCTAGTTAAGCTTAAATATTTTGTTCTCAAAATGTAATGAGAATTGCTGAAAGTAATTTGATGTTTAAGACATACATACGAAATGTAAGTATATTTGCAGATCTATCTTACTTAGGGCCCGCCTCAATAGCGTGGATGGTAGCGTGTCTGCCTCACGTTCAAGAGATCCCGAGTTCGAAATTTGGTCAGGGTGAGTTACCTTGTTAAGGTTTTTGAGGGTTTTTTCCTGATGCTGATAGACAAATGTCGGGTGACCCAAAGCTCCATGGACCCCGGACTCATTTGAGCATCATTTCACCCATTTCATTCATCGTCCGATATGACTTGACGTTGGAGGACGTAAATTACAACAAAAATATCTTACTTAGGAATCAAATATAGTATCCACATTATTATTACTATTATTATTATTGTTGTTGTTATTGTTATTATTATTGTTATTATTATTATTATTATTATTATTATTATTATTATTATTATTATTATTATTATTATTATTATTATTATTATTATTATTATTATTATTATTATTATTATTATTATTATTATTATTATTATTATTATTATTATTATTATTATTATTATTATTATTATTGAAAGAGACCAACATGGGGCCTAAACTCTTCTTTATTGAAGTTAATTTATAAAGGGGCAGTTTAACCTATGGTTCTCTACTGTGCAGGTGCCTTACAAAGTATTTATCAGAAGAGGTGGGTACAGACTAAATTATTACAGATACAGCATGGATACATCTTAAGAATCATCCAAGGATACCACACGATCTCCACTTCAGCAGCGCTTATTTTTGCAGATACTGAACCTATTTTTCTTACTGGTTTATCATCATCATCTTCCTTCATGCTTTAGACATTACTGCCTGTTGCATTCTACATAATTTATTTTACTGGTTCCACCGTTCTTACTGGTTTATATAAGGCAAATATCACATTAGGAACGGCCGAGCTTGGCACAACATATTTTACACCTGCAACTTGAACAACCAGTAAAACAGGCGTCTCATCCAGCCACTTGTGTCTCTAGTCTCCTTGAAGATTGTACAGCAGAATACCATCAGTACTCCATTTACAAATATGGTTCTCGGATAGCTGAAGGGCCATATAAACATGCTGAAGTAGGATGTTCGGTTGTAGTTTTTTTCACGCTCCATAGAATGCCATTCTTCCATGTTCAAACTCGCTAAGGAATGTTCAGTCTTTCAAGCTGAATTATTAGCAATTCGTGAAGCAGTGAAATGGTGCGACAACTTACAGATGTAATGCTGGTTTTACAGTGATTCACAGGAAGCAATTGCGGCTTTCAAAGATACAAAAATACAGTAATCCTATTGCAGCTGAAATAAGGAATCAAATATTAAGCGGTTCATCTGTGTATTTCATGGGTCAGAGGGCACGTGGGGATTGCCAGAAATGAATGTGCAGATGAGCTTGCAAAGAGAGCTGCGACTTCAGATCTTCCAGTAATCTACACTCTATGCCCTATTTCTTATGTGAGGCAAACATTGAAGAAGATTATCATCCATGACTGGAATGAATACTGGTTAACAAAATGTTTGTGGTGCTTTGACTAAGGATTTATATTTCCCAACGGTTTCTGATAGACATAAATGTAAATTCATTAATTCTATGTTCTCACTCAATTCGTAGCTGGATATGGCGAATTTTCAGCTTACTTATTTCGATTCAAAATCAGATCTACCTCCGATTGTAATTGTGGAAATCACCTTCAAGCTGTCCCTCACATTTTATTTGATTACCCCTTTTTCTGTTTTGAAAGATAGGAACTTGAATTATTGCTTCAATACTTAAGTTAAACTTTTACACATATTTTGATGAATTACAAACTTATCAATATTTCATAGCTTTCTTGAACAAAATATTTCTTAAGCTAAAGGATTAATCTTGATGTTTACTGTCTGTCAACTTGATATTGTATTTGGTTATGTTTTGTAATGCTATTATACTCATTTTATAATTTGTTAACTATATTCCTAATATACCTTTGAGTAAAATAGGAATCACAAAATTGGATAATAGATAAATAAATATTACTTATTAATGCTAGTTATAGAATTATTTTAAAACAGTTATGTTATTAATTTTCAGCATGTTATCAATTCCATTAGATCATTTTGGAGAAAGAAACAAAACATTTTTCAGGCAAAGGGTAGGGGAAGAATTTACTAAACTTAAAATGTAAATGTTGGTGTAAACCCAACTTTTCCCTTTTGAAATATGCAGTTTTCTAGATGTTCTTTATCTCATTCACAGACATATGCCTGTTGGTATTGTACAGGGGAAAATGTCTCTCTCTCCCTCTCTGATGGAATCTCAGTATAGGATTTTTCATGGAATGCAGTATTTCCTCTACCTACCATAGGTAAAGCGATTGACAAGGTAAAAATATACTTCATAGATCTAGGTAACCATAGTTCAAAGAGCGAAGATTTAAGAAACAAATGCAACAATGAAAATTTTGGGAATGTTTAATGCTAGGATAAATTGTCTGAACATATTGTATATTTTAACGAGCCTTATATTTTAAGGTAGTACGCAAGAATTTGTATATCTGTTATCAGTTGTACAAAAATTCAGTAAAAATTTTACAGGCTAGTGACCAAAAGCTAAAAATATACATTTTATGTAAAGATTTCAAATATATCTATTTTAAGATTATTTTTATCAAAATATAAGTTTTTAGTATAAAGAATGTTTGGAATGCGGAGTTTCCAAAAGTGTTTTCGCTGATACACTGAAATTGTAATTATCTGTCTTAAATATATTTGATACCTACTGATTCGACTGTTGGTTTTTTATTTATGCTACAGAAAGATAAATAAAAATTGTTATAAAAAGCTTTCCTTGGGGAATCACAATATCTGATTTCAATATTGCATTTTTTTATTTTAATACAAATTGCACACACTTAAGTTTTCTATTTATATGGGTCATTCATCAGCAATTGAGATAGTGTTCCGCTTGGCTACGACGATGTCTAGTTTATTGAAAAGTTACGCAATGCATTTTCTTTATAAGCCAGGGCTGGGAAGGAAGACACTATAAATCTGAATTTATCCTCCATCTTGTTCCCACTACTTTCAACAAACAGGTAAACACAGCCAGCTAAACCGGTTGATTCTGTTTATAGTCGCGTGGCAGTCTAATGAATGCAGTGGTGGTTTGGTTTGGTTTGGTTTGGTTGTGCAACGACCAATGTTTAATCGGGACTGGAAGAACAAGTACTTTTTTCCCTTCACGATGGTACAGCACAGTTTTGATAAGTCTTACTAACATGGATACATTACGAGCTTCACTCTAAGGAAGCATTTCAATGCAGCTCATGCTGAAGCCTATAAAGCTTCAAAGCAATACATCACTGCGCACCTTTTTTTTTAAAGGAAATTACTGCCCTTGTTTAGTACTTACCTATCAATGTGAAGAACTGAATCTATAGCATATTGACATTAAACAACAGGCTGCTACCCAGTATCGTTTCGGATTAACGTCTTCAATGTGTTTTACATTAAGGTTCGTCTAGTCGGATATTAAAACTCTAATATTTAAAAAGAAACCAGCAAGAATTCCAGTCTGTGAATTAAGAGTGTATCATTATGACTACGTCACTACCCATTTAAGAATGTGTATTGTAAACAATATCAATGTACTTTTTAGATAGATTGTGACGTTTATTTTTAAGAATACAGTATGGAAGATATTTAAATGTCTTTAGCAGCATAACAACTATTGGATAACAAATCAAAGGCAATAAACATGTTAATTATATAGAATTGCTTTCTTCAACTTACGGTTTGCCTAAGGTCTATGGATCGTCTAACATTGTTACTCCGTCCTTCGCTTATATTTTCTAGTGTCATTTACCTTCTTCGTGCATTCTTAGCCAACTCTTGAGTTCAAAAGGCTACATTTGACTACGTCACATAGGAAGTTTCATCCAAAACCCGAATGACTGCTACTGTGGCACACGTCACCTGTTTGTTTACGTGCCAGATAGAGGAAAAGGGAAGGGGTGGGATTGGGATTTGGGATTTCATTACGGAGGGGATTCGGTACGTAGGCCAATATGCTGGGTCTATTGTTCTTATGCCTCCATGTGGGGGCACCCCCGGGAGGAAGGATGAGGAAGAACAGAGGGCAGCCGACCCAAGGAGCCACGACAGTACAGAGGGCAGCGTCCCTACAGTTTACTTGGATAGAGACTTCCCCCGACAGGCCAGCACAACGAACTCGCTCCCCTAGAGCGGGACGGTAACGAGCCCAGGAACCGAGCCCTAATGGTCCCCGACAGGCGATCCGAGCCCCAAAGGCCCCTGACTGGCGGTTCCGAAATGGTCCCAGCAGAGGAGTGGAGACCGGCAACCGACCTACCGGAGGAGGAAGTAGTTTCCCTCAGAGCATATCGTCCTGCCAGGCACCGCTGAGACACCCGTCGACACTTCTACCCTGAAAGAGACTACCAGATGAGATGATATGAAATGATAATGGAGATGAAATGGAGGGACAGGAAATTCGGGCGATGTAATTAACCTACCCAGCATTCGCCTAGCGACCCCGAAAAACCCATGGGTCAAATAGGTCGACCACGGGAATCGAACCCGGGCCTCCCGAATGCGGGCCACAGACGAAACCGCCTGAGCCATCCCGCTCGGTAAGGGAAGGGGGTGACTTGACTGTATGGGTAAAGCATTTCACACTTGGGTGCTAATTTTACCGGTTCTGTATATAAGCCAACCATCGTCTGAAGTGCCAAAATCCCCGCCATGATAGACATGTATAATGTTATTTTCTAAATCCTTTGCTTTCTTCCACATATGCTGATGGTAGCACCTAGGGAGTATAGGTCGCACCCGCTCTAAGTTGTGCCCTAAACTAAACACCACGCTTGTGGTGCATAGCTTTAAAAATAGGACATATTAGCTATGAGTTATGGGTGCAAATATATTACGGATATGCAGCCACCCATTGTGATGCAATGCCCGCTTCGGTAGCGTAGATGGTAGCATGTCTGCCTCAAGTTCAAGAGGTCCCGAGTTCGAATCTCGGTCAGAGTGAGTTACCTAGATAAGGTTTATTTCCGGGGGTTTCCCTTATCCTTCAAGACGAATGTCGGGTAACTAAGCTCATGGACTCATTTGAGCATCATTTCACCCAATTCATTCGCTGTCCGATATGACTTAACGTTGGAGGACGTAAATCACAAGGAAAAAAATTGTGACGCAATCATGGTGGTTCCCCACTATATGCCTCTTGCATATACAAAGAAATGTATAATAAACATATTTCGGTAAACGTTTATCACAAACTTGGAGAAAATACAAAAATAAACCTTCGCAGAAGAGGGGTTTGAGAAAGTAATGTGAGTATAATAGGTACATTAAGTAACTCTTGTTAACATATATTGTAAACCTAGAGAAGATATTTTAGTTATCTAGATTGCCCGACACGAGAGATTTTTGGGTTGACAAAGAATCGAAGGAGACATCGTTTTTACGGACTTCTCATTGCTATCCAAAGATGGCTCTACATGTCATATCCTATCGCGGGTAAGGAGGTTTGAATTATTTGCTAAGTTTTAGAACAAAATGTAAGTATGTTGATTAGAATTGGCTTAGATTTATTTGATTTATACAGAGTGAGAACAACCCTTTGCTGGAATGTGTAGTGAGACAATGTCGAATAAACAAATAGATGCATTTGAGAAACGAAGTATCCTAAACTATATATATATTTCATGTCACTGAACCTGCCGTACATCAATAGTTATTTCAATTTAGTGATGACTAAGACTCAATCATACCATACATGTTTAAAAGTGTGTTACGTTGTAAAATACATCACATTGCATTCAATTAGGTATATGAAAAAATCAAACGAGGAAATGTTACTTCCTCTGTGTAGGTAAAGGCAGACTGAAAAATTCAAAGCCATAGCCGGGGAGATTCGTGGTTCAAATTCCGGCTATGCCATTGAATTTTTTATGTGTAACTCTGCTTATCCAAATCTTGTCCTACACACGGCTAATGTGAAAGAACAATTAATTTCCTTTATTTCCTCTTCTCAATGACACCGGAGATATACGATTTAAACGCATGTAAGTAGTATTTGTGACCCGAGTAAATAGACATTTATACAAATTCTCCAATTCATAGCATTATTCACACTATAAATATTTTAAATTTTCTTTTGAAAGCATCTTAAAAGTTATAGCTTCAGCTTTTGGTCACTAGCCTCTGAAGTTGTATCTGTCTTAAACATATATGCTCTCAGTCAGAGAAACCCAATTTCTTATAACAATACGTCCACAATACGTCATTCCAATATTGGATGTTTTATTTTCATACAATATGCACATACTTCCTTTCTCTATTTATATGGGCCATCCATATAATATGTCTCTGCAGATGAGATAGGGTTCCACTTGATAACAGAAACAGCGTTTGTGTGAGAGGGGGGGGGGGCGGGGAATCCCGACCGTGATAGACACTGTCAGTTTGTATGAGTTTGAGCACTGCAAGTTAAAGTAGTGATAACATGCCTAATAGTTCCATTCCATATCAAGTAATTATTTATAACTCTATATTCCCGTACAGAATCCTCTCATGCTGTCACGAGTTTATTTGAAGTCTGTGATTAATTTCTGGTGATAAATGATAAAAATGTAAGAGGATATTTCATACACCTCAAAAAAAAACTTAGGGATAAACATGGAAGGAAACCAATTCAATTTCTCAAGGAGAACTAGAGAAACTATATAGGTAATTTCGGAAAAAAAAAAGTGCTAGAAATGTGTTGAAAATGAAGGCAGCATTTACTGATGTGGGTGATATATTACTTTTTAAGTGAATTTGAATTTATTAGGAAGTGAATCTAACTTGCTATATAAAGGTGATACCGAAATTAAGAATAGCAATGTATAAAGAATCATGATGGATTTCAAAGGAATGTCGGTTCTTTGTTACCACACGTGCAAGGGCAGTTGAGTCGAATAGCAGTTGGGGAGAATAGTTGTTTTAACAAAAGAAACGTAAGAAACATTGTCCTTAGCAGATTTCTAAAGGGTAGTACTTGACTTTGAAAAGGGTATTCTTCGGACCATTCATAATGGCATGACAAAATAGCCACAAAGGAAACTTTTGGTTGAATAAGGGGTTTTCAGAAAGTGAAAGTGATACACCCACGCGCATCTGTGGTCAGTCATACGCCCTTAATGAAACGACAGGCGGAAAGCCATAGCTTACCAGCGGAACCAGATCCTACCTCAGACGCGGAGACACCATAATATGGATGATCTTATAATTAAACGTTACAGAATTTCAAATCTGATGTGTGCTATCATGAGACCTTTTCTATTTACCAATGTACAAAATGTTTTTAAAATTTTTATTATTCTATGTATTTCATATTAATCGACTTAGACCTTTATAGAAGGTGTTTTATTGTATAAGTTGGTGCGTAAGTTCGTAAGGCTTTCGTTTCACGAGTTGCTCCTATCACAATGAGTTTATTTATCGATTGTCACTTTTTATACGAAGTTCAACTGTTGTGCAGTCGGTTTACATATAGCAGTTTGTTATTTGATTATAGTGTAGCTGTGGACGCTAGAAAATGGACGATCAGGTGGACAAAGTAACATTTCCGACATATTCTTCTCTTTGAATTCAATGTAGGGGCGAAAACAGCGGAGGCATCCAGAAACATTTGCGCCGTGTATGGGGACAACGCCATCGGGGAGAGCACTGCAAGAAAATGTTTTCTCGTTTTAAGGAGGGCCGTTTTGATACGAGTGACTCTCCTCGTTCAGGATGACCTACAGGTTTTAATGAAGATCGTCTAAACGCACTAATCCACGATAATCTTCGTCAGTGTACTCGAGAACTGGTAGACGTGACGAACTGTGACCATTCCACCATCGTGCGACATTTGCACGCAATGGGCAAGGTCCAAAAATACGGGTGTATGGATACCACAGGCTCTAACCCAAAACCTAAAAAATCAATGTGTTTATAAACATGTGTTATGTGAAGGGGAATGTGTTGTTGAATAAACTGCTGCTTAACAATGTGTTTTATGTGTTTAAGAAGTCATTTGGTTAAAACTTTCAGAAAACCGCTACAGACTTACGCACCAACCTGATATATTTACTTACAGGAAAAAGGAGAATACAGTAGGCGTAAGCGTGAGTCAACTCTTTTGAGCTGGTTCTATTTGATGGCTTAGTTCTCTTTGCATGGCCAGGACGTAAAAAAGAAAGACGATATTCCGGCTGAGGAAAGTATAAGTATTGGAAAATTCACACATTTAACATGTAATATTTATGATCGGGTTCACTCTACAAAAGGTGTATTCGACATAAATTGCATGTTTTGACGAGATTTACTTTTCTGTGTAGTCAGCTTTTGCTTAAAGTTTACCGATTATGTAAATCCTCATTCACAATAAAGAGGACTTGTGAGGACATTTCCAGAAAATTAAAGAGTCGTCATTTGATATAAATAGGGCCCGGAAGTTGACCTAAAAATTCTCTAAAAATGATCTAACAAAAGTTAACAATTTCTTTTATAACAATAAATTAATAACTGCCACAGACAAATAATGAATGTGGTTGAATAGCCGCATTTTAAAATTAACATTCTTAGTAAATAATGCAATTACTGTTACTAAATAATAAATTCAAAATTCACCAGGTCATTTTCAATTTAATAAAACATGAAACAATAAGTTACTGTACCCATTAGCCAAAACATACCTTACTTAGCGTTGCAGTACACCACCATGGTCATCTTCAAGGTATCAAAAGTAAAGGAACAGCGGTTGTCAGCTAAAACTGTTTTACACTTTGAGAAACTTTTCTCCACTTACACAGATGTTATAAGTGCATATTTGAAAAACACTGTCACTGCCTGTTAAATCCTGCTCAAAATATCAGTTCTGATGTTTTCTCCTGAGAGATATTGGCAATCTCTTGGTAACTATGTAACCAACCACTTCTCTCACCATTTGAAAATTATCACAGTGCAGTTAACCATGTACCCCAGCTGTTAAAATTGGTGCCGAGGGTAAAGCTATATTAGGAGCTTTATCTTTGAAATACATAGTTCGGGTTGGCGCTTTCGAAAATATTTTCTTTACTGTGGAAATTAGTGTATCTGCTTCTGGAAATGTTGATGCGACCTGTTCCGCCATGATGAATTTGATGAAAAGCATGGGCCAAACACGTAACATGCAACATCTTACTGTAAAATAATTGGATCGATTTTGCCGCCTTTACCATGTAAGGCGCCGCGTCTGTTAGGAAGAGGAGCACGTTGTCATGCTGTATTCCACTAGGCCACAATAAACACATGGATTTATCGAACAGTTTGCATAACTGGCAGTGGCTAGCAGCTTCCGTAACCTCTGAGGTTAGAAGAAGCATTTGTCCGACACTAGTAGCTTCTCGCGTACCATTGGCCACATAACGCACCTCTGAATCGGTTGTCTCATCAATTGATATATAAATTTGTCTTCCCATTCACACATTCATGTATTCGGTTGAACGTGTTTTCATAACATTTTTGTAGGTAACTTTTACGCAAAGTTGATTCATTTGGAATTGTATGACCAGTGTGACGTTCAAGAAAATCTCGTAATTTGGAATTAATTTTTCTAGCGGAATATTTGCACTAACAAACACTTCACATACGTCTTTATAAAAGAACAATGACTTGTTACTTGTCGAAGCCGTTTCTTTTAACAGTAACAGAGACACTTGTTTTTGTTTGGTTTTTTGTTTTCCCCCCACATTTTGAAGAGCTCGCAAACGTTTTTCTGTGGATGCAATCCACACGTATTGCATGATGTAATCGGCGATTCCCCGAATTGATGCATCATAAATTCACCAGCACTGTTAGGACGCTGACCTGTGTTAATTACATGTTTACCACACTTACAAAGTTACTATTTCATATAAAATATATAAATGAACTTTTAATCACAGATTATTTTAAAATCCCCCAAAAAGCCCATGGGTGAGGGTTAGGTCCGCCACGGGAAACGAACCAGGGTCTCCCGAATGCGGGCTACAGATTAAAATGCCCTATAAATTCATGAAACAGAAATAAAATGACCGGAAATGCATTTAAATGTTAAAAATGACTATTATAAACATGTGGAAAAATGCATTTTGATAACCTATAAAACCATATATATCTAACGTATTTGTTCCAGAATGCACTTAGCCCGCCTCGGTAGCGTGGTGGTAGAATGTCTGCCTCACGTTCAAGAGGTCCCGAGTTCGAATCTCGGTCAGGGTGAGCTACCTGGATGAGGTTTTTCTGGGGTTTTCCCTTATCCTGAAAGACGAATTTCGGGTAACTCTAAGCTCTATGGAACCTGGACTCATTTGAGCATCATTTCACCCATTCCATTCATCATCCGATGACAACGTTAGAGGACGTAAATTACAAAAAAGAAAAAAGAATGCACTTAATTTCCAATAAGCATAGTCTATGGCTACTCAGAAAAAAGATGACTTTTCATCAAAATCCGGGCCCTAGTTATATTTATATCTTAAACGCATGAAGATTTAATAGAGACCTGCAGAAGCATTTTTAGGAAAAGAAATATTTCAGAAACATTTCATATAAAGGTAGTCTCAGTGGGTGGAGATTTTAGTGAAAATCGTGGTGTCGTGGTGTTCGTTTTTGAGTCATGCTCTTCACGCGCGCGCACACACACGAGCGCGCACACATACATACGGGCCTTTTTCTAAAAGTATACTTTTTTTGAGGGGGGAGGAGACTCAAAACTTATACTTTCAGTGAAATCTCGTAACGAATTTTTGGGTGGAATGCAATACTTCTCTGCCCACTATGTACGCAGTAAAAGTAATAGCGACTTTCCATTTGAGAAAAGAGTGATTATTGAAAAATTCAGACACATAATAAGGAATATCTTGGAAGAGATTCACTTCACTCACACACAAGTAATATTTTTGACGTAAATTGTGCGTTTTAATAAAATTATATTTTTGTGTAGAAAGGTTTTATTCATCTCTTACGGTTTACCAGCTATGCAAAGGTCATTCACAAGGAAGAGCACATCTGAGGATATTAAAAGAAAATGCAAGACATACATTTTATCATCCCAACATCTTAAATATATTACATTTTAATCGTCATAGATATACTTTTGAAAAAGACTATTTTCCAAATAAGGCGTAGTTTGCAGTTAGTCAGATTTTCTGTATCGCACTCTTGAAGGACGCTGCCCTTAAATATCTATAAAACTGAGTATTAAACCAACCTATCCCTTTTTAATTTTTCATTCACTCACGCACATACGTAGGTATAGCTTTTTCCAAAACATCACATTTATGTCCCACTCCTCCATCAAGGGCAGCGTTACTTTGAGGTTTGGGTTTACATGTATCTGCAGGAAATAAAGGAACCAAAAGACTGGCTACAATGACTCTCGCCGTGTTTATCGCGGTCGCCTTTTGTTGGCTAATGATTACAACCCAGCGGCAAAGGAGAGGAGTTCCCTTTGAAAATTGTTATGTTTTGCCAAAATATAAACACACAGAGATTTTTTTTAAATTGCTTTTTATTAAGTATTTATGAAGTGTCAAAACTTGCATTTCCGATGAAATCTCGAATTCGAAATTTTGGGTGAAATAGAACACTATTTCGCTACTTGCCATGCGTACCCAGTAGAGAAAATAAACATTCTTATTGGATTCAGAGGGCCTCGAAAGGTATATTTCCATGAAATGTCAACATCAAATCTTTTGTGTGGATTCCTATACCCTCTCCGAAGTTTTAAAAAAAAATGTATTCTTGTACAAACTATTCTTACATTTATTTCGCCCTTTACCTCGTGTTAAGATATTTCGCCCTTTACCTCGTGTTAAGATAAACACTTGCTAATTATTGCTAATTTTCTTATAGATTCAAAGGGAATGTGGAAATACACTAGGTTTTTAATGATATTCAAAATTTTTAACAATTGTTTCGTCGCTGTACAACAGCTGTGAAATTCTCTTCTCTTTGTATGAACAAGAGATTAAATGACAAATACTCTATTTCTATCTGAGAAAACTATCAAAGTTATGGATAATTCGAACAAAAATTATAAAGAATACCTCGGAGATGGCTCAATCCACAAATGTGTGTATTTGACATAAACTGTGTGCTTGTACAAGATCTACAGCTTTTGCAAAGAAAATTCGTTTACGGTTTATCACAGCTATGCAAATTTCATCCAGAATGAAGAGGAGTTCCGAAGACATTTGCAGAAAATTCAAAATATACTTTCATTTATCATGAAAATAGATGAATGAAATTTTGATCATTTAAAAAAACTACAAACAAATATGAAAGATGTTCTATGTAATGGATACTCTGGGATGGGGAATTTCTTGAAAAGCTTCCTATCACGTCCTTGAAAGATGTCACCAAATTTGATATTTCATCGACTTCTCGTTTTTGAGTTATGCTGTTGACAGGCAAACAGACAGACAGTGTTATTTTCTTAAAGTGCTCTTTTTATGCAGGGAACCTCAAGAAACGTACATTTCCATGAAATTTCGGTATGGAATTTCTGAGTGGAATGCAATGTCTCCTCTGCCTACCATGTGCATGGTAGAGAAAATAAAAATAACAAACAAACAAAATGCGATCCTTCTTTGACTAGTTGTCAATGATCAAGAAAATAGGACGGAACTCAGTCGTGATGAAATCTGAGCTGATTTTTTTTCCCCCAAGCACAGCCGGTACATAGCTTTCGGTCACCTCTGTAACAACGTGTCTGCCTCACATTCGAGGCCCTGAGTTCGAGTTTCGGTCAAGATGAGTTATCTGGATAAGTTCCCCCCCCCCCCTTTGGGGTTTCCCTTGTCCTGAAAGATCAGTGTCGGGCAACACTAAACTCTATGAACCGTCGGTAAAGCATGAAAACATTATTTAAGTTCTGAAGCTGTATCTTATTTCAGAGTTTTCTTTTGACGTGATCAAACATTGTATTGCTTACGAAGCCGCAAGAGTCTATACCGTGTCTCAGGCTACCTCAATCCTGATGTAAACCACTGCGCGGGAAAAGAGAGACAGCGATAGTGAAACAGGCTTCCTTAATTGGCTCAGGGAAGGTAATAATGGGTGTTATCTTTTATTTGCATAGATATCGTAATCACCTTCTAAAAGTACAGTACTGTGAGAATTTTCTGATCACTGTTATGCGCGAGTTAATTTCGGAGTGAAAAACGTAATAGCCCCACATTTTATCTTTATACGACACATACCACGCAGATATGTTCTGTGCTCCTGAATTTTGAGTGGATTATGTAAAGTCCACCTTTAACAGGGAGCTACACACCAATTCTGATACCAATTCTGACATTCACACGTAAACTGCTTTAACTGCTACTCACTACCCATTCGGACTGTGGGCATAGCATAGGCTTCTATATATTATTGACGGCAGCGCATGTTAATTTCTCACGACAGATTTGCGCGATCACCTTGACGGTATTGAAAAATAGATAGAAGGAACATATTAAGGTAGCTTCAAAATAAGAAAGAACATAAGACGGGTCGAGGCGTGGCTGATCTATCGCCACTAGCCAGTGCGATGCATGCAACGTGTACAGTTAAGCACACATACTGGCTCGCTTTGCCGAACCATACGGCTAATTTCTTTGCGGGCTCTAAAGATACTAATTACAGAATTATTTTGTTTTTCCCTGTTACAGAGCTATTTTTTCCGAGGATTACTGTCCAAACCCCATGTTTGTAGCACATCTGGTTTCGGAGATATAGAAAGATAAGACGCCTGACTGAAAGAAAAGATCCATTAACTTTCAGTGAAGAAAAGCACACACGTGCTATGCTGCGGTGGCATTTTGTACCCTGCATTCAGTAAAGTGGTGATCTTTTAAGAGTGCACACGTGCGTTTCAAAGTTACAAAGTTAGTAAATATAGCGCTTAGCAAGCCTAGTGCTGGTGCGCCTAGTAGTAACTACGAAACAACTCATACGATTTTACATAAGCAGGCTAGAAATATTCTTGTTAATGTATTCCTTTTTCAAACAGTTTTTTTTTTTTTTTTTTTTTTTTTTTTTTTTTTTTTGTAATTTACGTCCTCCAACGTTGTCATATCGGACGGTGAATGAACTGGGTGAAATGATGCTCAAATGAGTCCAGGGTCCATGGAGCTTAGTTACCCGATATTGGTCTATCAGGATCAAGGAAAACTCCGGAAAAACCTTATCCAGGTAACTCACCCTGACCGAGATTCGAACTCGGGACCTCTTGAACGTGAGGCAGACATGCTACCATCTACGCTACCGAGGCGGGCGAAAAAAAAAACAGTTGTCAATTAGACATTTTAGAAAGTACAAATTTCGCTCAAGAGTCGAGAATTAACGGCACAAGCTTGTCGCATGAATGCTCATACTGTGACGAACATTGATAAAGAAGGCAAAAGGTTCACCAAATTAGGATCTCCAGGGAAACTTTGAGCGGCTACAAAACGTGCTACCAACTTAGACATTTTTCAAGTGTGTTTTACGTAGAACAATTTATGATTTATATGACAAGGGTGAATATCCAACTGCCAAAAGACTGACCAATTTAATCACGGGGAAAATAGAATATACGGATTCTGTATCTTTTGTGCATAATATTCTGAAATCTCTTGGGTTCAAATATAGAACCAATGATGATCGCAAATTTCTGTTTGAAAGAAGCGATATTGTTGCTGCAAGACTAAAATTTCTGCGCACAAAGCACGACGTTAGTACAGGTGAATTCATGGTGTAAAAATGCTTCATAAATACACATTCATATCTTCCGCATTTATTATTTTAATGAAACAAAAATTGGTTTAAAGTCAGGCAGTATACAAATATGGCTTCATTAAAATAGAAACTATATTCACAAATCGTTTAAATGTCACTATTTCGTTTCACTGTAGCAAACACTTTTAGTCGAAGGCATCTAATTTGAGTTACTTTGGTTTGTGTGCATATGAACGATATATACGTAAGCGAACTATTCTCCAGTTCAAGGTTTTAAGCTTCAGATTATGCGATAAACATTGTATACGTTCTCACACACATGCTGACCCTCCGATATGACAACGTTGGAGGACGTAAACACACACACACATGTACGTAAACACACACACACATGTGTGTGTGACAGGACGAAAACTAAAATAAAACATCAAATCTAACGTCATTGTTAACAGGTCACGGGAAAACTAAAGTGTACTACCACCGATTTAAAATAAGTGACAATCCAATGTGTAACTGCAACCAAAACGAACAAACTGTGGACCACTTAATCTTTGAGTGTAATCTGTCAGACAAAGAAAGGGAAAATCTAAAGAAAGCAATAATAATGGCTGGTGGATGCTGAACACTAGAAAAAAAGGAACATACAAAAACACACCAAAAGTTTCAGTATATTTGTAAACAGTATCAACTTCGATAATCTGTAAATAGTCAAGTGGGATGCAAATACTTATATTAGTTTATAGAATTGTAAGTCTCGAGGAAATCTGATATGTAAATCAATAGTGAAAACACACACACACACACACACACACACACACACACACACACACACACACACACACACACACACACACACACACACACACACACACACACACACACAAGTATTAAGCAAACTTCTGTGTCAGCATCTGTATCACTGTACATCTCTGCATCTGTATGATACGAGGCGTGTCCGTAAACTGTCTCCAATTTTATTTAATATAGAAAAACATGTTTATTGTCAATGAATGTTACATTGACGGAAAGGCGGAACCTACACTATTTTTCAAAGTAATCACCATTGCGATCGATGCACTTTTGCATGCGCTGTGGCAGTTTTTGTATACCCTGTCATAGTACTCTACCGCCAAGTTGCGCAGGTAGCGCTCAACCTGGTTTTTCAAATCATTGTCGGTCTGGAAACGTGTTCCACCCTGGTGTGACTTCAACTCAGGAAACACATAATCATTAGGTGCTAAGTCTGGACTGTAGGGAGGATGGGTGATGTCCCATCCGAACTGGGCCAGATCAGCCGTTGCATGTGTAGTATGGGAACGAGCGTTGTCGTCATGAAAAATAGCTCTCTTCGTCAGCATTCCCCTCCTTCGATTTTGAATGGCAGGTCGCAATTTCTTTAAAGTCTTACAGTAGCTAGCGGCGTTTATTGTTGTGCCTGTAGGCATAAACTCGCACAACAATACACCTTTTCTGTCCCAGAACACACTGGTCATCACTTTGCCGGAAGAAAATGTCTGTCTGAACTTTCGCGGCTTTGGCGAATTCGAATGCCGCCACTGACGAGAACGTTCTTTAGTTTCTGGTGTTGCGTAGTGCACCCAGGTTTCATCGCCAGTGACAATTGAATCCATCAATTCCTCGCCCTGTTCTGCAGAGCGCTCCAGGAATAGGTGGGCCGCTTCAACACGTTGCCGTTTATGGTCTTCGGTAAGCATTTTGGGGACCCACCTCGCACACACCTTGCGATAATGCAAATGTTCGGTCAAAATCTTGTCAGTCGTAGTCTTACTGACTTGTGGGATAAGTTCGCACAGCTCGCGAACTGTCACACGCCGATCTTTAAGCATTTCTTTCTCCACTTTTGCCATTGTTTCGGCTGAAACCGAAGGCCGACCAGAAAGCTGTTCGTCATGGACGTCTGTACGTCCGTCTTTGAACTCTCTGACCCATTTTCGCACGTTTTTGACGTCCATACACTGTAGCCCATAGGCTTCACATGCCTGACGATGAATTTCAGTGGGGGTAGTGCCCTTGGCACTCAAAAAACGGATCACTGCACGCAACTCGCACTTGGCGGTGGAAGTGATAGGAAGCTCCATCGCAAACGGCTGCCCAGCCAAGACTCATGGTTTCAACGGGTTCGTTGTGGTGGGGATTTCAAGGGGTGAAACCAAGCTACACGCCAGTGTTGCCGGTTCTCGCGTAATAGCATTCCTCACGGCTCCATCGCCTTGGAGTTCTTATTTTACGGACACACCTCGTACTTTCTAGGTGGATTCAGTGAGACAAAGACAGATATCTTCCATCTCTGTCGCCCTCTAGGTGTGGAACTGGCAACGCTAAGACAGTACGATAACCGTACTGCCTCAACCTATGTTCATTCTTATTTTGTAGCTACTCTAGAGATGTTTCGAAATGTTGCATTTGTGTAAAAGAAAGGCTGATTGTATTTTCGTCTTTTGTCACAAGTCACAATATTTATGTTTAAGGAAGCTTTCGCTATTAACTTTTTTTTTTTTTTCGGATGGACATTCAAGGCCAGCAAACATGTTCTGATTGGGTTTCCTGTATCCCCATTGTTACTGTAGGGGAGTGGTTGCATCCCCTTCAGCTGCTGTGGAGCGAACACTGAGGACCCCTAGCACATGTGGTACTTCTGACGTTAATAAAATAATGTGGGGCCGAACATTCGAGCCCCTCTTCTAGGGGAGATGTTCGGATTGTGTCTCGGCGGGGCAGTGGTTTTACCATAGATTTATCTTTGGTAACAGATACCTCTCAGATAACACAGATTACTCCACGTGGAGTAAACATCTGTCATTTTGATTCCTGAAAATTCCATTGGCTGAAGTGGTGTGATCATTGGTGCTTAGCACAGGGCCAGGAAGGGCGGCAATTACCATCTCACTCTTACAAGAATAATTAGTGCGTTACCTGAGAGGTTTCTATTAACAAAGATAAAGCCATGGTAACCGTTCGAGCAGCACGACTATACGTTTGGCTGACTTTGCCGCCCAGACGGGGTTGAGAGATGCCTAAAAGAATCTCCGGTATTAGCCAGGATAGCTGGTGTGCTAGATAATTGGCGGTCCGACTGAGGTTACTGGCAGTCTTCCTGGATGAGTTGACAAGCCTAAGTGGCTTATCCACTTCCGCCTGAAACAGAAGGGACTTTATAGACTCAAGATATTGCCCAAATGGAAAGACCCAGAGAGTTGACTTCAGCAGCTCCCTGGTTTTTAGAGGGAGGGTTTCGACCAGAGTACATAAAACTATCCTGAAAAATAAAACCTAGTGTGTTTCAAGTCTCAATTGGGTTGAGTCGACAATTGCTGCTCCATGGTGAGGAGCCGGTGCAATGAAGCAGTTCACGAATCAGTTGGTCAGTTGAGTTGTTTGAGTCAATAGAGCAGTGCAGAGAAGTGCAGTACATTCCAATGTATGTGGTGCAGAATCAGTGGGCAGTGGAACAGACAGTGAAGCAGTTTACAAATATCAGAGTTGTTGTGTTCAGAGACAGCGTGCAGCTCTTTGTAAGAGGTGAACCTATGTGTATGTCAGAGAGGTTACCAGCAGCTCAAGTTGGTGTAACTACTACTACTAACAATAACAATAATAATAAATAATAATTTATTTGAGCCTTTAAGCATAACATACAATTGGCCAAGTCATTTTACATGAAACTTAGAAATAAATATACAATAGTAATAGTTATAATATATTATCTTCCAATTAAAATGAGTATAGCTATAACTTGGGGATAGTATTAAAACATTTCTGTATATTTTAAAGTTGATACTCTCTCTGTAAGCTTATTTTATGTATTAATAGCATTAAATACAGGAGAGCTGAGTATTTTACTTAATCTAGAAAATGGTGTGTGGATATTAAAATTATACCTTGTATTATGGTTATGGAAGTTGCTTCTAACATTGTAATGCATTGTAATGTGTAACATTTTTCTTTAAAAACATGAATATACGAGGGCCATGCCGAAAGCTTTTAGCAGCGTTAAGATGAAAAATCTGACAACCATGACATAATTGTAGTTTGAAAGAGCTATGTTTTTTGACCTTGGAGCATGCATGTGGCAGTCCCCCACCACAGGGCCATACGTGGACAGTAAGTGAAGACACAGTTAGTGGTGAGTCAGACACTGTGCAAGATGGATCTGTCACGCCATGATTTCCGAGCAATGATTTATTATGACTACAAAAAGAAATTAAATTCAGAAGAATGCCACTCTTCACTAGTACGTGTTTTTGGTGAGTGTGCCCCATCTAGGGCCACTGTTGGAAATTGGTTCCGTGAATTTTCAAGGGGCAGGGAGTCTCTTGGAGATGAACTTCGTCCTGGTCGCCCCACAATGGCAGGGACCCAAGAAAACGTTCATGCTGTGAGGAAAATGATCCAAGAAGATCCTCTTCTCACATTTTACGATATTGAAGGGACCCTAAATATTGGGTCGACTGCAGCACAGACCATTGTTTATGATTATTTAGGCCTAACCAAGATATGTGCGCGTTGGGTGCCACATTCCCTGACAGAAGCCCAAAAGAACGCAAGAGTGGATTTGGTAAATTTATGCCTGAAAAATTTCCAAAGCCCAAAGACACTTGCAATATCTTCACAGGTGATGAAACATGGATGTACCATTATGACCCGGAAACCACGAGGCAGCCACCAGTATAGTGTTTTCCAGGTCAGGAACCACCCACGAAAACTCTGAGAACTAGGAATTCTGGAAAGAAGATAGTGGCAGCCACTTTCTTCGCCAAGATGGGTCATCTCACCTCTGTGACCTTGGACACACGCCGTACTGTCACTGCAGAGTGGTATGTGACTGAATGTCTGCCGAAAGTCTTTGCAACATAGAGGTCAAAGCATCCCGAGATGAAGAGTGGGCATCTTCTTCTGCATCACGACAATGCCTCAGCACACACGGCTGCCAGAACCATGAACTTCCTGGAGAAGGAGAAAGTGCGAGTCTTACATCACCCACCCTATTCACCAGACCTGGCCCCATGTGACTATACCCTGTTCCACAAGACAAAGGAAAAACTACAAGGGGAGATTTTTTCATCCCATGAAGAGGCTATTGTAGCATACAACAGTGCTCTAAGTGACATCTGTAAAGAAGCTTGGACTGAGACATTTTCTAAATGGTTTCAAAGGAAGGAAAAGTGTGTCAGTTCTCGTGGAGAGTATTTTGAAAAGTTATAATAGTTTGTGAATTAAATGTATTTCTGAATCTCTGCTAAAAACTTTCGGCATAACCCTCGTATCAAGAACATGTAAACTGCACACAGTTAAAATTCCTTCACTTATAAATTTGCAAGAAGCATCAGGCAAACTTCTTGTAATTATTCTTAATCTTTTTTTTTTAATAGTTATACATTTTTAGGCCAGCACCGTTACCATGCAATATAAGACCATATCTAATGATACTTTCAAAGAAGGCAAAGTAAGCCTATTTTATGTAATGTTTTGGTATCTTATTTATAAGATACTTAATTTATTAATATATTATATAACTTTTGACATCCATTTACAGTTGTACTTAGTGACTTAGTGTGAGCTTGTCACATTAGCTTTTGGTCAAGATAAATGCCCAAGAGTTTTACTGGTTCACTGTTTACATGCTTAAGTGTGAAAATTAGATTCTTAGTCTTGTAGTTTACTACAAGGTCATTATTTCAATACCATGTTTCAATTTCATTTACAACACTAACAGAAATGTTCAACTATCCATCTCTCGAAATCAAAAAAGTAGAATCATCAGCATAAACTATGGATTTAGTTGATACATTATTAGCTAGGTCGTTAATCATTAATAAAAACATAAAAGGTCCCAAAATAAACCTTTGAGGTATACCAAACTTTAACATGGGTACATTAGATCTATTACTATTGATTTCAACTATATGTGATTGATCTGACAGGTAGGATTCAAAAAGTATCAGCTCATTTTCAAACAACACAATAATTCTATTTCATTAACAACAGTTCATGAGCTGTACCATCAAAAACTTCACTAATATAAAAAAAGAGCAAGAGTAAAAGCTTAACTTCATACATTTCATATCCAATTGACAGCAGATCACTGAAAACATCAATTGTTGATATTTGCAAGATAAAACCATACTGGGAATAGGTCATAACAATTATTTTTCATAAAATAGATCTTAATTGGCTTAAAACAAAAGCTTTCTATAATTTTACTAATTACTGGTAATATTGTAATAGGTCTATAACTTTCTGGGCTATTTCGGATACCACTTTTATATAGGTACTGGCACTGTTTGAACATGGTAGGAAATAGACCAACCTTAAAACAGATATTTCTGTCATATAGTGAGAGGGAGATATACAAAAGGTGTGATTTATTTAATTATATTATTGCTGAAACCATATATATCTTTACTATCAGATCTTTTAAAATTTACCACATTTTGAAATCTCTTCAGCGGTAACTTCATCCAATTTAAAACTAACATTTTTTGGAATACTTGTGTTATTTATTATGAAGATATTATTAACGCCTCAGGAGGATGACATTGTTCCTAATAAGAGATACGTATAAGACTACAAATGCAAGAACACTGCCTACCAATTCTAATGGAGAGGTATCCTTTTACAAAAGAATAAAATTGAGGACAGTGATGCAGAAAGCAAGTTTCTTACATTTGGGAAATAAACAAAAGGAAGCACAGACAGAATTAAACAGGAGACTGACTTTCTATTGATAAAGATATTAAAAAAACAGTGGGAAAGCACGTAGAAACTATGGCAACCCGTCAAATTTCTATGGATAAACACTTCACAGCAACTATGAATAATGTCAATACTCTTAAATCTCATATGAGTGTAATAAATGGAATTATAGCACAAATAAAAATACATATTGCATATTGCTATCTACGACGAAGCTTTACGGAGGGAATTTAAGGAGGTATATGCCACCAAGAGGACTGAATACTACAAATCATCTGTAAAAGTAGAGCTCACTGCTCGCTATATGACATCCCCAATATCACCTACTCTAAGAGCAGATATTTTACTTGCTATAAACAATGAGTTAGAACCTTCCCCATCGCTGTTGCAATCGGCAACAAGCTTAGATGCACCCACTAACTGCCCAAAAGAATGGCATTTTCTAAATACTGATTTGAAAATTGCATGAAAAGTTACACCAATAGAATAAAACTATACCAGGTGAGTCAAATGCCCCTATCTATTGTGATTTAATACAACCCGCAGTTTATAGTCTAATGTGAAAGCATTGACCCTTTTAGCACAAAAGCCGCTTTTGCAGCTCTGTCCTCCAATTTGGTACTCAGCATTAATACTTACAGCCTTCAATGAGGACCAACAAGTGGAAAAAAGCTTAAATAAAAGGTTTTTCATAGATATAATACTAACAAGGAAATAAACGAATGCTTTAACAATGAGCACCAGAGAGCACGTGGCAGCAGGTGGAGTGGGTTAGCTTGCTGGAATATGGTGATACAAAGGCTAGGTTCGAAACCACGTCACATAGTTACGTTTTTTTTTGTTTCCCCCCCCCCCTTTCTCATAATAATTATCGCATATATTTTAGTTACTAATTTGTTTAATGTTGCTACTGGTTCACTTGTGAGCCAAAGACAAAAGGATTACAATTCGACAATTAGGGACCTATAAGGATTTGCTTGCCATATAAGTTGGGCTGAGCTCAACCTAACGTCAAGTAGCTGAGGTCCTTGCCTTTTAAAGGGTAACCACGGGCTATCTTTATCTTTTATTAGGGATCATGTTTAACATTGTGACCCTTATAAACTGTACAGTATATGTGTTGTAAACCATGTTCCATAGTTGGTTTTCTATTTTAGCACATTGTCGACATTAAATCTAATAGAATTTGTTTCATGCTTATATCTTATGTTTCATTTTGCATTTGTGAAATGTCTGAAACTTGGTTGAATGCGTCAAGCACAATACCCACCATAATAAGATCTCTACTCGGAACTACACATATATAACTGTCTGCCAGCAGAAAACATGGCTATTATTGTAGTTTGTAAACACCTATTATGTTATAAAAGTGTTATTTGTATTATATCAAATTATAAGCCCCAAGAGATAAAACAGTGGGTAAAAAATTTTTTGAGCTAATTGCGAAGCATTTGAACCCAATTCAAACAGGCATTCTTATGAAGTAACCTGTATGATACCACTTAGTAAACGCTACGTTGGTAGGGAAGGTTGCTGTATGAATTAAATAACCACAGACCTAGGACCCTCCTCAATTTTTTACATGCTTTCTACAGCTTCATACATTGTTTGGAGCTCGTTTTGGTAGTTTTAACACAAATTAATATAACCTAGTACACAAGGTCAATATGATCACTCTAAATGGTGCCATAAAAACTAGACTCAAGGCACAGGTCCAGCAACAATGGGACCACACACTTGCTACACTGCAACTGGGCAACGCCAGATGGCATATGGTAAACGCCCTAAAACATCAACCCATAAACATATGCTCCCCCCCATGATAACGGAGGAACAGCAACGCTAAGCCGAAAGCAATGCCGAGAAAGCAAAGACCCTAGCGGACATCCCACAAAGGATATGTCCACCCAAACAAGGCCACTTGAACCGGAGATTCTACGACCACCTAGAGCAGGACATGAGAAATACCCTTGAAAAACCAGCACACAATAAATGCAGAAAGAAAAATCCGGGAGAGATAAAACGGATCATTAATCACTAAGATATCCAGAAAGCGCCCGGACCCAACCAAATACCAAACTTGGTAGTCAAGCGTCTCACCCCCAAAAACATTCAAATCATCAGTCACATATGTAACTACTGCCTTGAAAATGGGTACTTCTCCCCATGCTGGAAGCAAGATAATGTGCTCCTGTTCCCAAAGCCAGGCAAAGACAGAGCAGATCCCAAAAACTGCAGAACCATAAGTCTACTTAACACAATTAGCAAAGTCGCAGAAAAGGTCATATTAAAAAGGTTAGTCTCCCACAGCAAAAAACATCAAATACTAATTAATGAACACTTTGGCCTCCGTGCAAAACACTCCATGACCCTGCAGCTGACAAGAACTACAGAATACATTACGAGAGAATTTAATGACCAAAGATCCACCGGCGTGGTATTTCTTGAAGTAGAATGGGTCCTTGACACAGTTTATCACGCAGGCCTAATTAGAAAACCCAAAAATCTCATATTTATTGTGATCCATACAATCCGCAGTTTATAGTCAAATGTGAAAACATTGACCCTTTTAGCATAAGAGCCGCTTTTGCAGCTCTGTCCTCCTATTTGGAACTCAACTTTAAATGAGGACCATGAAATTGCAAAAAGCTTAAATAAACGGTTTTTCATGGATATAATACTAACAAGGCAATAAACAAATGCTTTCCCAAAGGGCACCAGAGAGTACGTGGCAGCTAGCGGACTGGGTTAGCTTGCTGGAATGTGGTGATACGAAGGCTAGGTTCGAAACGACGGCACATAGTTTCGTTTCAGTGGAGCTCAGTAGAACATCAGCTGAGGATGGGGACGCGGTGTCCTTGAAACATGTCCTAATTTCAAAAGTGGGTGGAGCTTAAGTGTTTTTACAGTTCGAGAATTCGTTTAAAAAGTGTTTTTGACATGGACACCATTCAGGAAAATATAACTAAACACATATCTGAAGCCATCAATCATGCTACAGAACAAATCCTGATCACGGTGATCCATGCCGTTTACAATACAACACCACTAAACCATAGATCAAGACTATTGCAAACTGTAAACGAAACAGCAAAGAAAACACTCAAATAGACAATAAGGCCCTAACAGCAGGCAATCAAATTGCCATTCTAGTACCTACATGACATCAGCAAAGATGCTAAGTCCTAAAAAAAAATGTACATTGACCCTTTTAGCATAAAAGCCGCTTTTGCAGCTCTGTCCTCCTATTTGCAACTCAGCATTAAATGAGGACCATGAAATTGCAAAAAGCTTAAATAAATCGTTTTTCATGGATATAATACTAACAAGGCAATAAACAAATGCTTTCCCAAAGGGCACCAGAGAGTACGTGGCAGCTATCGGACTGGGTTAGCTTGCTGGAATGTGGTGATACGAAAGCTACGTTCGAAACGACGGCACATAGTTTCGTTTCAGTGGAGCTCAGTAGAACATCAGCTGAGGATGGGGATGCGGTGTCCTTGAAACATGTCCTAATTTCAAAAGTGGGTGGAGCTTAAGTGTTTTTACAGTTCGAGAATTGGTTTAAAAAGTGTTTTTCACATGGACACCATTCAGGATAATATAACTAAACACATATCTGAAGCAATCAATCATGCTACAGAACAAATCCTGATCACGGTAATCCATGCCGTTTACAATACAACACCACTAAACCATAGATCAAGACTATTGCAAACTGTAAACGAAACAGCAAAGAAAACACTCAAATAGACAATAAGGCCCTAACAGTAGGCAATCAAATTGCCATTCTAGTACCTACATGACATCAGCAAAGATGCTAAGTCCTAAAAAAAAATGTCCATTGACCCTTTTAGCATAAAAGCCGCTTTTGCAGCTCTGTCCTCCTATTTGCAACTCAGCATTAAATGAGAACCATGAAATTGCTAAAAGCTTAAATAAACGGCTTTTCATGGATATAATACTAACAAGGCAATAAAAAAAATGCTTTCCCCAAGGGCACCAGAGAGTACGTGGCAGCTAGCGGACTGGGTTAGCTTGCTGGAATGTGGTGATACGAAGGCTACGTTCGAAACGACGGCACATAGTTTCGTTTCAGTGGAGCTCAGTAGAACATCAGCTGAGGATGGGGATGCGGTGTCCTTGAAACATGTCCTAATTTCAAAAGTGGGTGGAGCTTAAGTGTTTTTACAGTTCGACAATTGGTTTAAAAAGTGTTTTTGACATGGACACCATTCAGGATAATATAACTAAACACATATCTGAAGCCATCAATCATGCTACAGAACAAATCCTGATCACGGTAATCCATGCCGTTTACAATACAACACCACTAAACCATAGATCAAGACTATTGCAAACTGTAAACGAAACAGCAAAGAAAACACTCAAATAGACAATAAGGCCCTAACAGTAGGCAATCAAATTGCCATTCTAGTACCTACATAACATCAGCAAAGATGCTAAGTCCTAAAAAAAAATGTCAGGCGTCAAAATACAGACACACCACAACCTGAAGCTCCTGCACATAAACATAAATGGACTGAATGGAAAACGAAAGGAGTTTCAGGAGTTACTTACACATCACAAACTTGACATAATCACCATTAACAAAATAAAATTAAACACAAACAGGAATTTCAACAGGCAGCCACTTGAAATATTCAGGAAAGACCTAGTCCAAAAGCCAGGAGGAGGAATCCTAATCCTCACTCGACCACAACTCCAAGCAACCCTAATCACCTTACCCATAATATTCCAGAAATATGAAGCCATCCTAATCCAAATCAGCATCAAAAGGAAAAAGTTACACATAGCAACAATATACACAGCACCTTCCGAGGATTTCCCAACAGACTTCAATCTGTACCTTCACGACAATCACAAGGAACTGATTATTGCCGGCGACCTTAATGCGAACCATACCAACTTATTAGACAAACACACAAATCAAAATGGGAGGGAACTATACAGAATACTACAGAACACCACACTAAGGAATATATACACACCAGGCCCAACCCAAATAGGAACACATAATCAACAACCAACATCACCGGACAAAATCCTCACATTGCAACACACATACAACCAGATTCAAGACATCACCACGGATGCACCACCCAGCACGGACCATATATAATTAATTTTGACCATAAGAAGCCTACCTTGGAACACAGAAACAAGAAACAGTATTGAAAAATACAACTTTGCCAACACAGACTGGAAAATGTACAAAGAGACAGCCGAGCAACTCACTGAACAAGCTACCTTCCCCACAGTAACATTATGCCAGAACATAGAACAAATATCGCCTGCGGTGCCGTATCTAGTAAAAGCTGGCGTTTAACACTACACATTTCATTTTTATAGAACAAATAGCAAGAACAATAACGGGAATAATAACAAAAGCCAAAGACATAGCCACACCTAAAATCAAAATAAATGTAAATGCCTAAACATAATTGAGACCATTAGGCAAAAACGTAAAGCACACGGTTAATATATCAAGACGCATGCCCCAGAAGACAAAAGAATACTGAATTACCTTACAGCTCTGTCCTCCTATTTGGAACTCAGCTTTAAATGAGGACCATGAAATTGCAAAAAGCTTAAATAAACGGTTTTTCATGGATATAATACCAACAAGGCAACAAACGAATGCTTTCCCAAAGAGCAACAGAGAACACGTGCCAGCTAGCGGACTGGGTTAGCTTGCTGGAATGTGGTGATACGAAGGCTAGGTTCGAAACCACGTCACATAGTTACATTTCCCCCCCCCCCCCCTTTCTCATAATCTTTATTGAATATATTTTAGTTACTAATATGTTTAATGTTGCTACTGGTTCACTTGTGAGCCAAAGACAAAAGGATTACAATTCGACAATTAGGGACCTATAAGGATTTGCTTGCCATATAAGTTGGGCTGAGCTCAACCTAACGTCAAGTAGCTGAGGTCCTTGCCTTTTAAAGGGTAACCACGGGCTATCTTTATCTTTTATTAGGGATCATGTTTAACACTGTGACCCTTATAACCTGTACGGTATATGTGTTGTAAACCATGTTCCATAGTTGGTTTTCTATTTTAGCAGATTGTCGACATTAAATCTAATAGAATTTGTTTCATGCTTATATCTTATGTTTCATTTTGCATTTGTGAAATGTCTGAAACTTGGTTGAATGCGTCAAGCACAATACCCAACATAATAAGATCTCTACTAGGAACTGCACATATATAACTATCATATATAACTATCGAAACCACGTTACATTGTTACATTTTTTTTTTTTTCCCCCTTTCTCATAATCTTTATTGAATATATTTTAGTTACTAATATGTTTAATGTTGCTACTGGTTCACTTGTGAGCCAAAGACAAAAGGATTACAATTCGACAATTAGGGACCTATAAGGATTTGCCTGCCATATAAGTTGGGCTGAGCTCAACCTAACGTCAAGTAAGAAGTGGGTTAGCTTGCTGCAATGGGGTGATACGAAGGCTAGGTTCGAAACCACGTTACATAGATACATTTTTATTTTTTTCCTTTCTCATAATCTTTATTGAATATATTTTAGTTACTAATATGTTTAATGTTGCTACTGGTTCACTTGTGAGCCAAAGACAAAAGGATTACAATTCGACAATTAGGGACCCATAAGGATTTGCTTGCCATATAAGTTGGGCTGAGCTCAACCTAACGTCAAGTAAGAAGTGGGTTAGCTTGCTGGAATGGGGTGATACGAAGGCTAGGTTCGAAACCACGTTACATAGATACATTTTTATTTTTTTCCTTTCTCATAATCTTTATTGAATATATTTTAGTTACTAATATGTTTAATGTTGCTACTGGTTCACTTGTGAGCCAAAGACAAAAGGACTACAATTCGACAATTAGGAACCTATAAGGATTTGCTTGCCATATAGGTTGGGCTGAGCTTAACCTAACGTCAAGTAGCTGAGGTCCTTGCCTTTTAAAGGGTAACCACGGGCTATCTTTATCTTTTATTAGGGATCACGTTTAACTTTGTGACCCTTATAACCTGTACGGTATATGTGTTGTAAACCATGTTCCATAGTTGGCTTTCTATTTTAGCAGATTGTCGACATTAAATCTAATAGAATTTGTTTCATGCTTATATCTTATGTTTCATTTTGCATTTGTGAAATGTCTGAAACTTGGTTGAATGCGTCAAGCACAATACCCACCATAATAAGATCTCTACTCGGAACTACACATATATAACTGTCTGCCAGCAGAAAACATGGCTATTATTGTAGTTTGTAAACACCTATTATGTTATAAAAGTGTTATTTGTATTATATCAAATTATAAGCCCCAAGAGATAAAACAGTGGGCAAAATTTTTTTTGAGCTAATTGCGAAGCATTTGAACCCAATTCAAACAGGCATTCTTATGAAGTAACCTGTATGATACCACTTAGTAAACGCTACGTTGGTAGGGAAGGTTGCTGTATGAATTAAATAACCACAGACCTAGGACCCTCCTCAATTTTTTACATGCTTTCTACAGCTTCATACATTGTTTGGAGCTCGTTTTGGTAGTTTTAACACAAATTAATATAACCTAGTACACAAGGTCAATATGATCACTCTAAATGGTGCCATAAAAACTAGACTCAAGGCACAGGTCCAGCAACAATGGGACCACACACTTGCTACACTGCAACTGGACAACGCCAGATGGCATATGGTAAACGCCCTAAAACATCAACCCATTAACATATGCTCCCCCCCATGATAACGGAGGAACAGCAACGCTAAGCCGAAAGCAATGCCGAGAAAGCAAAGACCCTAGCGGACATCCCACAAAGGATATGTCCACCCAAACAAGGCCACTTGAACCGGAGATTCTACGACCACCTAGAGCAGGACATGAGAAATACCCTTGAAAAACCAGCACACAATAAATGCAGAAAGAAAAATCCGGGAGAGATAAAACGGATCATTAATCACTAAGATATCCAGAAAGCGCCCGGACCCAACCAAATACCAAACTTGGTAGTCAAGCGTCTCACCCCCAAAAACATTCAAATCATCAGTCACATATGTAACTACTGCCTTGAAAATGGGTACTTCTCCCCATGCTGGAAGCAAGATAATGTGCTCCTGTTCCCAAAGCCAGGCAAAGACAGAGCAGATCCCAAAAACTGCAGAACCATAAGTCTACTTAACACAATTAGCAAAGTCGCAGAAAAGGTCATATTAAAAAGGTTAGTCTCCCACAGCAAAAAACATCAAATACTAATTAATGAACACTTTGGCCTCCGTGCAAAACACTCCATGACCCTGCAGCTGACAAGAACTACAGAATACATTACGAGAGAATTTAATGACCAAAGATCCACCGGCGTGGTATTTCTTGAAGTAGAATGGGTCCTTGACACAGTTTATCACGCAGGCCTAATTAGAAAACCCAAAAATCTCATATTTATTGTGATCCATACAATCCGCAGTTTATAGTCAAATGTGAAAACATTGACCCTTTTAGCATAAGAGCCGCTTTTGCAGCTCTGTCCTCCTATTTGGAACTCAACTTTAAATGAGGACCATGAAATTGCAAAAAGCTTAAATAAACGGTTTTTCATGGATATAATACTAACAAGGCAATAAACAAATGCTTTCCCAAAGGGCACCAGAGAGTACGTGGCAGCTAGCGGACTGGGTTAGCTTGCTGGAATGTGGTGATACGAAGGCTAGGTTCGAAACGACGGCACATAGTTTCGTTTCAGTGGAGCTCAGTAGAACATCAGCTGAGGATGGGGACGCGGTGTCCTTGAAACATGTCCTAATTTCAAAAGTGGGTGGAGCTTAAGTGTTTTTACAGTTCGAGAATTCGTTTAAAAAGTGTTTTTGACATGGACACCATTCAGGAAAATATAACTAAACACATATCTGAAGCCATCAATCATGCTACAGAACAAATCCTGATCACGGTGATCCATGCCGTTTACAATACAACACCACTAAACCATAGATCAAGACTATTGCAAACTGTAAACGAAACAGCAAAGAAAACACTCAAATAGACAATAAGGCCCTAACAGCAGGCAATCAAATTGCCATTCTAGTACCTACATGACATCAGCAAAGATGCTAAGTCCTAAAAAAAAATGTCCATTGACCCTTTTAGCATAAAAGCCGCTTTTGCAGCTCTGTCCTCCTATTTGCAACTCAGCATTAAATGAGGACCATGAAATTGCAAAAAGCTTAAATAAATCGTTTTTCATGGATATAATACTAACAAGGCAATAAACAAATGCTTTCCCAAAGGGCACCAGAGAGTACGTGGCAGCTATCGGACTGGGTTAGCTTGCTGGAATGTGGTGATACGAAGGCTACGTTCGAAACGACGGCACATAGTTTCGTTTCAGTGGAGCTCAGTAGAACATCAGCTGAGGATGGGGATGCGGTGTCCTTGAAACATGTCCTAATTTCAAAAGTGGGTGGAGCTTAAGTGTTTTTACAGTTCGAGAATTGGTTTAAAAAGTGTTTTTGACATGGACACCATTCAGGATAATATAACTAAACACATATCTGAAGCCATCAATCAAGCTACAGAACAAATCCTGATCACGGTAATCCATGCCGTTTACAATACAACACCACTAAACCATAGATCAAGACTATTGCAAACTGTAAACGAAACAGCAAAGAAAACACTCAAATAGACAATAAGGCCCTAACAGTAGGCAATCAAATTGCCATTCTAGTACCTACATGACATCAGCAAAGATGCTAAGTCCTAAAAAAAAATGTCCATTGACCCTTTTAGCATAAAAGCCGCTTTTGCAGCTCTGTCCTCCTATTTGCAACTCAGCATTAAATGAGAACCATGAAATTGCTAAAAGCTTAAATAAACGGTTTTTCATGGATATAATACTAACAAGGCAATAAACAAATGCTTTCCCAAAGGGCACCAGAGAGTACGTGGCAGCTAGCGGACTGGGTTAGCTTGCTGGAATGTGGTGATACGAAGGCTACGTTCGAAACGACGGCACATAGTTTCGTTTCAGTGGAGCTCAGTAGAACATCAGCTGAGGATGGGGATGCGGTGTCCTTGAAACATGTCCTAATTTCAAAAGTAAGTGGAGCTTAAGTGTTTTTACAGTTCGAGAATTGGTTTAAAAAGTGTTTTTGACATGGACACCATTCAGGAAAATATAACTACACACATCTGAAGCCATCAATCATGCTACAGAACAAATCCTGATCACGGTGATCCATGCCATTTCCAGTACAACACCACTAAACCATAGATCAAGACTATTGCAAACTGTAAACGAAACAGCAAAGAAAACACTCAAATAGACAATAAGGCCCTAACAGTAGGCAATCAAATTGCCATTCTAGTACCTACATGACATCAGCAAAGATGCTAAGTCCTAAAAAAAAATGTCAGGCGTCAAAATACAGACACACCACAACCTGAAGCTCCTGCACATAAACATAAATGGACTGAATGGAAAACGAAAGGAGTTTCAGGAGTTACTTACACATCACAAACTTGACATAATCACCATTAACAAAATAAAATTAAACACAAACAGGAATTTCAACAGGCAGCCACTTGAAATATTCAGGAAAGACCTAGTCCAAAAGCCAGGAGGAGGAATCCTAATCCTCACTCGACCACAACTCCAAGCAACCCTAATCACCTTACCCATAATATTCCAGAAATATGAAGCCATCCTAATCCAAATCAGCATCAAAAGGAAAAAGCTACACATAGCAACAATATACACAGCACCTTCCGAGGATTTCCCAACAGACTTCAATCTGTACCTTCACGACAATCACAAGGAACTGATTATTGCCGGCGACCTTAATGCGAACCATACCAACTTATTAGACAAACACACAAATCAAAATGGGAGGGAACTATACAGAATACTACAGAACACCACACTAAGGAATATATACACACCAGGCCCAACCCAAATAGGAACACATAATCAACAACCAACATCACCGGACAAAATCCTCACATTGCAACACACATACAACCAGATTCAAGACATCACCACGGATGCACCACCCAGCACGGACCATATATAATTAATTTTGACCATAAGAAGCCTACCTTGGAACACAGAAACAAGAAACAGTATTGAAAAATACAACTTTGCCAACACAGACTGGAAAATGTACAAAGAGACAGCCGAGCAACTCACTGAACAAGCTACCTTCCCCACAGTAACATTATGCCAGAACATAGAGCAACTATCGCCTGCGGTGCCGTATCTAGTAAAAGCTGGCGTTTAACACTACACATTTCATTTTTATAGAACAAATAGCAAGAACAATAACGGGAATAATAACAAAAGCCAAAGACATAGCCACACCTAAAATCAAAATAAATGTAAATGCCTAAACATAATTGAGACCATTAGGCAAAAACGTAAAGCACACGGTTAATATATCAAGACGCATGCCCCAGAAGACAAAAGAATACTGAATTACCTTACAGCTCTGTCCTCCTATTTGGAACTCAGCTTTAAATGAGGACCATGAAATTGCAAAAAGCTTAAATAAACGGTTTTTCATGGATATAATACCAACAAGGCAACAAACGAATGCTTTCCCAAAGAGCAACAGAGAACACGTGCCAGCTAGCGGACTGGGTTAGCTTGCTGGAATGTGGTGATACGAAGGCTAGGTTCGAAACCACGTCACATAGTTACATTTCCCCCCCCCCCCCCTTTCTGATAATCTTTATTGAATATATTTTAGTTACTAATATGTTTAATGTTGCTACTGGTTCACTTGTGAGCCAAAGACAAAAGGATTACAATTCGACAATTAGGGACCTATAAGGATTTGCTTGCCATATAAGTTGGGCTGAGCTCAACCTAACGTCAAGTAGCTGAGGTCCTTGCCTTTTAAAGGGTAACCACGGGCTATCTTTATCTTTTATTAGGGATCATGTTTAACACTGTGACCTTTATAACCTGTACGGTATATGTGTTGTAAACCATGTTCCATAGTTGGTTTTCTATTTTAGCAGATTGTCGACATTAAATCTAATAGAATTTGTTTCATGCTTATATCTTATGTTTCATTTTGCATTTGTGAAATGTCTGAAACTTGGTTGAATGCGTCAAGCACAATACCCAACATAATAAGATCTCTACTAGGAACTGCACATATATAACTATCATATATAACTATCGAAACCACGTTACATTGTTACATTTTTTTTTTTTTTCCCCTTTCTCATAATCTTTATTGAATATATTTTAGTTACTAATATGTTTAATGTTGCTACTGGTTCACTTGTGAGCCAAAGACAAAAGGATTACAATTCGACAATTAGGGACCTATAAGGATTTGCCTGCCATATAAGTTGGGCTGAGCTCAACCTAACGTCAAGTAAGAAGTGGGTTAGCTTGCTGCAATGGGGTGATACGAAGGCTAGGTTCGAAACCACGTTACATAGATACATTTTTATTTTTTTCCTTTCTCATAATCTTTATTGAATATATTTTAGTTACTAATATGTTTAATGTTGCTACTGGTTCACTTGTGAGCCAAAGACAAAAGGATTACAATTCGACAATTAGGGACCTATAAGGATTTGCTTGCCATATAAGTTGGGCTGAGCTCAACCTAACGTCAAGTAAGAAGTGGGTTACCTTGCTGGAATGGGGTGATACGAAGGCTAGGTTCGAAACCATGTTACATACATTTTTATTTTTTTCCTTTCTCATAATCTTTATTGAATATATTTTAGTTACTAATATGTTTAATGTTGCTACTGGTTCACTTGTGAGCCAAAGACAAAAGGATTAAAATTCGACAATTAGGGACCTATAAGGATTTGCTTGCCATATAAGTTGGGCTGAGCTCAACCTAACGTCAAGTAAGAAGTGGGTTAGCTTGCTGGAATGGGGTGATACGAAGACTAGGTTCGAAACAACGTTACATAGTTACATTTTTTTTTTTTTCCTTTCTCATAATCTTTATTGAATATATTTTAGTTACTAATATGTTTAATGTTGCTACTGGTTCACTTGTGAGCCAAAGACAAAAGGATTACAATTCGAAAATTAGGGACCTATAAGGATTTGCTTGCCATATAAGATGGGCTGAGCTCAACCTAACGTCAAGTAAGAAGTGGGTTAGCTTGCTGGAATGGGGTGATACGAAGGCTAGGTTCGAAACCACGTTACATAGATACATTTTTATTTTTTTCCTTTCTCATAATCTTTATTGAATATATTTTAGTTACTAATATGTTTAATGTTGCTACTGGTTCACTTGTGAGCCAAAGACAAAAGGATTACAATTCGACAATTAGGAACCTATAAGGATTTGCTTGCCATATAGGTTGGGCTGAGCTTAACCTAACGTCAAGTAGCTGAGGTCCTTGCCTTTTAAAGGGTAACCACGGGCTATCTTTATCTTTTATTAGGGATCACGTTTAACTTTGTGACCCTTATAACCTGTACGGTATATCTGTTGTAAACCATGTTCCATAGTTGGCTTTCTATTTTAGCAGATTGTCGACATTAAATCTAATAGAATTTGATTCATGCTTGTATCTTATGTTTCACTTTGCATTTGTGAAATGTCTGAAACTTGGTTGAATGCATCAAGCACAATACCCAACATAATATGTCTACTAGGAACTATATATATATATATATATATATATATATATATATATATATATATCACTCTGCCAGCAGAAAACATGGCTATTATTGTAGTTTGTAAACACCTATTATGTTAAAAAAGTGTTATTTGTATTATATAAAATTATATGCCCCAAGAGATAAAACAGAGGTTAATAAAATTTTTGAGCTAATCGCGAAGCATTTGAACCCAAATCAAACGGGCATTCTTATGCAGTAACCTGTATGATACCACTTAGTAAACGCTATGTTGGTAGGGAAGGTTGCTGTATGAATTAAATAAACGCAGACCTAACACCCTCCTCAATCTTTTACTTGCTTTCTACAGCTTCATACATTGTTTGGAGCTCGTTTTGGTAGCTTTAACACAAATTAATAAAACCTAGTACACAAGGTATATATGATCACCCTAAATGGTGCCATAAAAACTAGACTCAAGGCACAGGTCCAGCAACAATGGCACCACACACTTGCTACACTGCAACCGGGCAACGCCAGTTGGCATATGGTAAGGGCCCTAAAACATCAACCCATAAAAGGATGCTCTGCCCCCCATGATAACGGAGGAACAGCAACGCTACACCGAAAGCAGTGCCAAGAAAGCAAAGACCCTAGCGGACACCCCACAAAAGATATGAACAGCTAACCAGGGCCACTTGGACCGGAGATTCTACGACCACCTAGAGCAGGACATGAGCAATACCCTTGAGAAACCAGCACACAATAAAGGCAGAAAGACTAATCTGGGAGATATAAAACGGATCATTAATCACTAAGATATCCAGAAAGCACCCGGACCCAACCAAATACCAAACTTGGTAGTAAGGCATCTCACCCCCAAAAACATTCAAATCATCAGTCACATATGTAACTACTGCCTTGAAAATGGGTACCTCTCCGCATGCTGCAAGCAAGCCAATGTGCTCATGTTCCCAAAGCCAGGCAAAGACAGAGCAGATCCCAAAAACTGCAGACCCATAAGTCTACTTAACTCAATTAGCAAAGTCGCAGAAAAGGTCATATTAAAAAGGTTAGTCTCCCACAGCAAAAACCATCAAATACTAATTAATGAACACTTAGGCCTCCGTGCGAAACATTCCACGACCCTGCAGCTGACAAGAACTACAGAATACATTATGAGAGAATTTAATGACCAAAGATCCAACGGCGTGGTATTTCTTGAAGTAGAATGGGTCCTTGACACAGTTTATCACGCAGGCCTAATTAGAAAACCCAAAAATCTCATATTTATTGTGATCCATACAATCCGCAGTTTATAGTCAAATGTGAAAACATTGACCCTTTTAGCATAAGAGCCGCTTTTGCAGCTCTGTCCTCCTATTTGGAACTCAACTTTAAATGAGGACCATGAAATTAAAAAAAGCTTAAATAAACGGTTTTTCATGGATATAATACTAACAAGGCAATAAACAAATGCTTTCCCAAAGGGCACCAGAGAGTACGTGGCAGCTAGCGGACTGGGTTAGCTTGCTGGAATGTGGTGATACGAAGGCTAGGTTCGAAACGACGGCACATAGTTTCGTTTCAGTGGAGCTCAGTAGAACATCAGCAGAGGATGGGGACGCGGTGTCCTTGAAACATGTCCTAATTTCAAAAGTGGGTGGAGCTTAAGTGTTTTTACAGTTCAAATCAGCATCATAAGGAAAAAGCTACACATAGCAACAATATACACAGCACCTTCCGAGGATTTCCCAACAGACTTCATTCTGTACCTTCACGACAATCACAAGGAACAGATTATTGCCGGCGACCTTAATGCGAACCATACCAACTTATTAGACAAACACACAAATCAAAATGGGAGGGAACTATACAGAATACTACAGAACACCACACTAAGGAATATATACACACCAGGCCCAACCCAAATAGGAACACATAATCAACAACCAACATCACCGGACAAAATCCTCACATCGCAACACACATACAATCAGATTCAAGACATCACCACGGATGCACCACCCAGCACGGACCATATATAATTAATTTTGACCATAAGAAGCCTACCTTGGAACACAGAAACAAGAAACAGTATTGAAAAATACAACTTTGCCAACACAGACTGGAAAATGTACAAAGAGACAGCCGAGCAACTCACTGAACAAGCTACCTTCCCCACAGTAACATTATTCCAGAACATAGAACAAATATCGCCTGCGGTGCCGTATCTAGTAAAAGCTGGCGTTTAACACTACACATTTCATTTTTATAGAACAAATAGCAAGAACAATAACGGGAATAATAACAAAAGCCAAAGACATAGCCACACCTAAAATCAAAATAAATGTAAATGCCTAAACATAATTGAGACCATTAGGCAAAAACGTAAAGCACACGGTTAATATATCAAGACGCATGCCCCAGAAGACAAAAGAATACTGAATTACCTTACAGCTCTGTCCTATTTGGAACTCAGCTTTAAATGAGGACCATGAAATTGCAAAAAGCTTAAATAAACGGTTTTTCATGGATATAATACCAACAAGGCAACAAACGAATGCTTTCCCAAAGAGCAACAGAGAACATGTGCCAGCTAGCGGACTGGGTTAGCTTGCTGGAATGTGGTGATACGAAGGCTAGGTTCGAAACCACGTCACATAGTTACATTTCCCCCCCCCCCCCTTTCTCATAATCTTTATTGAATATATTTTAGTTACTAATATGTTTAATGTTGCTACTGGTTCACTTGTGAGCCAAAGACGAAAGGATTACAATTCGACAATTAGGGACCTATAAGGATTTGCTTGCCATATAAGTTGGGCTGAACTCAACCTAACGTCAAGTAGCTGAGGTCCTTGCCTTTTAAAGGGTAACCACGGGCTATCTTTATCTTTTATTAGGGATCATGTTTAACACTGTGACCTTTATAACCTGTACGGTATATGTGTTGTAAACCATGTTCCATAGTTGGCTTTCTATTTTAGCAGATTGTCGACATTAAATCTAATAGAATTTGTTTCACGCTTATATCTTATGTTTCATTTTGCATTTGTGAAATGTCTGAAACTTGGTTGAATGCGTCAAGCACAATACCCAACATAATAAGATCTCTACTAGGAACTGCACATATATAACTATCATATATAACTATCGAAACCACGTTACATTGTTACATTTTTTTTTTTTTTTTCCCCTTTCTCATAATCTTTATTGAATATATTTTAGTTACTAATATGTTTAATGTTGCTACTGGTTCACTTGTGAGCCAAAGACAAAAGGATTACAATTCGACAATTAGGGACCTATAAGGATTTGCTTGCCATATAAGTTGGGGTGAGCTCAACCTAACGTCAAGTAAGAAGTGGGTTAGCTTGCTGGAATGGGGTGATACGAAGGCTAGGTTCGAAACCACGTTACATACATTTTTATTTTTTTCCTTTCTCATAATCTTTATTGAATATATTTTAGTTACTAATATGTTTAATGTTGCTACTGGTTCACTTGTGAGCCAAAGACAAAAGGATTACAATTCGAAAATTAGGGACCTATAAGGATTTGCTTGCCATATAAGATGGGCTGAGCTCAACCTAACGTCAAGTAAGAAGTGGGTTAGCTTGCTGGAATGGGGTGATACGAAGGCTAGGTTCGAAACCACGTTACATAGATACATTTTTATTTTCTTCCTTTCTCATAATCTTTATTGAATATATTTTAGTTACTAATATGTTTAATGTTGCTACTGGTTCACTTGTGAGCCAAAGACAAAAGGATTACAATTCGACAATTAGGAACCTATAAGGATTTGCTTGCCATATAGGTTGGGCTGAGCTTAACCTAACGTCAAGTAGCTGAGGTCCTTGCCTTTTAAAGGGTAACCACGGGCTATCTTTATCTGTTATTAGGGATCACGTTTAACTTTGTGACCCTTATAACCTATACGGTATATCTGTTGTAAACCATGTTCCATAGTTGGCTTTCTATTTTAGCAGATTGTCGACATTAAATCTAATAGAATTTGATTCATGCTTGTATCTTATGTTTCACTTTGCATTTGTGAAATGTCTGAAACTTGGTTGAATGCATCAAGCACAATACCCAACATAATATGTCTACTAGGAACTACATATATATATATATATATATATCACTCTGCCAGCAGAAAACATGGCTATTATTGTAGTTTGTAAACACCTATTATGTTAAAAAAGTGTTATTTGTATTATATAAAATTATATGCCCCAAGAGATAAAACAGAGGTTAATAAAATTTTTGAGCTAATCGCGAAGCATTTGAACCCAAATCAAACGGGCATTCTTATGCAGTAACCTGTATGATACCACTTAGTAAACGCTATGTTGGTAGGGAAGGTTGCTGTATGAATTAAATAAACGCAGACCTAACACCCTCCTCAATCTTTTACTTGCTTTCTACAGCTTCATACATTGTTTGGAGCTCGTTTTGGTAGCTTTAACACAAATTAATAAAACCTAGTACACAAGGTATATATGATCACCCTAAATGGTGCCATAAAAACTAGACTCAAGGCACAGGTCCAGCAACAATGGCACCACACACTTGCTACACTGCAACCGGGCAACGCCAGTTGGCATATGGTAAGGGCCCTAAAACATCAACCCATAAAAGGATGCTCTGCCCCCCATGATAACGGAGGAACAGCAACGCTACACCGAAAGCAGTGCCAAGAAAGCAAAGACCCTAGCGGACACCCCACAAAAGATATGAACAGCTAACCAGGGTCACTTGGACCGGAGATTCTACGACCACCTAGAGCAGGACATGAACAATACCCTTGAGAAACCAGCACACAATAAAGGCAGAAAGACTAATCTGGGAGATATAAAACGGATCATTAATCACTAAGATATCCAGAAAGCACCCGGACCCAACCAAATACCAAACTTGGTAGTAAGGCATCTCACCCCCAAAAACATTCAAATCATCAGTCACATATGTAACTACTGCCTTGAAAATGGGTACCTCTCCGCATGCTGCAAGCAAGCCAATGTGCTCATGTTCCCAAAGCCAGGCAAAGACAGAGCAGATCCCAAAAACTGCAGACCCATAAGTCTACTTAACTCAATTAGCAAAGTCGCAGAAAAGGTCATATTAAAAAGGTTAGTCTCCCACAGCAAAAACCATCAAATACTAATTAATGAACACTTAGGCCTCCGTGCGAAACATTCCACGACCCTGCAGCTGACAAGAACTACAGAATACATTATGAGAGAATTTAATGACCAAAGATCCAACGGCGTGGTATTTCTTGAAGTAGAATGGGTCCTTGACACAGTTTATCACGCAGGCCTAATTAGCAAACCCAAAAATCTCATATTTATTGTGATCCATACAATCCGCAGTTTATAGTCAAATGTGAAAACATTGACCCTTTTAGCATAAGAGCCGCTTTTGCAGCTCTGTCCTCCTATTTGGAACTCAACTTTAAATGAGGACCATGAAATTGCAAAAAGCTTAAATAAACGGTTTTTCATGGATATAATACTAACAAGGCAATAAACAAATGTTTTCCCAAAGGGCACCAGAGAGTACGTGGCAGCTAGCGGACTGGGTTAGCTTGCTGGAATGTGGTGATACGAAGGCTAGGTTCGAAACGACGGCACATAGTTTCGTTTCAGTGGAGCTCAGTAGAACATCAGCTGAGGATGGGGACGCGGTGTCCTTGAAACATGTCCTAATTTCAAAAGTGGGTGGAGCTTAAGTGTTTTTACAGTTCGAGAATTCGTTTAAAAAGTGTTTTTGACATGGACACCATTCAGGAAAATATAACTAAACACATATCTGAAGCCATCAATCATGCTACAGAACAAATCCTGATCACGGTGATCCATGCCGTTTACAATACAACACCACTAAACCATAGATCAAGACTATTGCAAACTGTAAACGAAACAGCAAAGAAAACACTCAAATAGACAATAAGGCCCTAACAGCAGGCAATCAAATTGCCATTCTAGTACCTACATGACATCAGCAAAGATGCTAAGTCCTAAAAAAAAATGTCCATTGACCCCTTTAGCATAAAAGCCGCTTTTGCAGCTCTGTCCTATTTGCAACTCAACTTTAAATGAGAACCATGAAATTGCTAAAAGCTTAAATAAACGGTTTTTCATGGATATAATACTAACAAGGCAATAAACAAATGCTTTCCCAAAGGGCACCAGAGTACGTGGCAGCTATCGGACTGGGTTAGCTTGCTGGAATGTGGTGATACGAAGGCTACGTTCGAAACGACGGCACATAGTTTCGTTTCAGTGGAGCTCAGTAGAACATCAGCTGAGGATGGGGATGTGGTGTCCTTGAAACATGTCCTAATTTCAAAAGTAAGTGGAGCTTAAGTGTTTTTACAGTTCGAGAATTGGTTTAAAAAGTGTTTTTGACATGGACACCATTCAGGAAAATATAACTACACACATCTGAAGCCATCAATCATGCTACAGAACAAATCCTGATCACGGTGATCCATGCCATTTACAATACAACACCACTAAACCATAGATCAAGACTATTGCAAACTGTAAACGAAACAGCAAAGAAAACACTCAAATAGACAATAAGGCCCTAACAGTAGGCAATCAAATTGCCATTCTAGTACCTACATGACATCAGCAAAGATGCTAAGTCCTAAAAAAAAATGTCAGGCGTCAAAATACAGACACACCACAACCTGAAGCTCCTGCACATAAACATAAATGGACTGAATGGAAAACGAAAGGAGTTTCAGGAGTTACTTACACATCACAAACTTGACATAATCACCATTAACAAAATAAAATTAAACACAAACAGGAATTTCAACATGCAGCCACTTGAAATATTCAGGAAAGACCTAGTCCAAAAGCCAGGAGGAGGAATCCTAATCCTCACTCGACCACAACTCCAAGCAACCCTAATCACCTTACCCATAATATTCCAGAAATATTAAGCCATCCTAATCCAAATCAACATCAAAAGGAAAAAGCTACACATAGCAACAATATACACAGCACCTTCCGAGGATTTCCCAACAGACTTCATTCTGTACCTTCACGACAATCACAAGGAACTGATTATTGCCGGCGACCTTAATGCGAACCATACCAACTTATTAGACAAACACACAAATCAAAATGGGAGGGAACTATACAGAATACTACAGAACACCACACTAAGGAATATATACACACCAGGCCCAACCCAAATAGGAACACATAATCAACAACCAACATCACCGGACAAAATCCTCACATTGCAACACACATACAACCAGATTCAAGACATCACCACGGATGCACCACCCAGCACGGACCATATATAATTAATTTTGACCATAAGAAGCCTACCTTGGAACACAGAAACAAGAAACAGTATTGAAAAATACAACTTTGCCAACACAGACTGGAAAATGTACAAAGAGACAGCCGAGCAACTCACTGAACAAGCTACCTTCCCCACAGTAACATTATGCCAGAACATAGAACAAATATCGCCTGCGGTGCCGTATCTAGTAAAAGCTGGCGTTTAACACTACACATTTCATTTTTATAGAACAAATAGCAAGAACAATAACGGGAATAATAACAAAAGCCAAAGACATAGCCACACCTAAAATCAAAATAAATGTAAATGCCTAAACATAATTGAGACCATTAGGCAAAAACGTAAAGCACACGGTTAATATATCAAGACGCATGCCCCAGAAGACAAAAGAATACTGAATTACCTTACAGCTCTGTCCTCCTATTTGGAACTCAGCTTTAAATGAGGACCATGAAATTGCAAAAAGCTTAAATAAACGGTTTTTCATGGATATAATACCAACAAGGCAACAAACGAATGCTTTCCCAAAGAGCAACAGAGAAAACGTGCCAGCTAGCGGACTGGGTTAGCTTGCTGGAATGTGGTGATACGAAGGCTAGGTTCGAAACCACGTCACATAGTTACATTCCCCCCCCCCCCCCTTCTCATAATCTTTATTGAATATATTTTAGTTACTAATATGTTTAATGTTGCTACTGGTTCACTTGTGAGCCAAAGACAAAAGGATTACAATTCGACAATTAGGGACCTATAAGGATTTGCTTGCCATATAAGTTGGGCTGAGCTCAACCTAACGTCAAGTAGCTGAGGTCCTTGCCTTTTAAAGGGTAACCACGGGCTATCTTTATCTTTTATTAGGGATCATGTTTAACACTGTGACCCTTATAACCTGTACGGTATATGTGTTGTAAACCATGTTCCATAGTTGGTTATCTATTTTAGCAGATTGTCGACATTAAATCTAATAGAATTTCTTTCATGCTTATATCTTATGTTTCATTTTGCATTTGTGAAATGTCTGAAACTTGGTTGAATGCGTCAAGCACAATACCCAACATAATAAGATCTCTACTAGGAACTGCACATATATAACTATCATATATAACTATCGAAACCACGTTACATTGTTACATTTTTTTTTTTCCCGTTTCTCATAATCTTTATTGAATATATTTTAGTTACTAATATGTTTAATGTTGCTACTGGTTCACTTGTGAGCCAAAGACAAAAGGATTACAATTCGACAATTAGGGACCTATAAGGATTTGCTTGCCATATAAGTTGGGCTGAGCTCAACCTAACGTCAAGTAGCTGAGGTCCTTGCCTTTTAAAGGGTAACCACGGGCTATCTTTATCTTTTATTAGGGATCATGTTTAACACTGTGACCCTTATAACCTGTACGGTATATGTGTTGTAAACCATGTTCCATAGTTGGTTATCTATTTTAGCAGATTGTCGACATTAAATCTAATAGAATTTCTTTCATGCTTATATCTTATGTTTCATTTTGCATTTGTGAAATGTCTGAAACTTGGTTGAATGCGTCAAGCACAATACCCAACATAATAAGATCTCTACTAGGAACTGCACATATATAACTATCATATATAACTATCGAAACCACGTTACATTGTTACATTTTTTTTTTCCCGTTTCTCATAATCTTTATTGAATATATTTTAGTTACTAATATGTTTAATGTTGCTACTGGTTCACTTGTGAGTCTAAGACAAAAGGATTACAATTCGACAATTAGGGACCTATAAGGATTTGCCTGCCATATAAGTTGGGCTGAGCTGAACCTAACGTCAAGTAAGAAGTGGGTTAGCTTGCTGCAATGGGGTGATACGAAGGCTAGGTTCGAAACCACGTTACATACATTTTTATTTTTTTCCTTTCTCATAATCTTTATTGAATATATTTTAGTTACTAATATGTTTAATGTTGCTACTGGTTCACTTGTGAGCCAAAGACAAAAGGATTACAATTCGACAATTAGGGACCTATAAGGATTTGCTTGCCATATAACTTGGGCTGAGCTCAACCTAACGTCAAGTAAGAAGTGGGTTAGCTTGCTGGAATGGGGTGATACGAAGGCTAGGTTCGAAACCACGTTACATACATTTTTATTTTTTTCCTTTCTCATAATCTTTATTGAATATATTTTAGTTACTAATATGTTTAATGTTGCTACTGGTTCACTTGTGAGCCAAAGACAAAAGGATTAAAATTCGACAATTAGGGACCTATAAGGATTTGCTTGCCATATAAGTTGGGCTGAGCTCAACCTAACGTCAAGTAAGAAGTGGGTTAGCTTGCTGGAATGGGGTGATACGAAGACTAGGTTCGAAACAACGTTACATAGTTACGTTTTTTTCTTTTTTCCTTTCTCATAATCTTTATTGAATATATTTTAGTTACTAATATGTTTAATGTTGCTACTGGTTCACTTGTGAGCCAAAGACAAAAGGATTACAATTCGTAAATTAGGGACCTATAAGGATTTGCTTGCCATATAAGACGGGCTGAGCTCAACCTAACGTCAAGTAAGAAGTGGGTTAGCTTGCTGGAATGGGGTGATACGAAGGCTAGGTTCGAAACCACGTTACATAGATACATTTTTATTTTTTTCCTTTCTCATAATCTTTATTGAATATATTTTAGTTACTAATATGTTTAATGTTGCTACTGGTTCACTTGTGAGCCAAAGACAAAAGGATTACAATTCGACAATTAGGAACCTATAAGGATTTGCTTGCCATATAGGTTGGGCTGAGCTTAACCTAACATCAAGTAGCTGAGGTCCTTGCCTTTTAAAGGGTAACCACGGGCTATCTTTATCTTTTATTAGGGATCACGTTTAACTTTGTGACCCTTATAACCTATACGGTATATCTGTTGTAAACCATGTTCCATAGTTGGCTTTCTATTTTAGCAGATTGTCGACATTAAATCTAATAGAATTTGATTCATGCTTGTATCTTATGTTTCCCTTTGCATTTGTGAAATGTCTGAAACTTGGTTGAATGCATCAAGCACAATACCCAACATAATATGTCTACTAGGAACTACATATATATAACACTCTGCCAGCAGAAAACATGGCTATTATTGTAGTTTGTAAACACCTATTATGTTAAAAAAGTGTTATTTGTATTATATCAAATTATATGCCCCAAGAGATAAAACAGAGGTTAATAAAATTTTTGAGCTAATCGCGAAGCATTTGAACCCAAATCAAACGGGCATTCTTATGCAGTAACCTGTATGATACCACTTAGTAAACGCTACGTTGCTAGGGAAGGTTGCTGTATGAATTAAATAAACGCAGACCTAACACCCTCCTCAATTTTTTACTTGCTTTCTACAGCTTCATACGTTGTTTGGAGCTCGTTTTGGTAGCTTTAACACAAATTAATAAAACCTAGTACACAAGGTATATATGATCACCCTAAATGGTGTCATAAAAACTAGACTCAAGGCACAGGTCCAGCAACAATGGGACCACACACTTGTTACACTGCAACCGGGCAACGCCAGTTGGCATATGGTAAGGGCCCTAAAACATCAACCCATAAAAGGATGCTCTGCCCCCCATGATAACGGAGGAACAGCAACGCTACACCGAAAGCAATGCCAAGAAAGCAAAGACCCTAGCGGACACCCCACAAAAGATATGAACAGCTAACCAGGGCCACTTGGACCGGAGATTCTACGACCACCTAGAGCAGGACATGAGCAATACCCTTGAGAAACCAGCACACAATAAAGGCAGAAAGACTAATCTGGGAGATATAAAACGGATCATTAATCACTAAGATATCCAGAAAGCACCCGGACCCAACCAAATACCAAACTTGGTAGTAAGGCATCTCACCCCCAAAAACATTCAAATCATCAGTCACATATGTAACTACTGCCTTGAAAATGGGTACCTCTCCGCATGCTGCAAGCAAGCCAATGTGCTCATGTTCCCAAAGCCAGGCAAAGACAGAGCAGATCCCAAAAACTGCAGACCCATAAGTCTACTTAACTCAATTAGCAAAGTCGCAGAAAAGGTCATATTAAAAAGGTTAGTCTCCCACAGCAAAAACCATCAAATACTAATTAATGAACACTTAGGCCTCCGTGCGAAACATTCCACGACCCTGCAGCTGACAAGAACTACAGAATACATTATGAGAGAATTTAATGACCAAAGATCCAACGGCGTGGTATTTCTTGAAGTAGAATGGGTCCTTGACACAGTTTATCACGCAGGCCTAATTAGCAAACCCAAAAATCTCATATTTATTGTGATCCATACAATCCGCAGTTTATAGTCAAATGTGAAAACATTGACCCTTTTAGCATAAGAGCCGCTTTTGCAGCTCTGTCCTCCTATTTGGAACTCAACTTTAAATGAGGACCATGAAATTGCAAAAAGCTTAAATAAACGGTTTTTCATGGATATAATACTAACAAGGCAATAAACAAATGCTTTCCCAAAGGGCACCAGAGAGTACGTGGCAGCTAGCAGACTGGGTTAGCTTGCTGGAATGTGGTGATACGAAGGCTAGCTTCGAAACGACGGCACATAGTTTCGTTTCAGTGGAGCTCAGTAGAACATCAGCTGAGGATGGGGACGCAGTGTCCTTGAAACATGTCCTAATTTCAAAAGTGGGTGGAGCTTAAGTGTTTTTACAGTTCGAGAATTGGTTTAAAAAGTGTTTTTGACATGGACACCATTCAGGAAAATATAACTAAACACATATCTGAAGCCATCAATCATGCTACAGAACAAATCCTGATCACGGTGATCCATGCCGTTTACAATACAACACCACTAAACCATAGATCAAGACTATTGCAAACTGTAAACGAAACAGCAAAGAAAACACTCAAATAGACAATAAGGCCCTAACAGCAGGCAATCAAATTGCCATTCTAGTACCTACATGACATCAGCAAAGATGCTAAGTCCTAGAAAAAAATGTCCATTGACCCTTTTAGCATAAAAGCCGCTTTTGCAGCTCTGTCCTCCTATTTGCAACTCAACTTTAAATGAGAACCATGAAATTGCTAAAAGCTTAAATAAACGGTTTTTCATGGATATAATACTAACAAGGCAATAAACAAATGCTTTCCCAAAGGGCACCAGAGTACGTGGCAGCTATCGGACTGGGTTAGCTTGCTGGAATGTGGTGATACGAAGGCTACGTTCGAAACGACGGCACATAGTTTCGTTTCAGTGGAGCTCAGTAGAACATCAGCTGAGGATGGGGATGTGGTGTCCTTGAAACATGTCCTAATTTCAAAAGTAAGTGGAGCTTAAGTGTTTTTACAGTTCGAGAATTGGTTTAAAAAGTGTTTTTGACATGGACACCATTCAGGAAAATATAACTACACACATCTGAAGCCATCAATCATGCTACAGAACAAATCCTGATCACGGTGATCCATGCCATTTACAATACAACACCACTAAACCATAGATCAAGACTATTGCAAACTGTAAACGAAACAGCAAAGAAAACACTCAAATAGACAATAAGGCCCTAACAGTAGGCAATCAAATTGCCATTCTAGAACCTACATAACATCAGCAAAGATGCTAAGTCCTAAAAAAAAATGTCAGGCGTCAAAATACAGACACACCACAACCTGAAGCTCCTGCACATAAACATAAATGGACTGAATGGAAAACGAAAGGAGTTTCAGGAGTTACTTACACATCACAAACTTGACATAATCACCATTAACCGCTTCGCCGATGGCCATTTAAACCCTCCAGGGGCCGGCAACGGATACCCAATAAACAGAACAGGACATTTAAATTGTTAAATGCTGTAAAAATGCATCATAAATACAATTCCGTATCTTCCGTATTTATTAAGCTATTTAAACGAAACAAAAACTGGTTTAAAACTCATTAAAGGCAGTATAAATCTACAGTAACAATAAAGTAGAGACTAAATTAATAAATTGTTGAAATTTCACTACTTTGTTTCACTGTAGCAAAAGCCATTCTTTGTGCCGAACGCGCCTAATATGTGAATCACTTTGTTTTGTGTGTATACGAGCCATAGTATGTATGTATAGCTACGTAAGCGACTTCTCAGGTTCAAGTTTAGTTTATTTATGCTATGCCAAGCGATAATATGACGAGAATATGTTGCGTCACACACTCCGACACTGGAATGAAAACTCTGTCAGCATCTGTTATTACAGTGTTTCTCAACCAAGGTTTCTGGTAGCCTTATGCAGCAGTTTTCGCTCAGTATTTCAGATATTTATACTCTCTCTTTGTTCAGTGATTTCTTGAAGCTATCAAGAGCTAAATGTATGGCACATTTGAAATTGTTAAATTTCAATGTTAACCATGACTTATCCCGGTAATGTAGCAAATAAATTAGCTTGGGTATGATGTGTACAGGCTTCTGATATTACTGTAGAAAATCTGGAAGATTTGTTGTACGATTATGGAGATGTTTAGGACATACGTAGCAGTGACGTGTACTGGTCTACAGCTGGCATGTTAGCTACTCCATTGTTTGGGGAAATGGCGGGTCAAATATGCGTGATACGGATCAGCTATTACCAGCTATCCCTCTTTACGGAAAAGAGTTAAATGGTAAAAAAAAAGTATTTTTATACCACTGGATGTAACTATGCACAGTTGTTTAGTAATTTTCAGAGCTGTAAAAGACATTCATCTACCTGTACTTGCGCGTATAAAGAGCTCGTAACCTAATTGAGTATTATAATACTCAGAGGCCTCTTTATACTAGGGGGTGGCAAAATTCACCACATCATCCCTCATACTTGAGAGAAAACACTTTCCTAAAAGTATACCACCCACACCCAAAAAACTTGTAACCATTTCGAAAATGTGTAGTGTGTTGCGAAAAAGAAGTTCGCAAGGAAACCAATATTATTTGGTGTGAATCTGCAGATGTGCCCTTGGGTGTTTATCCAGGTTTGGAGGTGTACAATTCAAAAAGAAACCTTTAAGGATACGTTTACAATCCTTATAGAACTAATTTAAATTCATTGTAAAACAGCAAGATTAAAATAATTGGCGTTACATGAGCATTAAATGCATGTATGCGCAGGACGTCTATACACGTCCATATCGGTTTGGGGCCTTTTAACTTGGACGTCATATGACGTCCATATCGGCGAAAGGGTTAACAAAATAAAATTAAACACAAACAGGAATTTCAACATGCAGCCACTTGAAATATTCAGGAAAGACCTAGTCCAAAAGCCAGGAGGAGGAATCCTAATCGTCACTCGACCACAACTCCAAGCAACCCTAATCACCTTACCCATAATATTCCAGAAATATGAAGCCATCCTAATCCAAATCAGCATCAAAAGGAAAAAGCTACACATAGCAACAATATACACAGCACCTTCCGAGGATTTCCCAACAGACTTCATTCTGTACCTTCACGACAATCACAAGGAACAGATTATTGCCGGCGACCTTAATGCGAACCATACCAACTTATTAGACAAACACACAAATCAAAATGGGAGGGAACTATACAGAATACTACAGAACACCACACTAAGGAATATATACACACCAGGCCCAACCCAAATAGGAACACATAATCAACAACCAACATCACCGGACAAAATCCTCACATTGCAACACACATACAACCAGATTCAAGACATCACCACGGATGCACCACCCAGCACGGACCATATATAATTAATTTTGACCATAAGAAGCCTACCTTGGAACACAGAAACAAGAAACAGTATTGAAAAATACAACTTTGCCAACACAGACTGGAAAATGTACAAAGAGACAGCCGAGCAACTCACTGAACAAGCTACCTTCCCCACAGTAACATTATGCCAGAACATAGAACAAATATCGCCTGCGGTGCCGTATCTAGTAAAAGCTGGCGTTTAACACTACACATTTCATTTTTATAGAACAAATAGCAAGAACAATAACGGGAATAATAACAAAAGCCAAAGACATAGCCACACCTAAAATCAAAATAAATGTAAATGCCTAAACATAATTGAGACCATTAGGCAAAAACGTAAAGCACACGGTTAATATATCAAGACGCATGCCCCAGAAGACAAAAGAATACTGAATTACCTTACAGCTCTGTCCTCCTATTTGGAACTCAGCTTTAAATGAGGACCATGAAATTGCAAAAAGCTTAAATAAACGGTTTTTCATGGATATAATACCAACAAGGCAACAAACGAATGCTTTCCCAAAGAGCAACAGAGAAAACGTGCCAGCTAGCGGACTGGGTTAGCTTGCTGGAATGTGGTGATACGAAGGCTAGGTTCGAAACCACGTCACATAGTTACATTCCCCCCCCCCCTTCTCATAATCTTTATTGAATATATTTTAGTTACTAATATGTTTAATGTTGCTACTGGTTCACTTGTGAGCCAAAGACAAAAGGATTACAATTCGACAATTAGGGACTTATAAGGATTTGCTTGCCATATAAGTTGGGCTGAGCTCAACCTAACGTCAAGTAGCTGAGGTCCTTGCCTTTTAAAGGGTAACCACGGGCTATCTTTATCTTTTATTAGGGATCATGTTTAACACTGTGACCCTTATAACCTGTACGGTATATGTGTTGTAAACCATGTTCCATAGTTGGTTATCTATTTTAGCAGATTGTCGACATTAAATCTAATAGAATTTCTTTCATGCTTATATCTTATGTTTCATTTTGCATTTGTGAAATGTCTGAAACTTGGTTGAATGCGTCAAGCACAATACCCAACATAATAAGATCTCTACTAGGAACTGCACATATATAACTATCATATATAACTATCGAAACCACGTTACATTGTTACATTTTTTTTTTCCCCTTTCTCATAATCTTTATTGAATATATTTTAGTTACTAATATGTTTAATGTTGCTACTGGTTCACTTGTGAGTCAAAGACAAAAGGATTACAATTCGACAATTAGGGACCTATAAGGATTTGCTTGCCATATAAGATGGGCTGAGCTCAACCTAACGTCAAGTAGCTGAGGTCCTTGCCTTTTAAAGGGTAACCACGGGCTATCTTTATCTTTTATTAGGGATCATGTTTAACACTGTGACCCTTATAACCTGTACGGTATATGTGTTGTAAACCATGTTCCATAGTTGGTTATCTATTTTAGCAGATTGTCGACATTAAATCTAATAGAATTTGTTTCATGCTTATATCTTATGTTTCATTTTGCATTTGTGAAATGTCTGAAACTTGGTTGAATGCGTCAAGCACAATACCCAACATAATAAGATCTCTACTAGGAACTGCACATATATAACTATCATATATAACTATCGAAACCACGTTACATTGTTACATTTTTTTTTTCCCCCTTTCTCATAATCTTTATTGAATATATTTTAGTTACTAATATGTTTAGTGTTGCTACTGGTTCACTTGTGAGTCAAAGACAAAAGGATTACAATTCGACAATTAGGGACCTATAAGGATTTGCTTGCCATATAAGATGGGCTGAGCTCAACCTAACGTCAAGTAAGAAGTGGGTTAGCTTGCTGGAATGGGGTGATACGAAGGCTAGGTTCGAAACCACGTTACATAGATACATTTTTATTTTTTTCCTTTCTCATAATCTTTATTGAATATATTTTAGTTACTAATATGTTTAATGTTGCTACTGGTTCACTTGTGAGCCAAAGACAAAAGGATTACAATTCGACAATTAGGAACCTATAAGGATTTGCTTGCCATATAGGTTGGGCTGAGCTTAACCTAACGTCAAGTAGCTGAGGTCCTTGCCTTTTAAAGGGTAACCACGGGCTATCTTTATCTTTTATTAGGGATCACGTTTAACTTTGTGACCCTTATAACCTGTACGGTATATCTGTTGTAAACCATGTTCCATAGTTGGCTTTCTATTTTAGCAGATTGTCGACATTAAATCTAATAGAATTTGATTCATGCTTGTATCTTATGTTTCACTTTGCATTTGTGAAATGTCTGAAACTTGGTTGAATGCATCAAGCACAATACCCAACATAATATGTCTACTAGGAACTACATATATATATCACTCTGCCAGCAGAAAACATGCCTATTATTGTAGTTTGTAAACACCTATTATGTTAAAAAAGTGTTATTTGTATTATATCAAATTATATGCCCCAAGAGATAAAACAGAGGTTAATAAAATTTTTGAGCGTATCGCGAAGCATTTGAACCCAAATCAAACGGGCATTCTTATGCAGTAACCTGTATGATACCACTTAGTAAACGCTACGTTGCTAGGGAAGGTTGCTGTATGAATTAAATAAACGCAGACCTAACACCCTCCTCAATTTTTTACTTGCTTTCTACAGCTTCATACATTGTTTGGAGCTCGTTTTGGTAGCTTTAACACAAATTAATAAAACCTAGTACACAAGGTATATATGATCACCCTAAATGGTGCCATAAAAACTAGACTCAAGGCACAGGTCCAGCAACAATGGCACCACACACTTGCTACACTGCAACCGGGCAATGCCAGTTGGCATATGGTAAGGGCCCTAAAACATCAACCCATAAAAGGATGCTCTGCCCCCCATGATAACGGAGGAACAGCAACGCTACGCCGAAAGCAATGCCAAGAAAGCAAAGACCCTAGCGGACACCCCACAAAAGATATGAACAGCTAACCAGGGCCACTTGGACCGGAGATTCTACGACCACCTAGAGCAGGACATGAGCAATACCCTTGAGAAACCAGCACACAATAAAGGCAGAAAGATTAATCTGGGAGAGATAAAACGGATCATTAATCACTAAGATATCCAGAAAGCACCCGGACCCAACCAAATACCAAACTTGGTAGTAAGGCATCTCACCCCCAAAAACATTCAAATCATCAGTCACATATGTAACTACTGCCTTGAAAATGGGTACCTCTCCGCATGCTGCAAGCAAGCCAATGTGCTCATGTTCCCAAAGCCAGGCAAAGACAGAGCAGATCCCAAAAACTGCAGACCCATAAGTCTACTTAACTCAATTAGCAAAGTCGCAGAAAAGGTCATATTAAAAAGGTTAGTCTCCCACAGCAAAAACCATCAAATACTAATTAATGAACACTTAGGCCACCGTGCGAAACATTCCATGACCCTGCAGCTGACAAGAACTACAGAATACATTACGTGAGAATTTAATGACCAAAGATCCACCGGCGTGGTATTTCTTGAAGTAGAATGGGTCCTTGACACAGTGTATCACGCAGGCCTAATTAGAAAACCCAAAAATCTCATATTTATTGTGATCCATACAATCCGCAGTTTATAGTCAAATGTGAAAACATTGACCCTTTTAGCATAAGAGCCGCTTTTGCAGCTCTGTCCTCCTATTTGGAACTCAACTTTAAATGAGGACCATGAAATTGCAAAAAGCTTAAATAAACGGTTTTTCATGGATATAATACTAACAAGGCAATAAACAAATGCTTTCCCAAAGGGCACCAGAGAGTACGTGGCAGCTAGCGGACTGGGTTAGCTTGCTGGAATGTGGTGATACGAAGGCCAGGTTCGAAACGACAGCACATAGTTTCGTTTCAGTGGAGCTCAGTAGAACATCAGCTGAGGATGGGGACGTGGTGTCCTTGAAACATGTCCTAATTTCAAAAGTGGGTGGAGCTTAAGTGTTTTTACAGTTCAAATCAGCATCATAAGGAAAAAGCTACACATAGCAACAATATACACAGCACCTTCCGAGGATTTCCCAACAGACTTCATTCTGTACCTTCACGACAATCACAAGGAACAGATTATTGCCGGCGACCTTAATGCGAACCATACCAACTTATTAGACAAACACACAAATCAAAATGGGAGGGAACTATACAGAATACTACAGAACACCACACTAAGGAATATATACACACCAGGCCCAACCCGAATAGGAACACATAATCAACAACCAACATCACCGGACAAAATCCTCATCTCGCAACACACATACAATCAGATTCAAGACATCACCACGGATGCACCACCCAGCACGGACCATATATAATTAATTTTGACCATAAGAAGCCTACCTTGGAACACAGAAACAAGAAACAATATTGAAAAATACAACTTTGCCAACACAGACTGGAAAATGTACAAAGAGACAGCCGAGCAACTCACTGAACAAGCTACCTTCCCCACAGTAACATTATGCCAGAACATAGAACAAATATCGCCTGCGGTGCCCTATCTAGTAAAAGCGGGCATTTAACACTACACATTTCATTTTTATAGAACAAATAGCAAGAACAATAACGGGAATAATAACAAAAGCCAAAGACATAGCCACACCTAAAATCAAAATAAATGTAAATGCCTACAGCAAACTCCTACCCAAAAACATAATTGAGACCATTAGGCAAAAACGTAAAGCACACGGTCAATATATCAAGGCGCATGCCCCAGAAGACAAAAGAATACTGATTTACCTTACAGACAAAGTACGGAACAAAATTGCAAACCACATCAACCACTGGAATCAATTTACGGAAAGAATAACAGAAAATTATACCAGAAACCCAGCCAAATTCTAGCATTTAATAAAAAGCACAAGGCCCAAGACCACACTGACATATCCAATTAAAAAAGACGGAGAAACACTATGGAGCACACAACAAAAACTTGAAGTCTTCCGGGATCATTATGCAGCTCTATTTCAAACACCAAATCATCCTGATTTCGACAACAAACACTACAAAACAGTTAACACAGAAATAGAACAGAATCACCACCTTTACACACAACTTGATGCACTCCCTCTGAACAACACGAACCCAGCCGAAAAGCTGGTCACAGCACACGAGATTCTTATTATCACGCAGACGGCACGAAACACAGCACCCGGACCAGATGACATCACATACAAACACATACAGCAACTCCCAATAGTAACAGTCAGAAAACTTGCTCATCTGTACAACACCATAATCAGATACGGATATCATCCCAAAAGTTGGAAGCACGCTGTTGAAAAGCCTGGAAAAAAACAAATCAGATCATCGCAACTATAGGCCAATATCATTAATAACTACCCTATCCAAGACCTTCGAAAAAATAATGGTTGCCCCAATCCAAATCATCTGCAAACAACTCGACATCATCCCAGAAACACAAGCCGGTTACCGCGGCGACATAACCATACAAGACCAACTTTTTAGAGTAATATCGGCTTTCTCAGACACTTTTAACACTGGTCACAGAACAGTAGCCGCATTTCTAGATGTCCAGAATGCATTCGACCAGTGCTGGACAAATGGATTGCTATTCAAACTAACCATTTCATGGATAGAGTCGACATTAAATCTAATAGTTTTTGTTTCATGCTTATATCTTATGTTTCACTGTGCATTTGTGAAATGTCGAAACTTGGCTGAATGCATCAAGCACAATACCCAACATAATAAGATCTCTACTAGGAACTACACATATATAACTATCTGGCAGCAGAAATCATGGCTATTATTGTAGTTTGTAAACACCTATGATGTTATAAAAGTGTTATTTGTATTATAGCAAATTATAGGCCCCAAGAGATAAAACAGAGGGTAATAACATTTTTGAGCTAATTGCGAAGCATTTGAACCCAAATCAAACGGGCGTTCTTATGAAGTAACCTGTATGATACCACTTAGTAAACGCTACGTTGGTAGGGAAGGTTGCTGTATGAATTAAATAAACGCAGACCTAACACCCTCCTCAATTTTTTACTTGCTTTCTACAGCTTCTTACATTGTTTGGAGCTCGTTTTGGTAGCTTTAACACAAATTAATAAAACCTAGTACACAAGGTAAATATGATCACCCTAAATGGTGCCATAAAAACTAGACTCAAGGCACAGGTCCAGCAACAATGGGACCAAACACTTGCTACACTGCAACCGGGCAACGCCAGTTGGCATATGGTAAGGGCCCTAAAACGTCAACCCATGAAAGGACGCTCCGCCCCCCATGATAACGGAGGTACAGAGACAAGAGACAATTAGAGACAATTAGAGCAGCCGTTCTCTTGAATTGTACAGATCCACGAGTTGTTTTTGTGTATGTACAAAGTAGTAAGGTGAATTGAATTAAAAATAGTGTTAAATATTACTCAGTAAATCAATATAAAAAAAAAATGTCAGGCGTCAAAATACAGACACACCACAACCTGAAGCTCCTGCATATAAACATAAATGGACTGAATGGAAAACGAAAGGAGTTTCAGGAGTTACTTACACACCACAAACTTGACATAATCACCATTAACAAAATAAAATTAAACACAAACAGGAATTTCAACTTGCAGCCACTTGAAATATTCAGGAAAGACCTAGTCCAAAAACCAGGAGGAGGAATCCTAATCCTCACTCGACCACAACTCCAAGCAACCCTAATCACCTTACCCATAATATTCCAGAAATATGAAGCCATCCTAATCCAAATCAGCATCATAAGGAAAAAGCTACACATAGCAACAATATACACAGCACCTTCCGAGGATTTCCCAACAGACTTCATTCTGTACCTTCACGACAATCACAAGGAACTGATTATTGCCGGCGACCTTAATGCGAACCATACCAACTTATTAGACAAACACACAAATCAAAATGGGAGGGAACTATACAGAATACTACAGAACACCACACTAAGGAATATGTACACACCAGGCCCAACCCGAATAGGAACACATAATCAACAACCAACATCACCGGACAAAATCCTCATCTCGCAACACACATACAATCAGATTCAAGACATCACCACGGATGCACCACCCAGCACGGACCATATATAATTAATTTTGACCATAAGAAGCCTACCTTGGAACACAGAAACAAGAAACAATATTGAAAAATACAACTTTGCCAACACAGACTGGAAAATGTACAAAGAGACAGCCGAGCAACTCACTGAACAAGCTACCTTCCCCACAGTAACATTATGCCAGAACATAGAACAAATATCGCCTGCGGTGCCCTATCTAGTAAAAGCGGGCATTTAACACTACACATTTCATTTTTATAGAACAAATAGCAAGAACAATAACGGGAATAATAACAAAAGCCAAAGACATAGCCACACCTAAAATCAAAATAAATGTAAATGCCTACAGCAAACTCCTACCCAAAAACATAATTGAGACCATTAGGCAAAAACGTAAAGCACACGGTCAATATATCAAGACGCATGCCCCAGAAGACAAAAGAATACTGATTTACCTTACAGACAAAGTACGGAACAAAATTGCAAACCACATCAACCACTGGAATCAATTTACGGAAACAATAACAGAAAATTATACCAGAAACACAGCCAAATTCTAGCATTTAATAAAAAGCACAAGGCCCAAGACCACATTGACATATCCAATTAAAAAAGACGGAGTAACACTATGGAGCACACAACAAAAACTTGAAGTCTTCCGGGATCATTATGCAGCTCTATTTCAAACACCAAATCATCCTGATTTCGACAACAAACACTACAAAACAGTTAACACAGAAATAGAACAGAATCACCACCTTTACACACAACTTGATGCACTCCCTCTGAACAACACGAACCCAGCCGAAAAGCTGGTCACAGCACACGAGATTCTTATGATCACGCAGACGGCACGAAACACAGCACCCGGACCAGATGACATCACATACAAACACATACAGCAACTCCCAATAGTAACAGTCAGAAAACTTGCTCATCTGTACAACACCATAATCAGATACGGATATCATCCCAAAAGTTGGAAGCACGCTGTTGAAAAGCCTGGAAAAAAACAAATCAGATCATCGCAACTATAGGCCAATATCATTAATAACTACCCTATCCAAGACCTTCGAAAAAATAATGGTTGCCCCAATCCAAATCATCTGCAAACAACTCGACATCATCCCAGAAACACAAGCCGGTTACCGCGGCGACATAACCATACAAGACCAACTTTTTAGAGTAATATCGGCTTTCTCAGACACTTTTAACACTGGTCACAGAACAGTAGCCGCATTTCTAGATGTCCAGAATGCATTCGACCAGTGCTGGACAAATGGATTGCTATTCAAACTAACCATTTCATGGATAGAGTCGACATTAAATCTAATAGTTTTTGTTTCATGCTTATATCTTATGTTTCACTGTGCATTTGTGAAATGTCGAAACTTGGCTGAATGCATCAAGCACAATACCCAACATAATAAGATCTCTACTAGGAACTACACATATATAACTATCTGGCAGCAGAAATCATGGCTATTATTGTAGTTTGTAAACACCTATGATGTTATAAAAGTGTTATTTGTATTATAGCAAATTATAGGCCCCAAGAGATAAAACAGAGGGCAATAACATTTTTGAGCTAATTGCGAAGCATTTGAACCCAAATCAAACGGGCGTTTTTATGAAGTAACCTGTATGATACCACTTAGTAAACGCTACGTTGGTAGGGAAGGTTGCTGTATGAATTAAATAAACGCAGACCTAACACCCTCCTCAATTTTTTACTTGCTTTCTACAGCTTCTTACATTGTTTGGAGCTCGTTTTGGTAGCTTTAACACAAATTAATAAAACCTTGTACACAAGGTAAATATGATCACCCTAAATGGTGCCATAAAAACTAGACTCAAGGCACAGTTCCAGCAACAATGGGACCACACACTTGCTACACTGCAACCGGGCAACGCCAGTTGGCATATGGTAAGGGCCCTAAAACGTCAACCCATGAAAGGACGCTCCGCCCCCCATGATAACGGAGGTACAGAGACAAGACACAATTAGAGACAATTAGAGCAGCCGTTCTCTTGAATTGTACAGATCCACGAGTTGTTTTAGTGTATGTACAAAGTAGTAAGGTGAATTGAATTAAAAATAGTGTTAAATATTACTCAGTAAATCAATATAAAAAAAAAATGTCAGGCGTCAAAATACAGACACACCACAACCTGAAGCTCCTGCATATAAACATAAATGGACTGAATGGAAAACGAAAGGAGTTTCAGGAGTTACTTACACACCACAAACTTGACATAATCACCATTAACAAAATAAAATTAAACACAAACAGGAATTTCAACTTGCAGCCACTTGAAATATTCAGGAAAGACCTAGTCCAAAAACCAGGAGGAGGAATCCTAATCCTCACTCGACCACAACTCCAAGCAACCCTAATCACCTTACCCATAATATTCCAGAAATATGAAGCCATCCTAATCCAAATCAGCATCATAAGGAAAAAGCTACACATAGCAACAATATACACAGCACCTTCCGAGGATTTCCCAACAGACTTCATTCTGTACCTTCACGACAATCACAAGGAACTGATTATTGCCGGCGACCTTAATGCGAACCATACCAACTTATTAGACAAACACACAAATCAAAATGGGAGGGAACTATACAGAATACTACAGAACACCACACTAAGGAATATATACACACCAGGCACAACCCGAATAGGAACACATAATCAACAACCAACATCACCGGACAAAATCCTCACATCGCAACACACATACAATCAGATTCAAGACATCACCACGGATGCACCACCCAGCACGGACCATATATAATTAATTTTGACCATAAGAAGCCTACCTTGGAACACAGAAACAAGAAACAATATTGAAAAATACAACTTTGCCAACACAGACTGGAAAATGTACAAAGAGACAGCCGAGCAACTCACTGAACAAGCTACCTTCCCCACAGTAACATTATGCCAGAACATAGAACAAATATCGCCTGCGGTGCCCTATCTAGTAAAAGCGGGCATTTAACACTACACATTTCATTTTTATAGAACAAATAGCAAGAACAATAACGGGAATAATAACAAAAGCCAAAGACATAGCCACACCTAAAATCAAAATAAATGTAAATGCCTACAGCAAACTCCTACCCAAAAACATAATTGAGACCATTAGGCAAAAACGTAAAGCACACGGTCAATATATCAAGACGCATGCCCCAGAAGACAAAAGAATACTGATTTACCTTACAGACAAAGTACGGAACAAAATTGCAAACCACATCAACCACTGGAATCAATTTACGGAAAGAATAACAGAAAATTATACCAGAAACCCAGCCAAATTCTAGCATTTAATAAAAAGCACAAGGCCCAAGACCACCCCGACATATCCAATTAAAAAAGACGGAGTAACACTATGTAGCGCACAACAAAAACTTGAAGTTCCTTTCTTGGAAGTGTTGAAAACAGTGTTGTTATGATAAATTAACTTTAAAGAGAGTCGATTAAAGACACTAGACAACACTTTTAAATTTTTCCGGAACATGTTTCAGAGGCTTTGCCTCTATCATCGGCCGGCTCTCGACTGGTTCTCGTTGGAAAAACAAAAAGAAATTTAGAAACAAGAGCAAAGGAACACTTTAGAAACATAAAATATAAACAATTAGAAAAATCAGCAGTTGCCACACATTTTTGGGAAAAAAACCACAACATAAATCCAGAACCAAAACTACTAAAACATACATCAGGAAAACAAGAACTATCCACATGGGAACAAATCTTCATTTCAAAAAATAGGAACAAAGTATTCAATTTCGACATCCCCCAGAAAGATTTGTTCAGCAAGTTCCTTGAACCGCCACCAGAGGAGACCTGTGACAAAATATCGTCAGCTACACCAACGAGAACCAGTCGAGAGCCGGCCGATGATAGAGGCAAAGCCTCTGAAACATGTTCCGGAAAAATTTAAAAGTGTTGTCTAGTGTCTTTAATCGACTCTAAAGTTAAAAACTCTAAGTCTTCCGGGATCATTATGCAGCTCTATTTCAAACACCAAATCATCCCGATTTCGACAACAAACACTACAAAACAGTTAACACAGAAATAGAACAGAATCACCACCTTTACACACAACTTGATGCACTCCCTCTGAACAACACGAACCCAGCCGAAAAGCTGGTCACAGCACACGAGATTCTTATGATCACGCAGAAGGCATGAAACACAGCACCCGGACCAGATGACATCACATACAAACACATACAGCAACTCCCAATAGTAACAGTCAGAAAACTTGCTCATCTGTACAACACCATAATCAGATTTGGATATCATCCCAAAAGTTGGAAGCACGCTGTTGAAAAGCCTGGAAAAAAACAAATCAGATCATCGCAACTATAGGCCAATATCATTAATAACCACCCTATCCAAGACCTTCGAAAAAATAATGGTTGCCCGAATCCAAATCATCTGCAAACAACTCGACATCATCCCAGAAACACAAGCCGGTTACCGCGGCGACATAACCATACAAGACCAACTTGTTAGAGTAATATCGGCTTTCTCAGACACTTTTAACACTGGTCACAGAACAGTAGCCGCATTTCTAGATGTCCAGAATGCCTTCGACCAGTGCTGGACAAATGGATTGCTATTCAAACTAACCATTTCATGGATAGAGTCGACATGAAAAATTCAATGCCATGGCTGGGATTTGAACCACGGATCTCCTGGTTTCCGTGGAGAAATGATTAATTTCCATCAATTAACTAAAATAACACATTTCAACTTCCCACAGGCATTTACACGGTGGATAGCAAGTTTTCTCACAGACAGGACCGCAAGAATTAAAATAAACAATAGCTACTCAAACAATATTCAACTTAAAGCAGGAACGCCACAGGGGAGCGCCATCTCCGGCCTATTATGCATCATTTATATGGCAGACACACCGCAACCAATCAACAACTCCATTCACTTAGCACAGTATGCTGATGACACAGCCTATTGGTGTCATAACCCACGGTATAACGTCGCCCAAAGGCAACTCCAAAAACAACTGAACCAATATACAGAATGGACAAAAAAAAAATGGCGTATTACAATCAATTCAAATAAAACACAGCTCATCCTGATCAGGAAGAAACAAAAACTCAAACACACAAACATAGAAATGACAATAAACTGCCATAAAATACAGTCAAACCAGCATAAAATATCTAGGAGTCACTATAAACCAGAAGATAACCACACCACACTTCAAAACCATACTAAAAAAAGCATGACCAATACATGTCACTCTAGGTCAGGGCAGGCCATTCCCTGCCTTCCTGCGCAAAACACTGTTACTGCTGACTGAGGGGCGTGACGTCACTGAGAATACAACGCAAGAGCGCTTACACGTGAATGTGCGTAATGCAATATTATGATTGCACATTGTAAGAAAAAATAAGGTTTTGATGCATGCAAATTCCACAATCTTTCTGATGAAATAAACAAATGCAGTTGCTTATGAGCAATTGTAGTTATTGGCTGTGTCTTTTGTCGTAACTTTGAGTAAAAGCAGAAACCATTGCGCTGTTGCTGAATGCAAAAATGCTTCGTATAAAACTACAGATGTGATTTTCCATTGTTTGCCTAAAGATCGAGAACTACAGCGCAAGTGGGTTTTACGCTTTAAAAGGGCTGATCCGGTTAATGTGAATAATGCAAGGATTTGTTCCGATCACTTCCTGCCCGAAGACTATGAACGGGATTTAAAAAACGAGCTGCTAGGGTTGCCACTGAAAAGAAAATTAAAGGGTGACGCTGCACCGTCACAGAAAATTCTTAATTGGCATGGGAATGCATTTGAGGCGGTAGTAGCAAGTACCAGCAAAACCAATTTGCAGGTAATTATCAGATACACATTCTATTTATGTATTTGTTTCTATGTGTACACTGAGTTTATTCGCTCATTTTTTATAAGAAAAGTTTGATGCGTGTAATAATAATAATAATAATAATAATAATAATAATAATAATAATAATAATAATAATAATAATAATAATAAACTGTTTTTATTAATAGGCAATATCAGCAAGAGATCGCCGATGCAAAGTTAGGACCGTGCGAAAGAGAGCGCTGTCTACTATAGCATCTTTATCTCCCCCCCCCCCCAAAAAAAATGACCAGTCCACCAACACAGAGGTAGCTCCTGACCACTCTGTTGCTGCTGAAGAGGAAATAATTAGTCTAAAGACTAAGATGCAAGCCCTGAAGAAAGAAAACAGTGTTTTGAAACGGCAGAACAAGGTCCTGAAGAAAGCCAAGGATTCTAAGTTTTTTGTGAAATTAAATAAATTAAATAAATAATGTAATATTTTGTAGCCTCCAAGGACAAAGTGCTGCGAAGTGTAATGGAGTGATGCAAAACTTAATTTCTATAATAAGTTCCAAGTTTCCCGAAATTCATCACAAAGTGATCTCTCTTTATGTGAGGACAAGAACCTTCATTAGAATTAGGCACTTAAACAAAAGAGCGAAGGCAGAAATGATCAGGAAACTTGCAGCAAAGAAAAATCTTCAATGAGTTGCTTCGTCATCTTCTTGAGCTACAGTGAGTAAGTACATATGCATAGTAACATGTTTTAAACTCTTAATACTAACTGCTAGAAGGAACCTTCATTATAGTACACAAGTGGGTGTTTATTTCTTCCGATTTTACACGTAGCAGAGCTTAAATAACACATACTCAGGGGCTAGTGTTTAACTCTCGCGGTTGAACTGTATTCTCAGTGACGTCATGCACGTTAGCCAATGGCAGCGCGACTCTCCGGAATGGCCTACCTGAGTACTCTAGTTGCCTTGACTCTAGGTCTCCTCGCCAGGATCAATAAACAAGGAATCGCACCACACATCCTGCAAAAATTCTATAAAGCCTTAATCCGACCTATATTGACTTACACAGCTTTAGCCATAATCCCACTTACAATCGAAGAAACTATGGAGAGAATAAGAGCCTTCGAGAGAAGATGTCTCCGTACGTGCTTCAAATTACAACCAAACCACCGAAATAATGAAATTCACAGAAACACCAGGACAGAATCAATTGATGACCATATAGAAAGGGGAATGTTAAAGTACATTGATGGAGCCCATAAAAGACAATATAGATGCAAACTCATAAGAACCACACAATCCATGAAAACCCTAACAGAGACTGACAAGAACACCCCATTATTACATTCGATAAAAACTATATGACAAAAAACAAGAACAGCAAGACCTTCAAGCCCTACTACAGAAAACAAATCCAACGAACACAATAAACCTGATAACATAAACTAAAAAACACACACACGGAAAAAAGGGGCCAATGAAAGAGGCATCAACGATTAAGAACCATACAAAGGTCTTTTTGAAGCTATCGGAGCATGGACAGTGAGTGAAACAAAACAAAAAATCCAAACCCAAACCAATTAGTATGCCCTGCCTAGTACTCTGCCCCCACATCCCATATTTTCTAGGCTGAAGAGGGATATCCCTAACCAGCCCTGAGACTTACGGTCCCTAAACTCCACTTTTCATTCATTCAGAGGCTCGGACACTTGGGCACTCTTCAGGTCTTGGCTATCGCCGCCTACAAGGAGCTACAAGAACGTCAAGAACTTCAAGATTAAACAGAGCAGGACTGTAATCACAGCACCGCAGCAGCCACGGGAAGAAGCTTCGAGAACTCCAAGAACTTCAACCAGCTCTGCTTATTCTACTGCCTACCCAACCTTTACTCTGTCTTACCCTTCCTGGTGACTGATTGTACAGTTCTGGGCCTAGGCCTTGCAAAAGATCCTCGGTTCTGTAGCTCATAGGAGCTACACTACGCCAGTTGTAGAATGAGAACAGTAATCACGCTATTTACCAGTCACTCCTTCCACCTCAATCGATACCAGCCAAGATGACTAAGTATCAGGCGATTGAGGCCAGCACCTCAACTACCCAATCCCAAGAACCTGATCTAGACCAACTAGACCACGGCCAGACAAAAGTGCCCCCTACACACACCCACACTAAACGTGCCCTAACCAGACGATATAAGACTACTCGCAATCTGAGCGACAGTTCTGACTCTGACACAGACTTAGACCAAACCACAGCTCCTGCACCAAACTCATCACCATCACAATCGACACAACCAATACAACTACCCCGCTTCACCATGGCAACAAAGTCCTGTATATTATTAACTGTGAACCAGAGAAACGAGATACGTCCCTCATCAACAAACTAATGACCAACCATGGTGAAGACATAAAAAACATCATCCACAAAACCAAGATCGACCACCCAAAGCACACCTATGCTCTCACCATTAAAACTCAAGTCATGCTAGAAACATTCAGACAGGCTATTTTCCCCATTAACTTCGGAAAACATGCTGAGTACACCATGAAATTCAACACCGAAAAAACAACACAACACACAAGACAAAAGCAAACCGTAACAGCAGTTCTGAAAGGCGTCCCTTTCAATGTCGAGGACTGCGACATCCTGCAAGCTTTACAAGAGGACAACCCTGAAATATCAAAAGCAGCAAGAATAATCAGCCAAGGTCAACCAACACCATTAGTATGTGTTTTCAGCACATACGTCACTACAATAAACGACATTCTGGCTCGCGGAGTCAAAATGGAGGGCCAGCTCTTCAGAGCGGAACCCTCCAGGCATACAGCCTGCCACATTCCATGCCGGCAGTGCCAGAAATACTGCCACACCCAGGGGAACTGCACAGCAAACCCGAAATGCTTCCACTGTGGCTCCCCAAATAACACTAGAAAATGCGACCATAAACAAAAGACCAACACACCATTCTGCGCCACCTGTGACAGCCAAGAACATTAGACAGAGCAAGTGCCCTGCATACCCTAGAAATCCACCAGCCTGCAGCAACCAGATTGCGCAAACACAGATTTTCCCAAACAACATTCCAATGCCGCCAAAAGCCACTGTAATAAACCATTGGTCCACAGTAGAAATTGCACAAATTCCTAGTAACAAAAAGGAAATGACCGGCAAAGAAACTGTAAGTACACTACGTAACGTAGTTGCCAATAAGAAAGAACAGCTTAAGAACACACAAAAAGAAATAGAAACCATGCAGCAAAATATAACTAAAGACACCACAGAAGCCGTAAACCATGTCACGGAACAAATACTCATCACAATTATCCATGCAGTCTACAACATAACTCCGCCAAACCAAAGAACAAGACTTTTACACACTGTCAACCAAACCGCAAAAAAAAAAAAAAAAAAAAAAAAAATAATAATAATAATAATAATAATAATAATAATAATAATAATAATAATAATAAATTCAGGCTCTAACCTTAGGAAACCAAGTAGCAATCCTGGTCCACAATACTGACAAGGACAGCAAGTAAAAAAAGAAGAAAAAAAATTACAGGAATCTCAGTCCACACAAAACTACAATCTTAAACTCCTCCACATCAACATATATGGCGTCACCGGCAAACACAAAGAACTAATAGAACTACTACAGCACCATGAACCGGCAATACTAACAATCAATGAAACAAAACTATGCAGACTTACCAACTTTAATATACAACAATTAGACATCTTCCACAAGGACCGTACACAGCAATCAGAGGGAGGAGTCATGATACTTACCAAGCCAGAACTCCAAGCCACACAGATAACACTTCCACAACACTACCAGCACCATGAAGCCATTCTGATCCAAGATAAACAAACAAAAACTACATACTGCAACAATCTACGCACCACCAGACAACGGACTAACATCTGACTTAATCCTACATCTACATGATAACTATGACGACCTAAATTATCACCGGCGACCTAAATGCCAATCACAGAGGACTTCTTGATGAGTACTCAAACCGCCACAGGAGGGAGCTATATAGAATCCTGCAACAAACCACACTCAGAAATATATATACACCCGGCCTGACAAGAATAGGCATAAGCAACCAGCAAGACACATCACCAGATAAAATGCTCACATCCAAGAACACCTACACAAAAATTGATAACATCATCACAGACGCACCTCCAAGTACCGATGACCTACCACTCATTTTAACAGTAAGAACACAGCCATGGCACACAGAAACGCGAAATCCAGTAGAAAAATATGACTACCGGAGCACAGACTGCAAACGATATAAGGAAACCACCACGCAGTACACACAAAACGCAACCTTCCCCATCATTGAAAGCTGTCAAGACAGAACAACTCAGCAAAATACTAACCGACATAACAAAAGCAATGGATGAAGCCACTCCCAAAACAAAAATAAACCTACGTACCTATAGCAAACCGCTACCAAAAGACATTATAACAACAATTAAAAGAAAACGTAAAGCCCATCGCCAATACATTAAGTCACATGCACAAGACAAAAATAACCTAAACCATCTAAGGTAACGGGTCCGAAACGAGATGACATGACACACAGCAATGGAACGAAACAATAAACCAAATAACAAGCCACAACTCCGAACCTGCCAAGTTTTGGCGTCTAATCAAAACCATCAGACACAAAACAACCGCCACATATCAAATAAAAAAAGATGGAAACAGAATATGGGACACTGAAGAAAAACAAACTATTCCGAGAACACTACGCCAAACTTTTCCAAACGCCCGAACATCCTGAATTTGATAACAGACACTACCAAATGGTCAACACATATATCGAAGTAAACCCATCAATATACATCCCTCAACTGGAGGCACCCCACCCCCTAGATGAGGAAAATCCAGCATAAAGACGGATAACAGCCCATGACATTTATGCAGCCACCCAGAGAGCTCCTAATACAGCACCAGGACCAGATCTACTAGCACATACAACTGCCAACTGCAACCATAAAGAAAATAGCTGAACTCTACAACACAGTACTACGATACGGACACCACCCCACACACTGGAAGCACGCCCATATTCTATTATTTGAAAAACCAGGAAAAGACAAAACGAACCACGAAAATTATCGACCAATTTCACTAATATCCACACTATCAAAAAACTTTAAAAAAAAAATAATTGTAAGAAGAATCACTAAAATCTGCAAGGAAAACCACATCCTTCCCGAAACACAGGCTGCCTACAGATCCGACATCACCATACAGGACCAATTAGTAAGAGTAACATCTGAACTGATGCATACAACAGAGGCCACACAGCAACAGCCACCTTCCATGATGTTCAAAACCCGTTCGATCAGTGCTGGACCAACGGACTACTTTTTAAACTGACAAAACTTCAATTCCCACAGAGTCTAATATGATGGATAGCTGGTCCACAGGGACCACCTTTAGGAAAGACAGTTCAGTATACTTACGCAAAGGCTGCTGCTAGGACTGACAATGCAGGGTGGCTCATCATGGACAGTAGAGGTCAACAGCGACCAGCCGCATTAGCCGAGCACCCTGTGGCTGGGGCTCCCCAGCTTGCCACTGAGGAGGGCCCAGAAGGTAATGAGCGACCCCCCCCCCACCAACCAACCACACAAATACACAGAACTCACCCAGAAAGTCGCTCGCCCCCCGCGGAAAGGGACGTAATGACGGCAAGGAAGCTGGCATGGCAAAAGTACTGAATGTCCTGGGGCTGCCCAGAGACTCTATTCCCAAGCACGTACTTGAGGAAAACCTAGCAAGGTTCGGGGATTTAGTCGAACAAGGGACTGACCCCTCTTTGACCTTACACTTGTTACTTGGACTGCTGACTAATCTTCATAACTATAACCATGGCTAAAACAGGCATGGTAAGAACAATACATCGGAACTGTCGGGGAATACTCCGTGTTGTATATGTGACGCTTGGCCACGCTGTGGTCCCACCCTGGGATACAACATAAAATCTGGTGTCAGGTGTGGGGTTAGTTGAGCCGCAAATCCAAAGTCAGACGACGCAGAAGAAGAAAGGAAGAAAAGTCATACCCTTAGGGGGACAACCAGATGTAGGCAGGAATCACGACGGGCAGCAACGAATCCAGACTTCAAGGAGAAGTTCCAAGAGCAGCCAAGTAAAGCAGAGGAGTTTCAAGGAGACGCAACTGTTCCAGCCAACTAGATATCAACGTCGGCATCAGTGGTCAACGGGGAACATCTATGAAAGCTGCGAACGAGACATCTTAATGGTGAGTCCTTGTTTCTTTCGAAATGGCAGTGTCCAGTAGTAACAGTGACTTTATGTCACCCCAAGATGCTCTAAAGCTTATTCCGTCATTTAGTGGTGACAAAAAGGAAATAATTCAATTTATTTCAGATGTAGATACTGCATGCGCCTCAATATTCTTTAAATTGTTGTTAACAAAATTAAGAGGAGAGCCTAGGATCGCTATTAGCCACAGGAAATTGGAAACATGGGAAGAAGTAAGGGAATAAATATTAAAATATTAAACCAAACAGCTGATGATGAGATCGAATGATCTTGAAAACGTTTCAATTATACAACAACAAGTAAGTGAAGACTGGGTGTAAACATAGTGACTCATAAATTCAAATTTAAATAAGTAAGGGAATATTTGAGAAATGTGTACGTAGAGAAACGAACCCTTGACATTTATAGTACCCAGTTGTTTACAGCTAGGCAAGAAAAATCAAAACGGATAAGTGCATGGATTAACAGAATTCAAAAGTTCGCAGCCAAATTTAGAGAAGCCGCTCTAGAAAATTGCAAAGACTCACAAAGAGAAGGAATATTAGCCATTACTGACAAATCTTCCACCAAAACATCCAAAGCTTAAGGAACAAAAAGTGTAATATTGAAGTACTATTAACATCTGCTTTAAAAAGCTCTACAGCAATTTGTTTAACGGAACATTGGTTGGGAGAAGATGAAACTGAGTATTTTAATATACCTAACTATGTGCTAGCATCTTCCTTCTGTAGGTCAAACAAGAAAAATGGTGGATCATGTATATATGTAAATGAATCAGTTAAATTTAGGGAGATTGTTATGTTTAAATACTTAAACCAGGAGGAACACTTTGAAGCCAGCATGTGTGAACTATTAAACAGCAAACTAATTCTTATTTGTGTGTACCGAAATCCCACAAGCAATACCAAAATTTTCCTTCAAAATTTAGAAATCATTTTAGACTTCTTTAAAAAGACAAACAAATCTGTAATTATAGTAGGGGACGTGAATATAAACTATTTAACAGAAAATGCAAATAAAAAGCAGCTGCAAAATGTCTTTAATATGTATGGAATGGAAAACATAGTTAAATTACCAACCCGTGTCTCGAATTCGTCTTATTCTGCGATTGACCAAGTAGTGCTGAATATAAATAAGTGGAAATATGAAATTCAGATTTTTGACACAGCCCTGTCAGATCATTACGCACAAATGTTAAAATTAGTTGTCCCAGTAGATCAGCATAACCCAAAACAGAATGCAAAAAAAATATTCAAAAAGGTTAGACTTGCTAATGATGACAATCTAAGCTATCTAAATTTTCTATTAAGTAAAGAATCTTGGGAAAGCGTGTACACTGGGCGAAATCTAAACGATGCCATGAATGCATTTTTGGACACATTTGATTTTCACTTTGTAACAGCAATACCAATGGTTAAAGTAGCAATGAACAGGCTAGGTAATAAGTGGATCACAACAGGAATCCGCAAATCTGGTGATAGATTAAAATTCTTGAGCAAATTCATGAAGGAAAGCAAGACTACACCGGAGTTTAAGGCCTATTATGTAAAATATCGATATATGAGCAGCCAAAAAGTTACATAACGATGAAACAATAAATAAAGCAGTTAATAAAACTACATCCATATGGCAAGTAATTAAGCACGAAATAAAAAATGGACCCAAATTGAAAGAAAATTACCACCTAGAAATTAATGGCCAAAAAGTAGGTGATCCTAAACAAATTTCGGAATTATTCAACCAGTTTTATTCAACTGTAGCGGAGAAACTGTTAAATACTCATTCTCTAGGAAAGAAGGAAAGATTAAGTGTAAAGAAAAATGAATATAGCATGTTTTTAATTCCAGTAACAGTTGAGGAAGTTAAAGATGTTATAAAAAAATTGAAGAATAAGAAATCAGTAGGAATAGACGGTTACTCTAACTGTGTCATAAAGCGTTGCTCCTTATTCCTAATTGAACCACTGACGTACTTGATAAATCTTTCACTTTCAAGTGGGACGTTCCCCAACAGGTTAAAAAAAAAGGTAAAGTGAAACCCATCTTTAAAAAAGGTAACAAAGGAGAGGTAGGAAATTACAGGCCAATTTCCATAATTTCAACTTTTGCAAAGATCTTCGAACAAATAATGTATAAAAGAGTAACAAGCTTTTTGGAAAAATTTAAAGTAATTAATGACAATCAAAATGGTTTTCGAAAAAATAAATCAACAAGTTCTGCACTGATGAACTTCATTGAACAAGTGTATGAAACACTAGAAAGTAAACAATTAGGGATAGGCATATTTCTAGTTTTCAAATGTGATTTAACATATATACATGACCCCCCCCCCCATGCCCCAAGAGTTCAGGTCGAGACGTCATAGGGGTAACACCTGAAGAGCCCGACTAGCTAGGACTGGAGTCTTAGCGAGAAGAAGGGAGTTCGAGCCTGCGAGATCGTCCGAGGAACGTCGTAGAGTACACATCGCAGGCAACTGTGAGGTACTCGTACCATCCACAAGAACCCCGGCGCCATCACCAGCAGCTTAGACGAGCAGATTAGTATGGCCATAGCCAACAGCTTTAATAGCTGGCTCCACGGCGCCTTCACGGGTCTGGCCCTCTACTAATCGCGCTTTTTAGCACTCGCTAACTGCCTCTATCTCTTTTACTATATCTATTTTCCTCTGTGCTATCTAGACTTAAGCCCCCTGTTAGGCCCCGAAATAGGCTATCATGAACACTTCTCTCTTCCATCTTCTTCATAGATCTTAGAATAAGGTAAACTGCCCCTGAGGCAATCTTATAGAGCGCTTTATCTACCACAGGCCTTTCTTAAGGTAGTGGTAGATAAATAAAAAAAAAAAAAAAAATAAAATAAAAAAAACCAGCCTTTATTAAGGCAGGCATCCCCCTCTGAGTTAAAAAAAAAATAATTAAAAAAAATGATAATATTAAAAAAAAAGAGAAAAAAAAATGGCAAAAACAGGCAGGTACCAGACCAGAAGTCAGGAGAAGGACCCGGAGCGACCAATCCCACTGCCAGGACAGCCCGAGGACGAGACTCCTGCCACCCCAACAGAGGATGCGGCTGCGGCAACAGAGAAGGAGACTGACGGGACTAGCCAGGATGCTACTGGCCAAGCAGCCCAGGACGTGACAGCGGCTACAGATGAGGTGACCGACCGCACCAGCCAGGACGCTGACGGCCATGCAGCCCCCAGGCAAGGTGCCAGCCGTGACAGTCTACCTCCCCAAGACTTCCCAGCAAATCAACAGGAGACGGGCGAGGCCACAACTACTGCAGTACACCTTCGCCCTGAAGGCAGTACACCTCCGACAGCAGATGCTTTGCAGAACAGCTCGGCCAACCAGCGCACCCGAGAAGATGATGAGCAGAGAATTAATGGCAACCACAGAGGCCCGGCAGAATATATGCACCAGGAAAGGGAGAACATCCCAAGAGTCTACGTGGCAGACTACTGCCCAAGGAGCCTGGCCTCCATAACAAGAGATTTCGACTCCATCTACAAACCAAGTCGATACAATGCCATCTACAGAAATCAATTCCACTGCTTCCAATTCAGCAAGCTGGCAGACTACAACAACTTCACCAGGTACTGCAAGAACCACAGCGTGCCATTTCATATTACAGAACCCCTTCAGCAACGCCCCTTCCGGGTGGTAGTTAAAGGGCTCTACTCAAGTGTACAACCATCAGAGCTCAAGCAAGAATTTGATGACATAGGCCTAGGACCTATTAAGGTGAGCAAACTGTTCTCACAACGGACAAGGGCGCACCTGCCAATATTCCTAGTCGAATATCCTAATATCGAGAGCTCAACGGCCATAAGAAACCTGGGAGAATTATTCCACTGCAAGGTCAGGGTGGAAAATTACAGAGCACCAAATGGACCCCCTCAATGCGGCAGATGCATGAGGTTCCGCCACCTGACGAAGAATTGCCAGGCCCCACAAATATGCTCCATTTGTGCGGGTCCACATCATAACAGCGTCTGCCAAAGCAACAGCAGAAGGTGCGCGCTGTGCAACTCTGCGGAGCACGGAGCACGTTGGAGGGGCTGCCCCATCTACCTGCGGGTTGCGTACCCAAATAAGCGCCAGGAACCGGCAAGGCACCATCCCAGGGGCTTCTGGGAACCGGTATCCGAACAGCGTGGCAGCTACGCTGACGTTGCCAGAGGACCGCCGTCCTTCGCCAACCAAACCACACATAAGCAAAGGTCCCAACCACATCAGAGCCAGCAAGCACGCCCAGATAGGCAACAGAGTCAGCACCGGCATGTCCCAAAAGCTACAAATGACCAACACACAGTTAATGCTCCCAGCAACACCAGACAACCCCAGCCACAGCGACAAGCAACTCCTACACCACAGCAGCAACATAATGGACCCACCCAAAAGATGGCAGAGCATGATGTCCGAGGACTTAATGGCAACCTAATAAGCAAACATAAAGCTAATCGGCCTCTGCACTTCTCCACATTACCCCACGGACAAGACACGCTTTCAGTAGATGGTGAGACCAAACTACAGCTACTCCTCTTGGGAAACCAAAGCTACATGAAGGGGTACGACCTCCTGATGGATGCCTGGAATAACCTGTACGGTCACCAAGCACACGATCTCAGCAACGAAGACGCCCAGCTGCACCAGCTGAACTTTGTCGTTGAGTTTGCAAAACTCACAACTGCGCTGGGTTCATTCATCACCACTCGCCAGCCACGGGGAAGCAGAGCTAGACGCAGATCCAGCCTACCACCACGCCACTCCCACCGACACACTCAAGTACAATGGCACACCTACAAGACAATCAGACACCCACCACACACAAGCTCCTTTACTGGAATATACGGGGGGCCAGAAGCAATATTCACGAACTAAAACAATACCTATACCAACACCACATTACAGTAGCACTACTCAATGAGACCTTCCTTACGCCCAAAGCACGTTTTAAAATTCCGGGATACCACATCTACAGAACTGACAGACCCGACGGGAAACCACATGGGGGTACAGCGATAGTGGTCCAAGAAAATCTTCAACACAACCACATACACATTCCACCCCTTCACACGATGGAGTCAACTGCAATATCACTCCACATATTTAACACCAATGTAACACTTGCTAGTATCTACTGCTCCCCTTGCAAGCTTGCAATGCCGGACATAGATTTAATACTAAACCTTGGTAACTCCATAATAGCTGCAGGCGATCTCAACGCAAAGCACCCCACCTGGGGCTGCCCAAATATGAACACTGAGGCAACAGCCTCTACAATCAAATGAACAATAACACATATATCATTGAACACCCCGGGGCACCCACATATATAGCACAACAGGCACATCATGCACCATCAACCCTGGATATCGCCCTAATTAAAAACATACCCTTCTACTACAATATTAACCTAGTAGATGCGTTAGCATCAGACCACCATGCTGTTCAAATAGACATCGCCACGTCCCCAAAGCTTATACTGCCGCCAGTTAGACTCAACTTCAACCGAGCAAACTGGAGCGTGTTCACCGACACTCTAGATCATGAATTACCACAACCCATGGCACTGGAGAGTCAAACGATGGTAGACCAAACCGCCTTACTGCTTGAAAACGCCATTCAGACAGCAATGAAAGCAGCAGTGCCCATTAAAACTCCACCAAAACATGCCTTAACCTTCCCTCCAGATGTAATTGCCCTAATCCATGAAAGAGATCATGAAAGACGTCGATGGCAGCGCCCACGTAACCTGGTGCATAAGGTAAACATGACAACCCTAAATAGCGCTATAAAAACCAAGCTAAATACCCAGGCCCAGCAACAATGGGACCAAACCCTTGCAACGCTACAGCCCAGCAATGCCAGAGTATGGCATATGGTAAGAGCCCTTAAACGCCAAGCTATAAACATCCCCCCCCCCCCCCTAATGATGGAAGGCAGCCATCACTTTGCCGAAAGCAACGCCGACAAAGCGGACACACTGGCGGACACCCTGCAAAAGATATGCACACCAAACCCGGGCCATCCGAACGAAAGACTCTACGAGCAACTAGAGCTAGACATGAAACTTACGCTTGCGAAACCGACACACGATAAGTGCAGAAGGACAAATCCGGGAGAGCTAAAGTGGCTCATCAATCACTTAAAAACTCAGAAGGCACCCGGGCCTGACCAAATACCAAATTTGGTACTCCAACATCTCACCCCTAAAGCGCTCAAAATTATCAGCCATATATGTAATTTCTGCCTTGGAAATGGATATTTCCCCACATGTTGGAAGCAAGCCAACGTGCTCATGTTTCCAAAACCAGGCAAGGATCGAGCAGACCCAAAAAACTACAGACCCATTAGTCTCCTCAAAACTATCAGCAAAGTCGCAGAGAAGGTCATATTGAAAAGACTAGTATCCCACATCAAAAAGCACCAAATATTAATTGACGAACAATTTGGTTTCCGTGCGAAACATTCCACAACCCTCCAGCTAACCCGAACAGTAGAATATATCACAAAAGGATTTAATGATCAAAGGTCCACCGGTGTAGTATTTCTAGACGTAGAACGGGCCTTTGACACAGTATATCACGCGGGACTGATTAGTAAACTCAAAGATCTAAAATTTAATGATACCATGGTCAAACTTGTGGCACACTACCTCACCGGCAGAACCTTTACAGTCTCCATTAGGGAAGAGTGTACTGAACCGCGCAGAATAGCTGCCGGAGTCCCCCAAGGAAGCCTCCTAGGCCCGACACTCTTTAATCTTTATATTAATGACATACCTAAGAATACTGGCACCCAGCTGTCAATTTACGCAGACAACACAGCCATTCTGGCGCAATCATGGAAACCTGAGGTTGTCTGCTGCAGACTGCAACGCTCCCTCACGGAGCTAGAACCCTGGTTATCCAAATGGAGAATAAAAGTAAATACTCCTAAAACACAGGCAGTCCTTTTCACGAGGCGCAGAAAGCATGCAAATAGGTCCACACCATTGACGCTCCATGGTGAGCTAATAGCCTGGAAGAATAAGGCCAAATACCTCGGAGTCATCCTGGACTCCAAGCTCACTTTTTCAGAACACACTATGGAAGTTAAACGTAAGGCCACTCAACAACTAGGAGCGCTCTATCCCGTTCTAAATTATAAAAGTGCTCTAAGCAAGCAAATGGGGCTCACACTCTACAAAACCCTAATAAGGCCCATCATGACTTACGCAGCCCCAGCCTGGGGGCACTGTGCCAAGTCCCATATAGCTAAGCTACAGCTGGTCCAGAATAAATGCCTAAGAATAGCTGCAAAAGTCCCACGCTCAGTCCCATTGGACATACTACACGACGACCTGCGCATGCACTCAATTGAGGGTTTCATCAAACAACTTGCTGACAACATGTACAAAGCGGCACAAGGTCACCACAACCCAGCTATCAGCAGCATCGGTAAATACACCACAGACATTGACAAACACAAGAGACCACTATCGCTATTTGACAGAACCATACCTTTAAACCGACATAGTACAGACATTTACACCATTGTCATCGACTACCTTCACCAGCTAGTCCCACCATGAACATCGCCAGAGCAGCAGCTGTCCGGAAGACCTGGGCAGGATGTCACTCCTCTCCCTGGGCGGCCCCGACGGACATCCCCAACTTATGACGACTAGGCGATCTCAAGGGATTTGACTGGATCACAGCATCAGTAGAGTAGATAGCATTAACATTGTAAATACAGGTTAAAAAAATATATATAATAAAAAAGATATAAAAAAAAAACTAAAAATAAGAAATACAAAAAAAAAACCATACATAACAAAAAAAAAGGAATTAAAAATATGTATATATATATTCCAACGTTGTAAATATTTATTTATTATCCCTATGTACAGTCCTCCACCCAACCACTCTGTTTCAGGACCAACGGCAACAAGCTGCGGAACATTTTTCGACTCAGCTCCCTCTCCAGCTGAACCCTCAATAACGGTAAGGTACATCAATATTATTCCTTAACGCATGACACCTCAATCCAGCTCCATCTGCATGAGCATGAAGCACCTCCACTAACAATAGGTCCCTGGTCAGGGCCTCGGTCATGGCCAGTACCTAATTCTCCACTCTGTCCGTAAGCTCTCTTGCATGCGGGCGCCTGTTTAGCTAATACCCACTAACATCCGGGTTGCTTCGGCGGTACCGGACACCAAGCACCACTTTCCCATCCATCACTTTAGTGTAGCTTAGTGCATGGTAGGGGAGGCGACGTAGATCCATTTCGGATGATCGCCACCGGATGTGGCGGAGGCGGGGCCACACCCAAAAAAAAAAAAAAAAAAAAAAAAAAAATATGCCCCAGCTTTAACCTACAATATACATCTGCTAATATGAAGTCATTGATTTTACTTATTGCTAACTGTGATAACATCCAATGTTCAGTAAAGCACAATATATCAACATCTTTAAAATCTCCATCCAATAATACCTCTACCTGTATCAATTTATTATTTAAACTCTGGACGTTTTGATGCAAAAGATAAAAGATATTTTTGTTACTAACCTTTTTACTGCAACATTCAAATGGATTTTGCCTCTTAATTAACATATTATTTGACTTTTCTCTATGGTCCAATTGACCCTTGTCCTCTGAGGTACCTACTACAGTCAGATCCAACATTTTGTTCCCTAGTTTCCCTTCAATTTTATTAGGCAGACTTTGTGCAATTACTTTCTTGACTTTGTGCATTCTGTTGTATAGTTTTAAAGTACTTATGCCCAGACTTTGCTGGTGAAGAATTACTTAGTTTTTGGGTTAGATACAATGGAATTGTTAAGACTGTTGAATCAGTTAAACATGCATCTACATCATTATTTACTGGACTAGAGAAATCCAAGATGGCCCTACATATACTAATTCACAACACTTTTTTTCCATGCTTGTTGAAATGCAAGCCATGTCTAGTATAGAGTTCTCGTCGGGCATTAAAAGTGTTAATTAGTTTTACATGGGAATATTTTCTGCACATATAGGTTATGTCATTGTTCACTTGAATTATCTGTCGGTTTACCCATGAATGCGGACCTAAGTCATGTCTCTGAGGAAGTTTCACTATAACTACATTGGTATGCTTGAGTTCTTTTATAGCATTTTCAAGGTTACACAGAACGTTATTTGCATCACTCCCTACTACATCATTACTACCCGCCATTATCACAACATTATCTGCTTTTGTATAGCTTAGGCACTTTTCACTAATGTTATTAATCACTTCCTTGGCTTTTGCACCTGGCTTTACTACGCCACAGGCCTGTATGTTGTTACTATCAGAGTCCCTGTTCATTTGCTGCGCTAGATTTCTTCCGTGACTGTCGGCCAGTATAAGCACTCGACGACCTCTTCTCTTCTTGCTGGCCACAGGACTTATTGCAGAGGTACTTTTGTTAAAAGGGTCCTCGTGGCTTGCACTGTCTAAAACTGCAAATTTGTTGTAGCTGCAGAAAGACGCTGGTGGTTGTTGCTTATTTGTCGCTCGCCGGTTTTGTTTGGTTACAGATGTAACCCAGCTGTTTTCCGGTCCTTCGCTCACTATACTTTTGTTACTCTTCGTCGATCCCGGATAATTGGTTATTTCATGTTTCAGTTTTTCAATTTCCATTCTAGCTTCTTTTAGTTCTTTCTTCATCACCTCTATTATCATTTGTAGTGACACTATTCTATCTCGATCCCGCTGAGCACACGAGTCTTCGGGCATGCCGTTTTTTGATAATACTTGGCAAAAAGTTAGTTTCTCAGGAAGTTCTTGTTGTTTGTTCCATTTTTTTCCTTTTCTTCATTGATTACTGTCTTTTGATTATAATTATGTGCTGATACACAATTTTCCGAAAAGATTACAGAGTCATTTAACGAGTTTACTTGAACAGCCGCCATCTTGACTCAATATTCATTCCGCATATGCCAAACCATACGCTGGACATCCTAGATATCACATTTCTAAATAATATTCCACACAACACGAACTTTGAAGTCCTACAGGAACTCACATCTGATCACTTGCCCATATTAATAACCTTCAAAGCTCCTTTCGCGTTCAAACCAGCTACTTTAAATTTTAATTATAACCAAGTAATCTGGGAAAAATTTGAAGATTCAGTTAACCACTACCTGCCAGAGCTACAAATTAATTCTGCAGAAGGACAAGACACAGCAATAAATAAACTCGAAACAGCCATAAAGATAGCCACCACAACCTGCGTTCCCTTAATACAGCTGTGGGTTGTCAATTCCAGATTTCCCCACGACATTAAAATTCTCCAGCAAGCACAAAATAGAGCCAGACGCAAATGGTAAAGAACTAGAAACATCCTCCATCGCGCAGATTATCACAAAGCTAGATATTTAGCTAATGAACGCGCAAGAAATTACATCCAAAACCAGTGGGATAACACACTGGAAAATTTAAATCTCCAACAAAACTCAACTTGGCGAATAGCCAAATGCCTTACGCGAACGAATATCCCTCGCCTTCAAATTAACAATACAATAGCCAAAACAAACCAGACCAAGGCAGATGCCTTTGCGATCACCTTGGAAAATGTCTTTTCCCCCAACCCAGTAATTGGGTACGACGACTTCACAGCAGAAGTTGAAAACGAACTAAGAAACATGGGGCAAGCACTGATGCACAACAAAATGCATAAGACAAACACAGGTGAAATAGGCTGGATCATTCAGTACCTGCCAACCAGGAAAGCGCCTGGGCCAGACAAAATGCCAAATGTGGTACTAAAGAACCTACCACCAAGAGCGCTAAAGCTCTTAGCGGAAATTTCAACTTCACACTCGAAAATGGCCGGTTTCTCCCATGCTGGAAAGAAGCCAAAATACTATTTCCCAAAGCAAATAAAAACCTAGCACTTCCAGTCAACTACAGGCCAATTAGCCTATTTAACTCATTAAGCAAAGTACTAGAAAAGGTAATACTAAAAAGAATTAACAAACATATTCATAAACACAACATTCTTATACCTGAGCAGTTTGGGTTTAGGGCTCAACACTCTACCATACTCCAACTTTTGCAAATGACTGAACATATCACCAACGGATTAAATACGACTAAGTCAACAGGCGCCCTATATTTGGACATCGAACGAGCCTTTGATTAGGTATGGCGCACAGGCCTACTTAAAAAGCTAAAACAATACGCCTTCCCAGATTCGGCAGTAGCCCTGGTGCTTTCGCACCACAGTAGAAGATGCAGTATCTAGCGTTAAGCCAATTAAAGCAGGCATCCCATAAGAAAGTCTGTTGGGGCCGACACTATTTAATTTATACATAAATGACATGCCGGAACTAGTAAGAACGAATATGTTAATTGATGGAAATTAATCATTTCTTCATACTAGCCGTATATAGGCTAAGGTTTTTGATAGATAGAGTCAACATGAAAAATTCAATGCCATGGCTGGGATTTGAACCACGGATCTCCTGGTTTCCATTCAGTCACTCTAACCCATTGAGTTACCATGGCCAACGTGCCGTCCTGACATTAAATTCTCCATTTGACTCATATATTTCCCCGGTAGACCACTAGGGGCTCTCGCATACCAAGATACACCACATTTGGTGGCGACTTACTATTGTAAGTACTCGAGTCCCAGGCTTCATCATTTAACTCTTATTATTTTAGTTAATTGATGGAAATTAATCATTTCTTCATACTAGCCGTATATAGGCTAAGGTATTGGATTGATAGAGTCGACATGAAAAATTCAATGCCACGGCTGGGATTTGAACCACAGATCTACTGGTTTCCGTCCAGTCAATCTTAGCCATTGAGCTGCCATGGCCAATTTGCTGTGATGACATTAAATTCTCAAATTGACTCATATATTTCTCGGATGCGAGAGGCCCTAGTAGTTTACCTGCAAATAGACTCCACAAAGTTGTTAGTATTCAGGACAAATACAGCTATAGTTACTCCTCGATTCTGCTTCCCAAAATGTTTAATTTGATCTAATGGAAACGGGAATATCAATTCCATCATAACTGAAGGCTTTTAATAGCAAATCCCTAGGGTACGATAAAGGGCATTTTGTCATACTATTTGCAGGGTATCTGGAAACCAACATGCACCAAGCAAAACAGAAGTTATCTTGATTCTTAATATTATCCACAGCTAACTTCTGCTTGATGCATGCATGCAACTTGATATACCCTGAAGTACAAAGGGGATTGTATTCTGCTGCATTATTATCCAGCAAGTGAATTGCGAAGTGTTTGAATTCACTTGGATTTCAAAACCGGCTAAGTTTTCTAAAATTTCATGTTTCATTGCATGAAAGATACCATCAACGTTAGATGATCGCTGGATCTCCTTTGTCTTGGAATTAAAGTAAACTAATTCCACTTTTTCATGCTCAGGTATCTCAAAAGTATGAGACGTTCTGTGAACAACTCATTTTTAACACATTCTCCTCTTTAAAGAAGATTCAATTTCTTAAATAACAAATCTCTGCCATGCATTGAGAAACTTGCCTGGCGTACATTATTCCAACCGTATTTTCAATTTTGCTGTTAAAAATACTACCTTTGAATGCAGACTTTGTCATCTTGCACTCTAGGTCAACATGAATATTTCGACACAACTTTTATGATGGTGACAGTGCGGATGTTTCAGATGTCTGGTATGCATCTGAAGGTCCCGCCATGTTTAACTCTCACTGTTTAAGGCAGTTTTTTGAGGTGTTCCTTGGTGTGGCCTGCATGATACTGGGGGGTTCTTCTTGGATGAGGCCCTCTTTACACTGTGCTCATTATGGAGTGTCTTACAGCCCAAAGTCCAGATGTCGCTTGTTGCTCTGTCCTGGCTGCAAAGGCATAGGTTCCACATCTGTAATAAGAGAAACATGCCATTATTAAAGTGAAAGATGATATATACAGGTTATCTACTCACCAGCTAATGATGACGATGATGGATGATAGAGTACAGTCATGTTTAATAATTTTGAGATTGTATGTGGAAAGGGATGTTGACTTAATTGTTACGAGTGGTTTAGAAAAGTGCACGAAAAGATAACAATAAATTGAAAGCTAATCCTGTAAGAACTGAAATAATTCAATGATCACGATCTTGTACCTACAACTGGTGCAAATGCAAATGTCTTCAGCAGGTATATCCCTCCAGTTGCCAAATTGAATGCATTGCCCATCAGGGTCTTCAAAACCAGGGGTAGGTAGGATTTAGTCTGAAAGAGTAGCGATGTTGACAGGGGACCCAGCACAAATGCATCAAGCAGTGATCCTTGTGACCTGCCCCCCTGCTGCAGCCTGTCCAGAAGTGGACTACAAGACAACAGGTCCATCCAGCAAGTCTCAAATTGTTAATTTTCTTATTCATTGGGCTCATGTTGCCTGAAATAATACTTTTAAGCACACAAACCCATGAATGTAGAACAGATAATTCTCCTGTAGTGTGAATGAAATATTTTGTTGCATAGAGGTGAGTTGCACTTTTTTATGTCTTTTTATATGTTTAATTTTAAGTATGTTGTATTAGGAAATTATGGTTTTAATGTCGTTTGTAATACTATAGAATGTTACACTATTATATCAAACTTTTTCTTTGTGTTTTAACTAATTAGTATAAATTCACACATTAATGAAATGCTCAAAACTTAATTGCTATATGAATTATAATTTTTGTATACTAGAAAACTATCTACAAACACAAACCCATGAATGTAGAACAGATATTTCTCCTGTAATGTGAATGAAATATTTTGTTGCACTCACCTGTATTATAATAATATGGCTACTGTAGTGCGTAGGCTTTCACGGCCAGAGTCATTTGGTAGATAACCATTATCCAGGCTTGTAGGCCGTGGTCTAGTGGAAGAAGATTTTCCACTAGACCACAGCCTACAAGCCCAGATAATCATTGTCTACCAATATGGCTACTGGTTTGTGAAATATGTAAATGCCTGAAATATTTAAAATACGCATGTTCCTCTGCTTGAAATTCTCGCTAAAGAACTGGCAATAGCCTGCTTTCCCATCTTGAGAAATGTCAAGAGCCGGAGAACGGGCGGCCAAACTGTAATTATGTATGCTTGGAGGAATTGTAATAGTGACGTCAAAATTAATTGAAAAAGCTATTTGTAGTTGGTTTTTAACACTTCATTATTTACATTTTAATATAATTGAGGGACTAGTTTCGGAAGATACTGCATCCATTTTTAACCTCAAATCATGTTGGACGTTTCAGGTTGCAAATGGATGCAACGGCTTTCGAAATTAGCCCTTCAATAATATAAAAATGTAAGTGAAAAAGTGTTCAAAAACCAACTATAAATAGTTTTCTCAATAAACTTCATTAAATTAGAATATAACAAACTTTTTCAACTTAAAATAAAACATAATTGGTAATGGAATAAACAATCCAATACAATTACGTTATAAGTAAATTATTGGGTACAACATTTCTTGGGCTCCAAATTGATGAAGAGCTCAACTGGAGAAAACGAATAAAGTTTATAACAACTTAGGTTTTCACGGCCGGCATCAATCCAGTAATATGTATATTATTATTATCCAGTAATATGTCAAATTCCAGGAAACAGAGGTTCTCCACAACACAGCCCAGTACCATGCCAGACTTTATCGGGAGGCTATTGAAATCTTCAAGCCCAAACATAATTTTAACAGGAAGGAGGAAGTAGCACATTTGCATAGAACCTGGTTTCCCATGTTACAAAACATGAGGCCGAAACCATTTACACGAGCCGGACCAACCGAGACATAGGCCTGCAGCCGTCTTGTGATTGGGAGACGCGCAGCCAATAGGAGAAAAGTAGGTGGTCTCCTTCCAGCCTATATATATTTGGTGCCCTATGCCGGAGCCACTCTAGTTTGCCATGAGTCCTCTGAGGATGCTCGACGCACGTACGAGTGAAACGTCAGTAACTTCAGTTTTTCTGACTAGACCATGGCCAGTAAGTCCGGAAACGTCTACATATTACTGAATAAAGGTTATGTTACCAAAGCTTAGCTCCACTTCCTTTCCATTAAGAAACTTTAACAATTTGCCTAACCAAAGTGGCCTAAGGAAGTATACCGTGACAAAGACAGAAAAGATCACCTTCAACTTCTTTATTTTCACCAAAATCGTTAGCTCAATGCTAATGTACAATCAGCATATCTAGTACACAAATACAACACTTTGAAACATTTTTATAATATCTGTGTCTTTTTAGCATGCACCCTCTGTGCTGTCAGTAATCCTTCCGACATAAACATAAGCCTCACCTCCTACACCATGCCACACGCCAATTCGGAACACAACTCTGATATTCACAGGTAAACTACTTCGCTGCCAGTTCCACAGCTCCGCAATTACTAACCTGAAGTTACCATTACTGACACTCAACAATGACACACCAGCTCCTCACCATGGAGGTTGCAATGTACCACACTTCTACTGACCAAACAATTTGTGAACTGCTCCACAGCGCTAACTCTCCCTTGGAACTGCACTCAACTTGAAGCTCTAAGCACCAAACACACCACTCTTACTACTACTCTAACTTGTACAAGAGCGTTTCAGTAAGTACGTGCCTTTTAAAATATATGGTGTTGCTAAGGTAAGTCTGGGTTATCATCCTGTACTATCATTTGCTACACACTGTCAAAACAAATTTGATGCTGATTCATGGGTCGTTTGGACTTTACAGACATTTCAATAAGTTGTTCAATGTGTTTCTGTTACAATGGAAAAAGTGCAGTATCGTTAAGTGACTTGCTTTTTACCTTTAAGATGGGAAAACTAGCAAGGAGATAAAAGTGAAACTGAATGCTCTTTCTGGACATATTTTGCCTTCTATGACAACAGTTAGATATTGATATAACGAATTTAAACATGGTCAAACATCCATTTTTGACAAGGAGTGCTCAGCATACCCTGCAAATGTGGTTACCGAGGAAGTCATTGAAAAAGTCCATGATATGATTCTCAGTGATTGTCGAACAAAAGTTCATGAAGTGGAAGAGGTCATAAGTGTATCGATGGGAATGACAATTCAATCTTTTGCATGATAAGTTGGAGATAAGAAAGCTGACAGCCCAATAGGTGCCACGCCTGCTCATAGTGGACAACAAGCGGGTGCAGTTTTCAACCTCAAAGCTGTTTAAGTGAAATCTAAAGAACTTTTTGAATTCAGTTGTCATTGTCAATGAGACCTAGATTGATCATTATACTCCAGAAATTAAGCAACAATCCAAACATTGGCTTGCTTCCGGAGAATCTGCTCCACAGAACAAAGATGATCCCATTGGCCGGAAAAGTGATGGCGATGATTTTTTGGAATGAGAAGGGTGTCATACTCATTAACTTCTTGGAGAAAGGAAAAATGATTACTGGAGCATACTACAGTGACTTATGGGCACAATTGACAAGAAGTTGAAGGAGACAGCACATTCATCCGGAGTTGTCACAGCCAAACTGCATGAATTGTGCTATGAACTGCTACCACAGTCCCCATATTCTCCTGTTCCCAAACATGAAGAAAAGGCTTGCAGAAACAAAATTCAGATCAAATGAGGTCATTATGCAGAAAGAGGAATATTTTGCAGAGCTTGACAACCCTTTATTTTTTGGAGGGGTTAAAAGAAATGGCAGGAGTGTTCAGAGAAGTGTATATCCCTAAAAGGGCACTATATTGACAAATATATTTTTAAAATTTGGCATCTACTTTCCTAACACAGGTACTTATTGAACTGCCCTTGTACTACTCTAACTACCACTACTAACTACTCTCTCGACTACTGAATGACTACTGTTGGTTTTGCAACTTTTATATACCTGCCAGATGCGGTAGATCTTTCTGGAATTGCAAGTCTCAGGAATTATGGTCACAAAAGTTCTTTTGCATAGTAGTAATACAGTTCCGCACTGGCCTTGTCATCATCTCATGACATGTCTAGAAGGGCTGCCTCTACCATCTCTCCAGCAAATAGACAGCAGACAGACCACTTCTCCTACTCTCGCTCCTCCAAAGGCAGACCCATGATGGTGACTCCACACTTCCCCTCTGTAACAGACAGCAATAGCAATATAATCTTCCGGCAAGACACACAAACACTGATGTGACAATACACTGCCTACTTTCATTGCCTGTTGCAATGTATTCCCGTACTGTGATCAAGCAAGGCTTGTTCTGAAGTTATAATTATCTGAAAGAGGCTTAACAGAGAATATATGTATTCATTAGCAAGAGTAAGCATTTTTTAAGGGTTTAAATGAGGGCCTACAGGAATGAGGCAACCCATCACCACAAATAATATGACCATTTTTTATAATCTAAACATTTGCTTGCCATGTGCTGAATTACCCCAGAAGATAATTTCATAATGATAGGAAATGGAAATAGGAAAAATATGCTGTATAAAAATTGAAGCAGCATAGAGACAGTGAAGTACAAGTTAAAATAAAAGTGAATCACGGAGTGAAGCAATATCAATATCTTCTCGATTCACTTTTATTTTAAAATATGCTTTTCTTAAGGCATTTTGATTAAGCAGATATTTTAAGTTTCTTAAAGTAAAGCAAGCAGAGCTAAGCTTTGGTAGCATGGCTTTTATTTTGTTTTGCCCAACTGAGATGTTCATCTATTAGGAGAACAAATTTTTTGAGCTGCTCAAATGCTTTATTGACAGTGTCTCTTAAACGCTGATGTGACTTTTCAGATATAAGTACACTAGTATCATCTGCAAAGAACACAGCTGTTGACTCCTTGCTAAGATTATATGGCAAGTTATAAATATTCAAAATAACAATAGCCCGAGTATAGAGCCTTGTGGGATACCTTTATTAATGACACCTTGTTCCAAATCATAACCATATATCTTTATCTTTTAGGAATTGGAGTTTGTCTCATTGAAGATCCTTAAATTTTAACATTTCAAATTTTAACTGGATTGCATAGATGGTAGCATGTCTGCTTCACGTTTAAGAGGTCCCAAGTTCGAATCTCGGTCAGGGTGAGTTATCTGGATAAGGTTTTTCCGGGGTTTTCCCTTATCCTGAAAGACGAATGTCGGGTAACTCTAAACTCCATGGATCCCGGACTCACTGAGCATCATTTCACCCATTTCATTCATCGTCTGATATGACTAAATGTTGGAGGTCGTAAATTACATACGCAAAAAGAGAAGAAGAAGAAGAAGAAGAAGAAGAAGAAGAAGAAGAAGAAGAAGAAGAAGAAGAAGAAGAAGAAGAAGAAGAAGAAGAAGAAGAAGAAGAAGAAGAAGAAGAAGAAGAAGAAGAAGAAGAAGAAGAAGAAGAAGAAGAAGAAGAAGAAGAAGAAGAAGAAGAAGAAGAAGAAGAAGAAGAAGAAGAAGAAGAAGAAGAAGAAGAAGAAGAAGAAGAAGAAGAAGAACCAACTTACAGAAATGCAACTGAAACCATAAAACTTACACTTTTGTGATCTGTATTGTCAAATCACAAAACTAAATCAAATATTCCTAATGGTAGTTCTTTTTTTATGCAAGACTATTGCTAATTCAAAAATTACATGTATGTTGCTTTTTCAGTTGACATTCTTTTTCTAAACCAAACTGGGATGAAGTGAGAATGTTATTTGACTCCAAGTATCTTATAACCCAATTGTATATCCTTTCTTTAGAAAAACAGTATTAATATGTTTATATTCTTTATTAAATTCTTCTTTATCCAGGGATATGTTTATTAATCTATAAATCAAACTATTAAAAACAGCAAATTTATGTGAAAAAGGGTTAAAACTTTTATTTTTATGTAATTATCAATAATTATCAATATAAGTAGACCTATAAATACCAAAATCTAATTTGATGTTATTTCTTATCTTCAAATCTAGAAAAGGAAGACATCCATTAATTTCAGCTTCTAATGTAAATTTTATAGCTTTATTTGTAAATTTAATAATTTTAAAGCATTGTTAATTTGTTTTTCAGGAACAATAGCAAAGATATCAACATATCTATACCAGGTTTTAAAAATCAAAGGAAAACCTTTTATGACTTGAATTACGAAAAAAAAAAAAAAAAAAAAAAAAAACTCATAAAAGATCAGCAAGAAAAGGTGAAAGAGGATTACCCATTGCTAAGCCAGAAGTTTGTTGAAAAAGAAAACTTTAGAAAAGACAGTCAAGAGTGAGATGGGTCTACAATTGGAAGTCAGGCTTTTTTCTCCACGTTTATACAGAGGCTTAAAAATTCTGTTTCATTTTTTCTAGAAACATCCCTGATAAAAGAGAATGACTGCATATAAGAGGCTTACTCAATCTGGCAAGCAATATTTTAAGGATTTCATCTTTATTTCATTCCAACCCTGACAGATTTTGTCTTTTAATGACTTAATATTCTTTACTATCTCTATGGGAGTTTGTAATCCTTTTCAAATTTACAATTAACCTTGGGATATGCCTTTTTTAGAACTTGAACTGTAGCTGAGTTTGGATCAGATCTGTTTGTTTTGCTTTTTGCTGCATTAAGGAAATATGTTAAAAGCATTAGCTATGGCACAGTAATTACTGATTCCTTTGTTTCCAATAGTAATGTGATCAATATTGCAGCTCGAATAAGTGTCTTGTTTCAGTTCTTACTATATTCCACAGTTTTAAATTTATTATTGCATTCGTCAATAGCTAGTGATATACTCACTCCTCCATAATGTGATCTAGTTCTGCAAAAACTGGAACATAAAATTATTATATTCAAAAACAAAAGACATAATTCCACCAATCAATAGATCCGGAATATATCAAATAACCTAAGTATTGTGAAAAAATTCTACATAGACCAAACCAAAAAAGACCTAAAAACCAAAATCAAAGAACATTTCAGAAGTATCAAATTCAAGCAGTAAGACAAGTCAGCATTAGCATTATGCTTTCAGAATGAAAACCATAACCTTGACCCAAATCCGAAATTATTAAAAGACATGATAAGCCACAACAAACCTGTAACATGAGAAAACCTCTTAATATGAGAAAACAGACTAGCTAATAAATTTTGACATCCCAACAGTAGACAATTTAGTAAAGAATAGAACTGTTTCACCATCAGAGAAGACTACAGGCGACTACAGGCGACTACAGTCAATGACAGTTGGACCTTCAAGGGTGAAAATGAAAACAACTGCTCCCAAAACTAGTTCCTCAAAAATTACAAAGTGATGTAGTCTGAAAAAGACTGACTACAAAATGTTTATTAACTGAATATGCATACCTAGCTACTCTATTTTATTCTTCAAGCCTCACATGTTTTGATGACATAAGCCAAGTGAATTATCTGATACTGAAGGGGAGTCATCAGTATTTATGAAATAAATTTTATATGTGGACCTCCTTTTTATCTTCTACCTAAAAAATGAGGTCTGCCACCCGGAACGGCAGAAGCATGCCTCTACTGCCTATCTTCACAAATGATTTAAAAATCACGGATGAATTTCTACAGAAAGGTCTTAATAAATGTAACAGTTTTTTTGTCAGAGGTACATAACTACATAGCAGACAGAGAAATAGCAACAAATGACCTTTCAGTAGTAAAAGAAAAATGTCAAGGAATTAGGGTTCCTTAGGAGGGGATTCGGCACCGAAGCCTGTGGTTCATTGCGCCTAAGCACCAAGTAGGGCATACTGGGGAATTAGTTTTATTTATCTCCTTTAATGAAGAAACAACATTTGAGTTTTCTACAAAAAATGAAACAACTGAATGACAAAGCAATAACTGTAATTAAAGCAGATAAAGGTTCATTGGTTTTATCAGATGTGGAACACTATAATGAAATGACTCACTGCAAAAATATGATTACTACTTCAAGCTGATTTATATGCAATAAAAACATAGTCCAATTTTACCAAGACTGTATGGTATCTTAAAGATACATAACAATGATAACAGTATGAAACCAACCATTAATCAGATCAATTTTCCATCTTCCTATCTAATTGGACTGTAAAAAATTAAACCACTTCACAAAATCTGACAGGTTAAGTTTATTCAAAATTTAACAGATAAAATTAAACATATTACAATAAAAAAATGAGGATATTATGGTGCCATTTGATGTTAAATCATCATTCACAAGCATTCCAACATAATAAAGTTCCAAGCTTATTGAAACAGTGGCTACAGTCAATCAAGATCAATAATGTGGATATAGTTGAAATCATACAATTAACAATGCTGCTTATTGAAGAAAATTACTTCACATTCAATAACAGATATCAACAAACAACAGGCCTAGCCATGGGATATTCAGCCCGCCTCAGTAGCATAGATGGTAGCATGTCTGCCTCACATTCAAGAGGTCCCGATTTCGAATCTCTGTCAGGGTGAGTTACCTGGATAAGGTTTTTTCCGAGGTTTTCCCTTATACTGAAAGACGAATGTCAGGTAACTCTAAGCTCCATGGACCCCGGAAGCATTGAGCATCATTTCACCCATTTCATTCATCATCCGATATGACTAAATGTTGGGAGGACGTAAATTACAACAACAAAAATGGGATATTCACTTTCACCTTTCTAAGCAGATGTGTGTATTAAGAGACACATATCATGAAAGTCTTTTCATATAAGTTTAAATTCTGGACCAGATACATTGATATTTTCCCTGTAGTCCTGTAGAATATACAAGATGATCACATAAAGTGCACAATGGAAACTGAGGAAGACATTCAATTACCTTTCTTAGATTTAATGTTTATACTGCAAAATGATAATATAAAATATGGAATCTACAGAAAACCTACTCACACAGATAATTACATCAAATGCAATAGTTTCAATCCTCTTTAACATAAATTAGCTGCTCTTAGAAGTTTGATTCCTAGACTTAACAACATATCTTTAGATCCAAAACAATATAATGAGGAAATTAAATACAGTAGAAGTCTGAAATAACATGGTTGTTGGGGAATATCCTTTACTCCTGCATTATAACCTTACCGCAGTATATAGATGTAATACTAGTAGGGACAAAAATCAATTCCTTGTAAGTGGGAAATATGCATACAATAATAAATTACACTATAGTAATTTCACAGTGTGTTTCAAAATGACAATGAACGAGAATATAGAAGTAGTTGCTCATCTCCTATGTGACATATAGATAGTTTTTGCCGCCATAAGAGCTGCATAAGAAAACACTCCAGAATGAGTATGGATTAGGCAGTTATAGGAACAATGCCACGTGCCTCACGCTATCAAAGTTTGCAGATAGGTGACAGAGTGCTGCCTGCTGTAGCTGTTTGTTAACATACCGACATACTCCAGGGTAGGTAGCTTGTTACTATTAACCCTTTCACCGATATGGACGTCATATGACGTCCAAGTTAAAAGGCCCCAAACCGATATGGACGTGTATAGACGTCCTGCGCATACATGCATTTAATGCGTATTTAATTATAATTCTTTTAAACCTTATGTTTTACGGTAAATTTAAATAAATTCTATAAGAAGTAAAAGCTTACCTTTAAAAGTTTTTTCTTGAATGGTACACCTCAAAACATGGATAAACACACAAGGGCACATCTCCACATTTACGGCAAATCGTACTAGTTTCCTTTCGGACACCTTTCTTGCGGCACACCAAACATTTTCTGAAGGGACGCGACTTTTTTGCTGTGGGTGGTATCCTTTTAGGAAAATGTTTTCCTTCAAGTCTGAGGGGTGCTGGGGTGATGGATTTTTTACCCCCAGTATGGAGAGGTCTCTGAATTTTATACTGCTCAATTAGGCTGCGAGCTATTGATATGCGAAAGTCCAGGTACGTCATTGTCTTCCGTGGGTTTAGAGCTCTCCAAATTACTAAACAATTGTATATGGTTATATCTAGCTGGTGTAAAAATACTTTTTTATACCATTTGATTGTTTTTCGCAAAGAGGGATATGCGTGTAATACCTGATCTACTAGATCCACTCCACCCATATGCATATTATATTCCTGGATAATATCGGGCTTGAAAATTGACATTTTGTTACGAGCATCAATTTTTCCAGTGTCAATCATCAAAATTTTAGAGCTGCAATTGGATAATGCTGTAACAACCCTCCTGTCTTGCCAAGCAACATAGGTCAAGGGTGGCAGCTGATGCACCTGCATTTCTCCTCTTCTTAGAGCCTTCGTATTCACATCTTTTGGCAAACCAATACGATTTGAACGTACTGTTCCAATTGCATTTGTTTTTCTTTTGTGTAAGGCCATGAATAATTTAGGGGAACTGTACCAATTATCTAAATATACAGTCCTACCCTGATCAAGTACAGATTCCATCAGGTGCATTACTATGGAACCAGATAACCCCAAATCTTTGTCTCCGGTGTTATCAGTCCCTTGGCCAGTGTATATGCAGCTATTGTAAAGATATCCTGTTTTACTTTCACATACATCAAAACTCTTTATGCCAAATCTGGCCCTCTTTGTTTTGATGTATTGTTTCCAACCTAAACGGCCCTTCCAAAGCATCAAGCTTTCATCAACAGTGATCTTTTCACTAGGCACATAATTTTCTTTGAATTTTGAAATAATGTAATCAAAAACTGGTCTGATTTTGGATAGTTTATCATTCACATTTTCTGTGCAGGTGAAATGAAGGAAGCGCAAAATGGAAGTAAACCTGTTATTTGACATGCATTTCCCAAAAAATGGGGTAGCTAGCATGTCGTCTGTAGACCAGTACATGTCTAGCGTAGGTTTACGAATAACACCCATGAGCATAATTAGACCAAGTAGTCTGTAAATCTCATTCATTGTTACTTCTGTCCACTTCTGCAATCTACTCTTAGGTCCTAAATTGCCTTTAGAAATCAGGTCTTCCTTCACCCTACTCGCATATACATTTGTTTCCGAAACAATGAGAGACAGTAAGTCAGTAGTAAAAAATTTTGTGAAAATGTCAATTGGTTGGCTGTCAGAAGTTAGTTGAGTATGCGGTTGTACACCAGAGGTTGTGCTCGTGAACGTATGTCTATTAGTGTTAGAGTTATTTTGACACCTCCATAATGTTGATTCTTCACGAACACCTGTCGGAAATGAGTCATTTTCCTCCTCACTGCTACCTATATCCTCAACACCCCCCTCAAAATCTGAAAACTCGCCATCAATGTCCAAATCACTGTCTAACAGCAAAAAGTCTTCCACATTTTCTGATGTAATATCAGAAGCCCGCACTCGTCCTACACTAGCTAATTGATTTGCAACATTACTAGTTGAAGCCATGATTAGCACTGAGAAAACTATTTCAACTGTGATTTAGCTAAAGAAATTGCTTGGAACTCTGATGCAATCTAAATTACAATGTCAACTGAGCGAAGAAAGAAGTTACGTCAGCTAACATAAACTTCCGTTGTGCAATTAGAGGGATGCTGACGGAGTTTCCTTCCAGGGTGTATAACGCAATATAAACAGTTATTATTACGTGTTAGCATGAACTGAAACCTAGAAACCTTGAACCCAACACTTCGTTTATTCAGCTGATATACACATATAGCTTGTAAAACAAAAGTACTCAGAATTAGGCGCGTTCGACGCAAAGAATGGCTTTCTTTACGTGATACAAATTAATGAAATTTCATCGCTTTATTAATATAGTCTCTATTTTAATGATACCGCAGATGCATACAGCTTTTAATGGGCTTTTAACCAGTTTTTGTTTCCCTGAAATAACTTAGAAAATACGGAAGATACGAATATTTATTTATGAAGACTTTTTGCAGCATTTAACAATTTAAATGTCTTGTTCTGTTTATTGGGTATCCGTTCCCGGCCGTGCAGGGTTTAAATGGCCATCGGCGAAGCGGTTAAGAATTTCTTTGGCTTATGAAACCGCAGTAAAGAAGCTATTCTTTAGTAATTTGTTTATAGGTGCTTAATATGTTCCAACATTCTGTTTTAACAGTCAATGATAGCAAATAAGCTGGTGGACATACGCAACTTAAACCTTTTAGAGGGAAGTTAATGTTAGTGAGATTGAGGATGAAGCATTAACTAATAAAAAGAACTGAGAACAATATCAAAGAATTCTAGATAAAGTTAACCAAAACTTAATATCTTATGCAATGAGATAAGCACTTTATTTCAATGTGTTTAATAATACTAAATACAGCATTTGTAACTGAAAAGAAGCTGTTGATTTTACAGTAACTGGTTGAAAGCACTGTACAATTAAGATCATAGCAAAATGAGCAACCTTGGAACTGTCCGAGTCATTATCAACTTTTTCACAAGTACGTGCCCTTTGCCCCATTACCTGAAAGCGAGGCTAGAGTCACTGATAAAGAGCATGGAGCAATATTTTTGTTTTCGTGGCCAGTGTGTCCCAATAACAACTTTAAAGGTTCGTACACCAGTGGTTCCTGCACTGCCTAATCAAAAAATAATGTAATATTTAATGCTGCATAAAATTATGCCTAAGAGAATTTCAAAGCTGCGACACCGAAATCCAGACTAGTTAAGTTATAAACTACGAAACGGCTATAATCGTTAAGTGTCGTTTCAAAAGAACATGTATAAGTTCAAGTTCTTATCGAGAAGCAAGCCAGGTGAAAAGATAATTAGAAATAGATGTTTCGGGAACGTACATCTCTCCCATCATCAGGATATTTATTAAATGTTATAACCACAAATGAATCACTGGATGTAACACTGGTTATAACATTTAAGAAATATCCTGATGATGGGAGAGATGTACACTCCCAAAATGTCAATTTCTAATCGTCTTTTCCCCTGGCTTGCTTCCTGAGAAGAACTTGAACATATTTGTTGCCAGGAAAGCTTCAGGTCATACTTTAACCTGTATAAGGTAAATACATTACAGTACCTATAAAATTAAATCAGATACAAGCGATGACGAAGAACATGAACATCAGAATGAGAATTCCTAGTGGTTTACCAGGGTAATGCAAGTCAGTTGGAGAATTGTCATACTGGCACATTGGCCATGGTAGCTCAATGGCTAGAGTAAGTGGACAGAGACCAGCAGATCCGTGTTCAAATCATGACTATGGCATTGAATTTTTCAGTATGACTCCACCTGTTCAAAATTTGGCCTACACATGGCTGGTGTGAAAGTACAATTGAAGACATGCCCAGAAAAACGGGCTAACCCTCAAAATAAAGCATTTTGCGATAAGTGCTGCCCTCGGTTGTTGCGGCAGAGAGCTATCTTTTCTTGTGTTAGTCTATCCTCCAGCAATTATATTACGCTAAATAGAGAGGTGAAGTTCTTGCGTTTCATGATATGCTACTTGTATGATCTCAAAAATGGACTAACCTGTTCATCTTCTGTGCCTGCCATTTAGTGGCCGATCAAAGATTTTTACGGTGTGACCGTGACTTCGGCCTTATGGAGAGAGAAAAAAAAAGAGAGACAAGCAGCTTACATTTATGTTTCAGATCAGTGAATGGAGCTAGTGAAAAAAACAAGGGTAAAGAATCCTTTTCATACTGTCAAAATGACAACTATCATTTTCATTTCTGCAAAGCCTCTTCTGGGTGAACTACAGAGAAGAACAGTTTCAGAATCAGGGCAAAATATGCTCCTGAGCGAGGTGGCTTGCATGCAAGTATTTAAAGACCACCTCTTTAGGCTATATTTTAAATACACTTACGGTGGCATTGAGGATTCACATTTTGAACATTAGAAAGAAAATATCTGGCAAATCTTCGCTTACATGATATTTTGTCCAAAATAGAATGGTCCAAGACCTATAAATCCTGCGAAATTAAAGGACTTACAGGATCTGATGAATTATGTCAAACCAATTTATCATGAGTACTATAAAACTCTTAAATCTGAGACCACAGCTTCTCATAATATTACTGATGAATCTTTTTTATCAGCTGAGCTACAGCTAAAAATCTTGCACCTACTTTCCAAAATGATATACTTATTGAAAAGTGGAATAATCCAAAGTTTACGATGATTAAAAATGCCAAAAGACATATTTAATTATTAATGTTACCTAAAATGTATGTAAAATGTATCTAGAATAAAACTGACAAAGAAGCTGACAAAGGTTACCACTTTATTTTTCTTATTTTATTTTTATTTATTTTATTACATCATTCGTGTTTTGGGGTCTATTAAGGATGACAGTGATAAAATATACTGTATTCTTAAGACTCATATTCTCAGAGATGAAATAAAATAATGTTAACAATTTCTTTCAGCCTCATTCACAAAAAACTGTTTTTCTCCATTTAAAAAAAATGTGGGTTAACCCGCTTTTCTGGGCATGTCTTCAATTTAATATTCATTCCAGGACCACCTCCATAATGGAGGCATAAAGAAAAAAACATGATAAGATAAATCCAAACACTAAAACAGCAAAACATAGACTTTAGAGAAGAAACCAAACAGCTATCACAGAACTACATGCTTAATATATACATAAACATTGATTTTCTGTTGCAAAAGATGAGTAAAACGTGTTTTGCAATTAGAACAATACTGGGGAAAGTTAATAGTGAATCTCTGAAGGCATTGTATTATGCTTACTTTCACTCATTTCTATCATATGGGGTTATGTTTTGGGGCAATTCAATTAAGAGCATAGACATTTTTAAAATCCAAAAATGGGTACTAATACTTATAGCAGGGAAATCTTCAACAAGCAGCTGTAGACTGTTATTTAAAGAGCTGCTTATATTACCTTTGCCCTCGATGTATATATATGAAATATTATTATATGTTCATAAAAATATAAATCATTTTCAAGCAAATGCTGATGTGCATTACCACCACACTTGTAACATGGATAAACTGGCAATTCGAGTGTACCAAACGAGACTTTATGAAGGAAGCTTTAACTACAAAGGGATGTTATATAATAGACTTCCAAATTCATTTAAACAAGCTGCATCATTAAAACACTTCAAGAATAACGTTAAGAAATTTTTAGAATTATAACCATTTAAATGAGCACTGGGAGCATAGTACATTCACAAACCTGTAATATTCATATTTTGACATTTCCTGTGGTAAATTAGTCTATGCAAATACCACATGAAACCATAGAGAAGCTGCTTACTGTGCATATTTATGTAATCAATTTGACTAAGTATATACTGTATTTATACATTTTGATGTGTCTCATAACATGTATATGTTGCCAAGGACGAAATAAAATTCTAATTACAAAGCCTCGACGAGGAACTCGAAGAAAGATGCAATGCCATAGAAAAAGAAGTAACAAACTAAGTAACTATCAGCTACAAAGCAATCAGCCAATTAGAAAGAAAAATACAGTTGTCGAAGGAGGCAGAGGAACGCAGAGAATGAAAGGAAAAAGAACTGGATGTAATAAATATAAAGAGAAATTAAATCTAATTTTAATTTTTGTGGGACTAATTTTCGGATCTGTTACTTCCATTTTCAACCTGACTGTCATCTGTTGTCATTGCCTGCATTCTTCTCTCTGTTGGTGGAACAATGAACTTCTTTATCAAATTATTAACTAGTGACATATCAAATTTTATTAATCAGTCTTTGTGTTTACATATTAAGAGGTCGCCCACATTGAGTTTATGGTATATCATGCCTTTTTAATTATTTCTGTCAAGGTATGGTTTGCACTCCAAAAGTGAAATGCTACTGTAGATGTGTCTTCTTATTTCAATATAATGTTTCTAACATGCTCTTTGACTCTGGTTCTTAGGTTTCTTTCAGCTTACCCCGTAGAATTTTTTACAATCCTTACAATTTAGTTTATTCTACATCTATTGATCTTTTGTTAAATTCAAAAACAATGTTATTACTGAGTATCCATTTAAAGGTGCCAAGATGGGTATTTTGTTTCTTAAATATATTTTTGAAGTCATTAAATGTTTTTGGGTGGTATGTGAATCCCCTAAATATATTGTTACTTTCTTTTTCCATGGTGAATGTGCTTGCTTCCTTAATGATTTTTTTAGCTTATATTTTTTTAATTTTCTTATATACACACTTTTGCTGTATCCATTTTCTTCTGCTATATGAAGTATGACATTTTGATCCTTGTAGTATTCTCCTTTAGCCATGTTGACTATTATATGTTTTTACACTGTTTATTATTGCATATTTATGTGAAATTGGGTTATGATTTCTTATGTGATTTTCTAACTGTGCTGGCTTCCTGTGAATTTCAAATTTTATTTTTGTGACATTTCTGATGATATTTAGGTCCAAGAAACAGAGTTGTCCAATCATTTCCTTTTCTATTCTGAATTTTACAGTTCTTACCTGCAGATTGAGTAGTTTTAATGTGGAGTCTAAATGTCTATTTAGAACTACTGCAAAGATATCAGTATATTGTTACCAAGCTTTGAAGATTCACAAGAAAGCTATTATTATGTGGGTTTCAAATGAACTTAAATTTGGGAAAGAAGGTGAAAGTCTGATTTCTACCTTGGAATTTACAGGAAGCCAACACAGAAAATTACATAGAAAATCATAGCTATAACCTGATTACAACAAACATGCAACAATAAACAATCTTGCACAAAGACTAGACAACACACCCATGGATAAAGTAGAGCACTACAAGGAACAAAATGCCACACTGCCCTCCTCAGTAGCGTAGATGGTAGTGTGTCTGCCTCATGTTCAAGAGGTCCCGAGTTTGAATCTCAGGGTGAGTTACCTCAACAAGGATTTTTCCAGGGTTTTCCCATATCCTGATAGACGAATGTTGGGTAACTCCAAGCTCCATGGACCCCAAACTCATTTGAACATCATTTCACCAATTTCATTCACTGTCTGATATAATTTAACGTTGGAGGACGTAAATTGCAAAAAAAAGGCGACACTTCACATAGCAGAAGAAAATGGATATTACATAAGTCTGGTATTTAAGAAAATTAAAAAACCTAAGCTAAAGAAAACCATTAATAAAGCAATCACATTTACTATAGAAAAAGAAAGTAACAGCATTTTCAGGCGATTCACATACCACCCAAAAACATTTAATAAATTGAAAAAGATCTTTAGAGAACAAAATATCATCTTGGCACCCATTAATAGATACTCAGAAAATAAATTGAAAAACAAAAGATGAAATCACACCACTAAAAAGATTCGGAATATACCAAATAAACTGTGTATGTATATATACCAACACTCCCCACATGGCAACTACGACCTTCAGGATAACCTCACCCCACCACATGATGACCAGACCCATTTGTTAGGTGGAGGCACCCAGAGGCAGTGTCCATTACCTCCAATGATAGGTGAATAACAAAGATGACGGTGAGGTGATACATAGAATAAACTAAAACAAACCTAAAAACCAGAGTCAAAGAGAGAAACATCAAAATCAAACAGGAAGACAAATCAGCAATAGCATTTCATAACCTTGAAACCGTAATCTTGACCAAAATCCAAAATTAATAAAAGGTGTGATAAACCAAAACAAACCACATGGGAAAAAATCTTAATATGGAAACACAAAGACAGATTAATAAACTTTGACACCCTACCAGTCGACATTTTGATAAAGAAGTTCACTGTTCCATTACTAGAGAGAAGATTGGACAACAGTAGGACCTTTTATGTCGAAAACGGAAACAGCAGCTCCCGAAGCTAGTCCCTCAAAAATTAAAATGTGACACAGTGTGATAGAAACTGACTACAAATAGTCATATGAAGTACGGAAAAAGTTCATCTCTATTTAACACTTTAATATATCACTCAATCAGGGAAAATAGGAGCCTAATTTCCAAGATGTGTAACTGATGCTTTTCTATAACCTTTCACTCTCTGATGTACGTTTGACAAAACTGTTTGAATAGAGATACTTATGCACTGCTGACACCTTGCAGGCTATCAAGAAGTCTTTCATAAGGGCATCTTGCTGACATGCTGAACGAAGTACCAACACAAACAGAAGATGCAGAAATATGCTGTAAGGCAAAGAGATCATTAAATTTACTTATTTTTAGAATAATTGCTAAGTTTACAAGTATGTATGTTGATCTTTAGAACCCAACACCGTGCTCTGTGCCATGTCATAACTGAATCACTGATTGCAAGAACCCAAGTCAGTTTGTACTACGAGAATTTTGGAAAAACTGAGAAAAACAATATAATCACAAATTAGGATTGCTAAAAGGAAACAAAACCGAAGCTGAGGATTATGTAGCACTCAATAAGTTAAGAGTTCATATTTTTATCAACCTGCTGCCCTGTTTATATTGTAAAATATATTTTGTGATGTGGATTTAGGTTTTTTTGCAATCAATGCAGTTTTTTTTTATAAATAATACTCAAGAAATAACTAAGTTTATTTAGAACATAGTACATGTCTTAGGTTTCTTGTAGGATGCAACTGAAGCTTTTTGAAATTTAATACTGTTTATGGAAGGGAACACATTAAACAAACCAAAACAAAACTGTATTCAATGTTTACAGTACAGTAGGCCTATCTCACGTGAATTTTGCAAGATGCTTTACTGCATATTTCAAATTGTTTGTATTCAATCAGACAGTCACTGAAAGATTTTTAAATCCTGTACCACTTTCCTTTTCTTGGGTGGTGCTTTTCTATATCACTGGCTATGATCAGTCCCTGCAAGAAATGGTTCGTCATTCTTGTTTTTTATGTTTAGAAAATGTGTTAAAGAAAGAATTCTGTTGCCTTCCGCAATAATACAACAGCCTCCTCAATACTTGCAATCTTCTCCTGTCCACCTTTATCAAACCGTCTTGCCACTAAAATTCAATTGTTCCTTGCAATTAACTGTAATATTCTTTATAAAATTTCTTCTTGTTACTATTCTTCAGGCCTTTTCCTCCATTTCCAAAGCACCATTCAACTTCTTGAATACAGTAGTACCACATATCACTACAGTACCAACAGTTGAGAAGAAACATAACCAAATCCTACACTAAGGGGGTTTCTGAGCCCAGCTCAAAATAAGCAATTCTGTTTACATTGCCGGAAATGCTGACCATCTGTATTTCTGCACAATATGAAGAACAACTAAATGCAAAATATGCATTTCTGCCTTTAAGTCATTTTTCACCAAACATGGACTAGCACGTTCTTGCAGTCAGTGATTCAACTAAAGAATAATACTCGTTTCCATTATCTTCTGATTCTGCTTATGTATTGCTCATTACTACATAGTGTTCATTTTTATCGTGATTTACAGCATAAAATTTGACGTCATCAATAGCATTGCTGACGGAGCAAGTTTATATATGATTCCCCTAGCAGCTGGAGATTGTATTTGATGTGCTGACAGCAACTTTGAGGCCTCCCTCTACCGACAGGTAAATATACTATTTGAGAGGCGGGTCGTACCCGTGTAATACAAAGATGGGTAATTTCATCTGGTGCATAGATACGATAACTGTTGTAGTTCGTTTTAACGAATATGAACACTATTATATGACGGATAAATACAAACAATATCTTGCAATTTGGTGTTTCTTGGTGAAGATATATAACTTAATATAATTTAATTAAGGAATGAGAAATAAATGAGAGTATTAATTTCAAAACATTTTAGTAAAGCAACAGATTCTTTTTTTGTCATTTCAACAGTACACATCATATCAAACAATGAATGAATAAATGAGTGAATGAATGAAAAGGGTGTTATGATACTCAAACGAGTCCAGTGTCCCTAGAGCTCAGAGTTACCCGACACTCGTCTTCGTAAGATAAGGGAAAACCCTGGAAGAAAGCTTATCCAGGTAACTCATCGTTAGCGAGAATCAATCTTGCAACCTCTTGTGTGAGGCACACATGCTACCTCACAACACGGAGGCGGACAAGAAACAGATTATTTATATTATATATTTATAATATTTATTATATTTATTACTTCCAGATTGGGACCAGTCACTCTAGAGCATCCAGTGTCTCATTTTGCGAGTAACTGATCCTGTATCTTGGAAATCTTTGATGCAACCTATTGGTTTTAAAAGACATAAGGATACCAACAATAATAAAGACATTTTAATTAAGCATGAGAACCACAAAAAGTTTATATCATATACTGATAAAACATAAGACGTTTATGCTCAGTTTCTTCTCAGGCAACAAGCCAGGGAACAGACAATTAGAAATTGACGTTTTGGGAGTGTGCGTCACTACCATCATCAAGATATTTGTTAAATGTTATAACCACAAATGAAACACTGGATATAACACAAATATAAACAAAGACAAAACACTATCAAATTCCAATTACTGAACAAAAGACTTTTTAGTAAATTAAATACCAGGCCAGGAGATGGCATGAGTATAGAAAATTAATTGGGTCAAAGAAACATAACTACTTAACTTGATTATCAAGCTGTATTGATCTTTGCTTCTTAAATCGAGGATTTCCATTTTTAAGGCCAGTTTCCAAGAGGAGCTGAACTGAAATCCAGCATCACGATTAAGCATGTTCCTTTCAGAAGAAATGGCCAAAGCCTCCTTAATTCCCTGCTTCTAGTAACGGTTGTGGTTGCATATTGCCAAGATGGTCGTCTCCCGAAAATTGGCTCTATGGTTATCAAAACAATGCTCTGCCATTTCAGACTTCTCAGGTTACATTAAACGAATGCTCTGTTCATGTTCGTTTATTCTGGTAGCGATGGTCCTTCCGGTTTGTCCTATATACGGTGTCCCACATTCACAGGGAATGCGGTACACTCCCGGAACTTCGAAATCCAGTTTGTCTTTCACCAGTCTCAACAGATGTATATAGGACAAACCGTAAGGACCATCGCTACCAGAATAAACGAACATGTCGGGAGATGACCATCTTGGCAACATGCAACAGTTACTGGGAGCAGTGAATTAAGGAGGCTTTGGCCATTTCCTCTGAAAGGAGCACGCTTAATCGTGATGCTGGATTTCAGTTCAACTCCTCCTGGAAACTGGCCTTAAAAATGGAAATCCTCGATTTAAGAAGCAAAGATCAATACAGCTCGATAATCAAGTTAAGTAGTTGTTTCTTTGACCCAATTAATTTTCTATATTCACACCATCTCCTGGCATTTAATTTACTGAAAACAGTGTCTTTTGTTCAGTAATGTGAATTTTGATAGTATTTTGTCTTTGTTTATATTTGTGTTGTATCCAGTGTTTCATTTGTGGTTATAACATTTAATAAATATCCTGATGATGTGAGCGATGCACACTCCCGAAACGTTGATTTCTAATCGTCTGTTCACCTGGTTTACTGCCCGAGAAGAAACTGATAAAGATTCAGGTCTTATTTTGTAAGACGTTTATGTCACAAACAAAGGTATGTCCATTTTACGGTACCTGGACATAACGCTCCGAGGGACTTGCCGGATAGTGTTGCATAACTCCTCTATGCTGCGGTTTAAATTATATTTATATGTCACACCAATTTTAATGCCGGTACGAAAATAACATTCAACCATGAAGACGCGGTGCTCTGTCTTCATATCCATGGTGCTAACCTTAGAGTAGAAACGTGACAGTAAGAGGGGTGAAAGTAGAGGCTGGTTGTATTAGTTATGAGCACAACCACACTCAAGAGCACTGTAATTTGCTAACTTCTTTTCCTAGAGGTCAGTATGATTTCAAGATAGACTCACCAGTCAATTATGATGTCATTCTTGCTCTATTGGAGGGTGGGAAATCACGAATAAAAATGAACACTGCATATTTTAATGTTATGTAATATAAATATTAGCCTAAAGTCTTATCGGATAACATAAGTAGGCTTCTCTTTCAAGTATTTGACATAAGAGAAATTATTATATTGATGCAACTATAAAAGGATTCTTCATTGCTTCAATTGTAATACTGAAAATAATATCTGTCTTTCTCTAGTATAGTAAACACAAAGTTCTAAATTAAGTTACAAAATTTCTTTCTGACCTGCTTGTTACACACAATTTTTATCTTCCCTACTGTGTGCCTAAAACTTTGAGGAAGTATTGCATTCAATCCAAAAATTGCAAGTTAAGATTATCTTAGAATAGCAAATAATTTTACTAAATGGTCCACATGCATGTGTGAACAACATAACTCAAATATGAAATGCCACATGATACCAAACTTGGTGGTGACATTAAGATTTTCAGGAAAATCAACCAACTCCAAATAGCTCATTACTCTTTTTTCTCAAAATAGTTACTATAATTTTGATTAAAACATCACATATTTCAGAAATTTAAATGATAAATGGATTTGAAAATAGAATAGAATTTTTCATTATCAAGATTTAGTCGCATAAGTCCGAAGATGCAAATAATGATTTGTGAAACATGTAAAAAAAAAATAATAATAATAATAAATCTCGATATATAGAATAGAATTTATTTATACAACTTGCTCTTTGCAATACTTTTATCTACATTACAAACATGTTTTCTTAGTCTAGTTGTATAAACTGCTTGGTGCCATTTTTTAACCTTGCTAGCTCAGCCTGCTTGGCTCCCAGGCCTTCTGGCATTGCTGAGTAGCACCTTTTATCTTCTACTTTAGTTTACTATCTGTTTCCCCTTGTTGACCCAGCAATTTTTCTTTTCCACTCTTTTACATTCACTTCTCTTTAGCTTTCCAAAACAAGTGCCCCATATTTCTATTTCTACTTTCACTTTTCCCCATAACCACTTTTATAGCTATCAAATCACTTTGCATCTTTTCCATACTTTGTCTCCATATTGCTAGCTCTTTGGACACTCAGAATGTGTACTGTGCTTTCTATTTCTACACAAAATTGACATTTGTACCCTGCTACTTCTTATTCCCCTTAAGAACATGAATCCTGTTGTAATCCACGCCATTCCTTCCCTCTTCTGTCTGTTACATTGGTCTACATATCTTTCTCTTACCCATTCTCTCTTTATTAACCCATAAAACTTTAAGGATTTTGTTTTCTAAACCTCCCCATATTTCTTGTCTTTCTGTATCCCCCATTCTGGTTCCGACTTTTACCAAAAGCCTAGTCTCCAAAAATCTCCCATTCCTATTTCCTCCACAGTTTTTTCTGCCTCTGACCACCAACTTTATCTATTTCCCATTTTCATTTGTTGATTCATACATACCTTTAGATTTCATCAGCATGTTTTAACAAACATTTATAGCAAAACTTAACTGTATTGGAACACCACAGTGAAGCGAAATAATTATTAATTTTTAGATGAGGCGTATTTATTACACATCTGCTTCACTTTCGAAAGTGAAGCAGATGTGTAATAAATACGACTCATCTAAAAATTAATAATTTATAGCAAAATTTTAAGATTCTTTCAATTATACCTTTTCTTTTGGTTTTTCCTAATTCTACTATGGCTAATTCCCCTGGAGCTGATCTAGGCAATTCCAAAATCCCTTTAGCAAATTGTTTGTATAACTGGTCTATTTTATTAGTTACTTTTGACATCCTCCATATGTCTGCAGCATACCACATCCTTGACTCTACCATTGTTTCATACATTCTCTCTAACCATTTGCTTGACATATCGAGTTTTGCTTTGCATATTCTTATTCCTGCAATTGCTGCCTTTCCTTTGGTTACCACCTTCCTGCCATGTGCTTTCCCTTCTCCATTATTATTCACCCTAGCCCCTAAGTACTAAAATTCTTTCACAATCTCTAATTTTTGTCCCTCTAAAAAAACATTGTTTCTCTTTTGAAAACCATCACTTTTGACCTTTTTGTATTTACTTTAATTCCCCACTCTCCACAGAACTTTTGAATTTCATTTATTGCTCTTTGTAATCCTACTGATGTTATTGCTTTTACCGTCAAATCATCTGCATATAAGAAACCCCTTATCTCTTTATTTCCTATTATCGGACAGCATTGATTTCTTGTTTTCACTCAATCCACTATGTAATCTATAAACAAATATAATAAAATGGGACTTAATTTACCACCTTGTCTTAAACCTAGCTTCTGTTGTCATTTCAATGATTTTATTCCGATCTTATACAAAACCTAATTCCTCTATATATCTTAGTTATTTCTTTAATAAATTCATCACTTGCTCCTTTTAATCTCAATTTGTGTATTTGTGCATTTCTATTTATAGTATCAAATGCTTTTTCCAAGTTTGCAAAAACATATCTACTGTACCTCTTTTCCTACTGAGATATTTATCAATAACTGTCTTTATTATGAATACACTATCTACTGTGTGTTTACCTTTTCTGAATCCTGCCTGAAATTCTGAAATCTTTCCTTCTGCCTTTGCTCAATCCCTTAATCTATTTGCTAATATTCCTGAGTATACTTTACCTTGTACAGATAATAAACTTACTCCTCTGTAACTTCAAGGCTTATTTTCTACTACTTTCCCATTATATATTGGTACTACCATACTTATTTTCCAGCACTGCTATCTCTTCATTCTCTTTAATTTTATTTAACACATGTCATTATATTTAGGCCTTTCCTAGTGTTGCTATATTTTTTCCAAAAGTCTCTTGGAATCCCATCTATCCCCACTGCTTTATCTTTTTTTAAGAGTTTTTAACTATTTGTGTATTTCTGTCAATGTAAATTTACCAGCTAGTATTCTATTTTTAACTAATTCCCTCCCAAGTATTCTAATATCCCTGTCTACTTCCTTATCATCTCCTATTAAGCCTCTAAAACACCTTAACCATAACTGGCAATATTTTAAATTCTTTCCCTCTCTTCTTATTCGTCTTTTTCTCACTATTTCCCATACTGCTTTACGATCTTTTTTTTTTTTTGCATCTCTTAACTTCTTCTTTATATTTTCTTGCCATTCTCTTTTCTTTTTCTCTAATTAGTATTTATAATCCCTTTCACTTTTCAACAAAATTTGCCTATCTAATTTGTCTTCAGTGCTCCATCTTTTTATAACTCTGAATATCATTCTCTTTGCTAATTTACATTCATCATATCTTCCTTCTTTTATTTGTTTCTTTCCCTGCTTTAGATGCTTTACTTAAACAATAAATATAATGTACATCTAGAATTTTCTGGGAATGACCTATGGAGACCTTTTCATTTTGAAAAACTATTCAATAACTCATAAGCCATTGAGATAGATGCTAAACTAGAAGAGCAAAAAATGTAAATATGGTTTCTAGAGCACACACTACATCTCAAATGATTTCTATATGGTGTCCATCATTTTTAAGATTTCCATTATTATTGGAATTCATTTTTGAATCCTTTCTAACCACTCTTAGCTTCTATTTGTTTCTTGAAAGTTGTCTAAAGAACATGGAATTTCAAGGCCAGTGTATAGAAACTAATTTGTAAATATTTGATTACTGCTATTCTTTAGAATGTATAACAAAATATCCAATAAAACTATTTCTGGAAACAATTATCATAAGTGACTCAAAAAAAGGTAAGAGAATAAACCTTCACAAGAATAGTTTGTAGAAGCTTTGTAAAAATAAACAAAAATAGACACAGAAAGTCATGTGAAGTTAAAGTCATAACAGTGAAATTTAAAACCTTGGCTTCACATACAGACAGAAGTTATTTTATACTGCTTTATGTTACATAGTTATTCTCTACCTGATAAATCTGTAACACTGGAACTTTCAAGCTTGAGGTGACAACTTGTGTTAAATATACAGCTGAACTAATATATTGCTTATGAATGATTGGAGGAATTTAGTAACAGTGACATCTAAATTAATTGAAAAAACTATGCTAATGTTTTTCACATTCTTCATTCAGTTTATTCAATACAGGCTGCAATCTCAATACCTCAATTCCTATAAGAAAAATATATCCTACATTACTCATTAAAACATTTCAGTTCCAAACAAATTCTATTCTCTAAGTCTTTTTTAAGCTGGAATATTAAAACAAGCAACTGTAATTTGCAAGTACTTGCTGATAATTCTGGAGCAGCCTGTACTAGAGAGAGTTAGGGATTCAAATACTAACATTTACATCTATTTTGGACATGGCAAAGGGAAAATGAAGTACAGAATACTCATTGTTGTAGTATGGGGTAGAAGATGCAAAAATAATTGGAAAGCATGAATAATTAAGAAATCTGTAATTGAATGCTTTTAAAGTAAAACAAACATATGCAAATAGGAAATTACATTAAAAACTTATTTTCAAACATGTATTTTTTTTCAAAGGTTTATTTTATTTTTTGCAAAAGGTACTTTATAATAGACTGTGATGCTGGTCTGCTTTTGAGAGGAGTTGGCATTTTTTCACACAGCACTTCGAACAGTGTGCATTCCAATCCCATAATTAGCACTTAGTTTTGCAATAGTTTCCCCTTCTCAAACGCTCTCATTTTTATTTTAATATCAACAAATGTTTTCTTTTTGTTTCACTGTCATCTCTTTTACAAATATCGTTTAGCTTACTTTGTTGACTTCACACTCTGAGTAACACCATTTACTGCTAGATAGTCAACATGAAAAATTCAATGCCATGGCAGGGATTTGAACCACAGATCTCCTGGTTTCCATCCAGTCACTCTAACCCATTGAGCTACCATGGCCAACTTGCCATCAGGACAAATTCTCCATTTGACTCGTTTACTGCTGTTTACTAGAGATAAATAATGTGTTTACAGTATATTTTTATCTAGCTCTCATTAAAACACACAATTTATATCACATACAGTTTTTGTGGAATCAACCATCTCCAAGATATTTCTTCTTATTGCTTTGAATTTTCAAATACTTATGCTTTTCTCAAGCAGGAAATTGTCATTCATTTTCTTTATCTCTTGGCCATGCAACAGGTCAGAATTTCAAAGCCACTGCATGGAAACAAGCTCTCTCTACTGTTATATGCTCTTTGCTTTGAGATTTTAGTTACTAGCCCTTTAGATTTAATGGTAGGTGATAATGAAATTACAAAAAGCTACCATTTGCAGGCGTATCTGGAAGGGTTACAAAGAATTACTTCAAAAACCAAACAGAGGTTTTAATGGTGTATGCTTGATCCTTAATGATAATACATTTTTGGCCCTTCAGTTTTAATTTAGTATCCACTATTCAAGTTTAAACCATTGTAAATAAATGCTCTTTGCACCTGGAACTTTTGGTGTAGCATTTTATGTTGGCATAAAATTGCCACAGCTGCTTACTGGGCCTAGAAGAAAGCATGCAATTTAATGAAATTTCGGAATGGATTTTCTTCCAGGCTGCATTATTGTTCTTATTAAGTCTGATGGCCTTTTCTCACATGATTATAACTCTATAACAAGTTTTATAAATAACTATTTTCAAGCAGAAATCTATTAATTCCTCTGCATTGGATGTTATAGTTGACATCACAAATCTAACCTTATTTAGAAAAATCACATTAATGGTATGAATTTAACTAGTTTGTCATTCACTCAAAGAGTGCTGTAAGTGCAGGCAAAAGGGCAATGGAGTACATTCAGAAGCCACATAGGTCACCACCTTCCTAAAAGCTACTGTTCTTAGTTCTGTTTAATACTGGCAAAAGTTAACTAAGAATACACTGTAAAGGCTTGATGAAATACAAGTTTTAACATAATGCTAAATTTCAACCAGATGTTAACAAACTCTGTGTTAGAGCATTTTTGACATTGCATGGTGAAATTGGTCCATAGTGTGCTAACAACACCAAATCAGTATTTTGGTCTGCTTGACTCTGTTGTGTAGCATACAGATACATTACTTGTGTTACCTTGGGCCCAATGCTGTCATTGTACCATTTGGAATGTCTGATAATGGTTGTTGCAGATTACCACTCATGTTTATGTCAGCCATTGACACCTGTCACCATTGGAAAAAACACACGATACAAATGTACAACTGATTAAACAGAACTAATAAAACTACCACAGAAAAAGAAAGTAACAGCATGTTCAGGGTATTCATGTACCAAACAAAAACATACAATAAATTGAAAACGATCTTTAAAGAACAAAATATCATCTTGGCACCCATAAATAGATACTCAGTAATAAAATTAAATTAAAAAACAAAAGATGACATCACACCAATCAATAGATTCGGAATATACCAAATAAATTGTAAGGATTGTGAAAATTCCGCATAGGGTACAATAAAACAAACCTAAAAACCAGAGTCAAAGAGCTTTTTAGAAATATCAAAATTAAACAGGAAGACAAGTCAGCAATAGCATTTCATAACCTTGAAATCATATCCTTGACCAAAATTCAAAATTACTAAAAGGCATGATAAACCAAAACAAACCACATGGGAAAACATCTTAATATGGAAACACAAAGATAGATTAGTAAACTTTGAAACCCTACCAGTCAACAATTTGATAAAGAAGTTCACTGTTCCACCACCAGCAAGAAGATTGTAGGTAACAACAGACAACAGAGGACCTTCGATGTCGAAAATGGAAGCAACAGCTCCCTAAGCTAGTCCCTCAAAAATTAAAATGTACGTGACACAGTGTGATTGAAACTGACTTCAAATAGTCGTATGAAGTATGGAAAAATTTTTATCTCTATTTAACACTTAATATATGACTCAAACAGGGAAAATCGGAGCCTAATTTTCAAGATATGCTACTGATGCTTTTCTATAACCTTTCACTCTCTGATGTACGTATGTTTGACAAAACTGTTTAAATAGAGATACTTACACACTGTTGACACCTTGGAGGCTAACATGAAGTCTTTCATAAGGGCATCTTGCTGACATGCTGAACGAAGCACCAACACAAACATAAGATACAGAAGTATGATGTAAGGCAAAGAGATCATTAAATTTATTTACTTTTAGAATAAGTGCTAAGTTACAAATATGTATGTTAATCTTTAGAACCCAACACCATGCTCTGTGCCATGTCATAACTGAATCGTTGATTGCAAGAACAACACAAGTCAGTTTGTACTCAAATAATTTTGGAAAAACTGAGAAAAGCAATATAATCACAAATTGGGATCGCTAAAATGAAACTAAACCTAAGCTGAGAATTATGTAGCACTCCACAAGTTAACTGTTAATATTGTTATCAACTGCTGCCCTGTTTATATTGCAAAATATATTTTGTGATGCAGATTTAGGTTTTTTGCAATCAATGCAGTTTATTGGATAAATAATACTCAAGAAATAACTTATATAGGAATAGCTAGCACAAGCTTTGTAAAAATAAACAAAAAGAGATACAGAAAGTCATATGAATGTAACAAATTCATAACATTGAAATTTAAAACCTTGGCTTCACATATAGAGAGAAGTTATTTTATACCGCTTTATGTTACATAGTTGTTCTCTACCTCACAAATCTGTATCACTGCAACTTTCAAGCTTCTAGGTGAAAACTGGTTAGATATATTATTCATTTTTAGATGAGTCGTATTTATTACACATCTGCTTCACTTTCGATATGGTTAGATATAGTTGAACTGATATAAAGTTATACAGATATACAGTTGAACCTACTGCTAGAACTATTACTGCCTAGAACGTCGCAATGCATAAATGAAGTGCAAACATGTGTAAACAATCCATAACAATGATGGATAGAGGTCAACATGAAAAATTCAATGCCATGTCCAGGGTTTGAACCACGGATCTCCTGGTTTCCATCCAGTCGCTCTAACCCATTGAGCTACCATGGTCAACGTGCCGTCCTGACATTAAATTCTCCATTTGACTCGTATATTTTCCCGATAGACCACTAGGGGCTCTTGCATCCGAGACACACAGTTTGTGGCGACTTACTATTGTAAGTACTAGAGTCTCAGGCTTCATCATTTAGCTCTTATTATTTTAGTTAATTGATGGAAATTAATCATTTCTTCACACTATCCATATATAGGCTAAGGTTTTTGATGGATAGAGTCAACATGAAAAATTCAATGCCATGGCCGGGATTTGAACCATGGATCTCCTGTTTCTGTCCAGTCGCTCTAACCATTGAGCTACCATGGTCAACGTGCCATCCGACATTAAATTGTCCATTTGACTCGTATATTTTCTCGGTAGACCACTAGGGGCTCTCGCATCCGAGATACACCATTTGTGGTGACTTACTATCGTTAAGTACTTGAGTCCCAGACTTCATCATTTAGCTCTTATTTTAGTTAATTGATGGAAATCAATCATTTCTTCACACTATCCGTATATAGGCTAAGATTTTTTATGGATAGTCAACATGAAAAATTCAATGCCATGGCCGGGATTTGAACCACAGATCTCCTGGTTTCCATCCAGTCGCTCTAACCCATTGAGCTACCATGGTCAACGTGCCGTCCTGACATTGGATTCTCCATTTGACTCGTATGCGAGAGCCCCTAGTGGTCTACCGGGAAAATATACGACAGATGATCTTTATCGTAAAGAACAACTTTCCACATATTTTAAATTCTGATGTGCTGTTGGTGAGTGGTCTAATGCACTTATGTTGGAAATATTCAGAGAGAGACAGACAGAAAGAGAGAGAGAGCCAATTACAGGAGGTTTATATAACAGCTAATTGTGGAGATAGTGGTGAGCTGCCACTCAGCTGATGGGACTGGGACATTCCCGAAAACGTTTCTGTTTTTAACAGTTGACATGAGTGAAGTTTTAATAAAACATGACTTAATGAGTATTTTAATATGAAATTAGCTTGACTTTTAACCACGCTTTTGATCATAACTATTTCAATTAACATGAGTGCTTACCTTGGCAATGTGATTCAGCATCAGTCATTGCCACAACCACCAATGATCACAATGTAATTATCTTTAGGAAGAATGACAGACTCTTACAATCTGAAGTTACATTCTAAAATTTAGCACTAGCTTTACATAAACATTCTACCTTGTAGTTACCACCAAGTTCCTCCTGTAGCAAGGGTCCCATTTTTCTAGCATGGTTGCTGCCCAACACCAGCACTTTCTTCTTGTTCGCCTTCCTATGTTCACTGTTATCAGGCTCTGCTTTCTCCAACCCTGAAACAGATTTATCCTTCAACACAGAAAATGCATTTCTAGCTGGTATACTACTAGCCATGATTACTGGAGAACTTAAAGCTCTGCTCCCTCGTCGCCTAACCTTTATCAATGAATTCTCTGCACAGTAGCTACCATCAACATCCTTCAACCTTGCCTTTTGCATCCATATATGCTCCTGCAAAACATTAATTAAATCCCTTAGTTGTTTAATTTTGGCATCTTTGTTACATAATTTACAAAGCCAGTCACCATCTACCTGCGCTGCAATTTATGGACAACTTCAGCAGGTTCTTTCAGCACTTCACATCTATAACCTTCTTAGCATCACCACTGGTTGCTGATAGAACATGTCCCGTAAGAAATTCTGTCTAAGTCCACCATCGGATGCATGCACGAGAGCTGGTGGAACCTGCCGAAGTGGCCATGCAGTTGTAGCGCCCCTGACACAGTTATTGGCGTAAGCTTATGTTGCCAACCTTTGCACCATCACCCAAGCATCTGTTTTGCAGATGTTCGAAAGCAAGGTAGCAGCTTAACTGTAAAATCTGAAAATGAATTTTCCACCGGGGCCCTGGTATTCAGTAAAGAAAGTTATTTGGTGGAAGTTCTCTCTGAAACCAATGGCTCGACTTATAAGCTTTATTGATTTTGTGCCTTTATGCGAAAATGCGGAAAAGTGCATGCAGTTTTTGTATGACGGGAGTTTATTAAGAACTAAAATGTTGGGCCAGGAGTGCGATGCCATCCTACATCCCATAACAAAACGGAGGCGGAAATTCCAAATATTTTCCTGCAGGAGAGGACATGAGTAGTTTTCGGAGTCCGTTGCTAAAGGTATGTCATTTGAAAAAACGAAATTGCCAACTGCGCAAGTGCTCCTGATTACATACAGTTTTGCCAGCAAGCTGTCTTACGAGCAAACTGTTGTGCAGTGTATGTTCATTGACTACAGCTTAATTTATGAATTTACTTATTCTTTTTTAAATGTAGATGTAGATTATTTATTATTATTATTTTGTGATTTACGTCCTCCAAAGTTAAGTCATATCGGATGATTCTTTTTTAAATAGATAAGAAAAAGCAATTTAAGTAATATCGAAAGTTAACTTTTTAAAAGTAGTGTAGTTATTAGATTAATGTTGGCAGTGTTGAACATTTTCTGCTGATCAATGTTGGCAGTGTTGAAAATTTTCTGCTATTGGCAGGTTCCATCAGTGCTCGTGCGCGCTTACGATGTTGGACTTACACAACATTTTGTCGGGGGACTTGTTCTAAAGAAGAGCTCCTACCCCTTGTTATTATCAGGTTCCGTCCAGTGCAAATGCAATTTTATTGGACCGTCATTTCAGTGGTAAAATTTAAGTTCTGCTGTCCGGGATTAGTACCGCGTTGCCATTGCAGATGGTACCAGTACCATTCCATGTGCAACGATATAAGGTTATACAAAAACAAAATGCACCTAACTTAAGCTACGCTTCCGTTATGATTTTCGTATGAAATATACTCGTTGAAAACGTAATGTGGTACTAGTACCGATGTAGTAAGTGCTTAAATATTATCCAAAACACACTATAAATATAAGAGAAATTACATTATATTGTTACTTTTCGGCTGGGCGTAACATATGGGAAAATGGTCATAAAATTTAAGTTTGGCTCATAAGAACTGCTATTTCCCTTGGAACTACAGAAATAGTATTTAGCACCAAAATTGTGCATTTCAAAGCAAATGAACCACTAAACATACTCTAGGTTGCGAATCTTCATATATATACACTGCTTACACCACAAGCTTTATACACTAAAAAGCTTGAAAGTTGAATGCAACCTGAAAGTAATCAAATCTAACATAAGTCCCAAACTCGGGACTTATGACTTATTAACGCTGCACCCTTATTCACAATGAACGTCATCATTCTGTAACTTTTTTCCTATATGGCATTCCTGAGGATTTCACTGATTTTACTTGTGTAAGCAACAGGTTGGATTGAGCTTCCACACCAACACATGGATATTTCACTGTTTATTTTACCTGATTTCTTTCTTCTAGAATCTGTATGTACCCTCTCTCACATTCAGCAATCACTGTCTGTAAAATCGGGTAAACTGTATTCATTTGTACTCACATATTAATACCAGATTCTCAACTCCCTGGTAAAGTTTAAAGCAGAATGGGGTGCTCTTTCCTGAACCTTTAGACCCCGGCAGCCCCGGCACCATAGATTAACCCGCCACTTTGTACTACAAAATTCTTATTGAGCAGGCTAGCCAACACAGGATATGCAAAACAAAACTTCCCTATCACTAAAGGGTCCTAAATTCAAACTTGGCAAAGTATATGAGCAAAGCAACTTCGAAAGCACATGTTTCTGTGGGTGTGGCAGGTGCAAATCGTGTGCACCGGCATTTAAAAGATCACATGTTTCAGGGTTTAACTGCCTCAAACACAAAGTGTGATGTCTTTTCACAAAGTTTAAAGTCCATACTAATTTAACATGCACAAACATAATGTTTCAAGTTTTTTGGTCAAATTTCACAATTGCATCATCTTAACCGCGCTGGAGAAATAAGCGCTCACCCTTACGTTGTTTATTATTCTATGGGACCCTTCTTACTTGCATCCAGGGCCTGTTAACTCAGATTGGAAACCAGGAGACACATTAAGGTTCGCGAAACACCCAGGGTCTACAGATACATTTTGAACGCTGCATGCGCCGGATTCAATGCCGCCAATATAATTATTTTGGCTGCCGTGTTGCATACTATTATATAAAATAACTTCTGCTTAGTTCAAAATTTAATAGTTATTGTATTATTTTACTACATATGAAGTAATTTTCGTAATATTATTGGCCTATTATCGACCTTATTTGAGCTCAATGTACGGTATGAATAAGACCCTACATTGGCTAACCTGTAAATATTTGAATTAAAGCTTTAACGGCAAGGAGGCCAAGCCAAATTAAGTTCTGAATACAATTTTCATCGATTTGTGAAATTGTAAAAATGTGAAAGAACTACGAGGACGTATGGGCAGCAGGAAGAACTAGAATAGATTTTCACAAAGACCTATTGGTAAGTAAGATTTAGCATGTACCTAATACCGACAATTAATATGACAACCTGAAACGTGCCTTAATACATATTCATGCATAGTTAAATTCTCTAGATTAATGTAGCACCTTATAATGGAAAAAGTGTTGTTTTACATACAAAAGTATTAGTTTCATTAACCTTGTTACTTTATTACTGCAATTATGGGATTTTCTGTTTTTTGTCTTTCAGGGGTCATCCATCATCTCAGGCTACCAGGAATACGATGGCAGAAATCAGAGTGCAGGATTATTGGATATTGTGTATGTTTCTTGTTTTGGTGATGTGCAGTGAGTGATCTTCAGGAACTTTAGTAATGTAGCACAAAGCATTCTTTCCCGCGTATACAGCAATTTAATGTGGCATATCAAATATTTCTGAAAGTTTCAGTTTCATTTCATATCAGTGGAAAATTTAAAAAAAAAAAACTTTGAGGAATACTGTGGCCAAAAAGGAAAAGAGAAAAGTGAAGTTATTTTAGACAGTTGATTGGGTGTATTAGTTTTTGTGTTTGTACTTGTAGTTTAAAATTTAAAATATATGTAATATATAAGTCCATGTAAGGTAAGTAATATGCAGTTTAAATTACTGAAAAAATAGCTGTGAATTTTCAGATATACCAAAATTAGCATCATCTGTGTTTACGTATAATCTAGGTGGCTTAAATTAAAATATTTGGTCGAGATGCTTGATATGAATTTTATAAACTTTTTCTTTAAATTGCAATGATAAGTATTTTGAAGAATTAAGTTCTCTTAACCTTACTCATCAGTGTATATCGACATCATTGATCAAGAATGTCACAGCTTTTAACAGCAATTAAAAGTATGATCTGAGATTCCATAAACCTAATTTGTTCTATATTGTTTAATGCAGTAGTCACTATGCAATATTATTGTACACACTACACTAAATTATTTACCTGAATAACCATCTTTGAAGAGATCTGATGGGATTAGAATTTATTTGAAAAAGCTTTACAAGTTTTTAGGAGTAATTGTGCATTGCAAGAAATGATTAAAATGTCATTGTGTCATCATCATTATATGCCACCTTTAATTTTATTTCTAATATTCCAGTTATTCTTAAAACATGCACAATGTCAGCTAGCTAGGACCTAAACACAGTGTGGCTTGATCTCAAATTAGTAAAACTTAACAATAAATAATAGGTTATAAATCCTCTTCCTTGTTAACACACACACACACAAATGGGTTCAGAAAAATAACAAGTTAAAGTGATATTTGCACAGCATTTATGTATTCTGTGGTACATCTGTTCTCAACGTGTACTTGCCACCATTTATGAGTAATATTGGTACACAATTTCTGTAATGCTAACCATTTTAAGGGTGATATAACATTTCTAGCGTGACCCACAGAAATGTTACATGTCACATGAAACTACACTGTTAAACATCCTCTCATTGTTCTAAGTTGGAATGAAAATCTCAATCTTTGGCATGAGAAAAAGATGTTTAACCTAATATATGAGCCATTCGTTACATGCAGTGATGCGAAGCCACATAATAATTTTGAAAAGTAGATAAAACTGCACATTATTTTGCTATATAATGCACTTCTTGTTTCTTTGTAGTGAACACATAAGGGAATTATGGACTCTTAAAAGAAATAATGGTTAGATGTGTGAGCAAATAAATTACATTACTAAATTATTTTCTATTAACTACTCAAACACACAGTTCCATCACTTTCTCTTCTTAACTAAAACTACAAACAGCATTAATAGTTCATAGTGTAATCTTTCATTGAGTTATTTATTTGACACACATTCAGTTGTATGTCCTGGACTGAGAGGTTTACACTATGCAGAGGGCACAATTTGCCATCTTAGTCAGAAAGTACATTGCTTAAAGTCTTATCAAGTTAAAGCAAGCCATTTATCCAAACAATTGCTCTGCACATTAAGCAAATTATACTTCACAGTCAGATAACTACATGAAATAATCTCTTATTGGAAGATACACTGTGCATTAAATTTTATTTTTAAAACTGCACATTTTCTTCTTCAGCATTCACTACTGTGCATATGCATGCCATTGAAGCATTTAAAAATTCAACGCTGTAATATTCTTGTGTTGTGAAGAGAGTTAAGCTTAGGACAATTTTAAATGAATGATACAACTTTAATGTAATTATTATTTTTCATAATTTATTCTGCACATGTGAATGTTAATTCAACCAAAGTGATTAGAAGTATATAAAATAGTGCCATTTATGAAATTTATGTCTTCAGTTGCTAATACTGACTTCTGTACTAATTTGACATTAATCTTATATTAATCGATCACAAATTTCAGGTTTTTCTCTGAATATACTTTAGTATACTTGTGCTGAAAATAATGTATGTAAAATTGAGCTTTTAAAATTCTTATTAAATATAACCATTAACAGAGCTGCTTTGTTGTCATTTTAAAGAAATAGTGCTATTTTTTTGTACATAGTTGTTGTTATCATTTCAAATTTATATACATATTTCTTTAGGTTTTTTTTTTTTTTTTTTTTTCTCACTGTTATTCCAGGGAATTTTTCAACATTCTGTGTACAAAGAAATTGCATTACATATAACGTTATGGTATCCTTACCTGCTTTCCTGTATCTACAGAATCATTATTTTAGTGTTAAGTTATGTTTATTTTAAGTATTACACTAAGAAGCTTGAGGGAAAGGGTATACAGATGTCTTGTATAATCTCAACAGCATCTTAAGTGATCTCATTCTCTCGTTTTTAAAATTTTAATTGTTTTTAAAGACAAAATTATCAATTTGCAACAGGAATAAAGATATAATGCTTTGTGGAAGTCAATTTTCATATTTAACAGGAAAAGTTCAAGTGGATTCTTCCAATTTTTTTCACAAATTGGACAACTTCTTTCGAAGTCACATTTCGCACACTGATGAATAGTTTATCGCACATTTCCTCAGCATATTTGACGCGTATTATCCTAATATGAAATAGTTGATATGTGCCGTAAACTATTCATGTGTGACGAGAAGCGATTTCGAAAGAAGTTGGATTCCATCAGTCAGTGAAAATGGGAGCCGAAGGGAAGGGGAAGTGAATGCACCATAGCTCGGTCGCAATAGAAGCTTACTACATTACCGGCCTCACCGGCCGTAGTTTCTAAGGTCGCCGGGGTCTAAAGATTTAGGAAAGAGCGCCCTATGCGTCTTCAGTTTTTAACATGGAGTTGAGCATCTGGTATTAATCTGTGCTTGCATCCACTAAGTGTGGTTCACAGGTGTGGTTAGTGTTCTGTAGTGAAGCTATTGGTGAAAATATGCCTTGGTTAGAAGTATTATTGAGATTGTTATTTTGAGGTTGCTGTACTGCAACAAAATGGATTTCATTTACACACTTTTCAGGAAACATTCTTCGAGTGCAACCAAGTCATTGCAGAAATACGAATGTTTACATGAAGGAGATACACTGTGCTCAGTTTCGAGCCAGTTGCTTTCACAACTACAACAGAATTGGAAGACATCAGCAGCAAGACATGGGGCTCTCATGTTTATGTTACGGATCTCAACATTCCTTGGAGCAGCCACAAAGTACTTTCCAGCAGAGTGGGAGTATCGGCTTTAGAATGGGACTACCAGGAGATAAATTGCTGGTAGCAGATACTTCTGGAAATGTGCAATTATGGACCTTCAGAGATCATATCATTAGTGAATGGATGTGCCTTGCAGCAGCTTCTTTTCCCGGAGAACATATTCTGGGTGCCACATTCTTTCATAATTGGATAAAAATCAGTTTGGTGTCTGAGAAGGACAACATGTATTATAATGAGAAGTTCACACATCTGAGGTTTCCTCCGTCAGTAAGGTATTTTGGTGGGAAACCCATGGATGGATGCTTGGTAATCAGCACATCAGGAATGGTGGGAGTTGTTATTGTATCTCCTGATGGTCAGCTGATCACAAGTGACAGTTTGGGATCTACAAGACACTGCATTACTGCCGTTGATGTCTGCTACGGTAAAAATTGACATTTCCTGGTGGCAGTGAGCAGTGGTAGTGCAAGTCTACCAATTCAGTGTTATCGAGTATCAGTGAAATATGGAGAAGAAAAGTGCATTATAATGTCTCAAGCTCTGCCTAGCTTTTTCCTGCAATCAAGTCCCATCAAGCACAATTTCTATCGCCATGTAGCTCAACTTAAATTTGTTGTACGTGAAGATGCAGACTCGTTAGTTGTTGCAGCCAATGGAGACAGTGGCTGTTTAGTGGAGATATGGGAGCTTCGAGAGAAACCCTTGCCAATACATAAACTGTTCCAAACAGAATCCCATTCTTCTCAACCAGAACCCTTCAAAACAGTTCTGTGGCAGCATCAATCTCATTTTATGTCGTCATCTCCTGTGGTGTGCATCACAACGTCGAAGCTCTCAATTACTACTGCTATGCCTCCTCCGTGTTATGTAATGGTAGCATTGACAGATGGATCCATCCATTGCTTATACAGGGATTCCCTCAAACAAATAGCAACAGTGTCTCTGAATCAGGCATGGTGCCAAGAAGAACCATCTAGTGCCAAACAAATGAGGCTAAGACAGATGATATCTCATATGGACATGAGCTGGTTGGGTTGTGTGTTACTGGTTGCAGATACACAGGGCCAGTTGTATTTGTACCGTCTGAGGCCAATTGTTGAACCAGGTGGTCGAATGACAGTGCCGTATGCCTGCACACTACTGGAGTATTGCTTGGTAACTGGCTTGGATTGGTGGGATCTGCTGCTGTTTCTGTATCCCTCTATGGCGCAGGTTGTGTGTGGATGGTTCTCAGAAATGCTCAACAGTTTCACTATATTCGGTTTTTGAACATCAAGTCCTCACTTTATAGGTTAACAATGAATGGGCAGTCCACGGCAGCAGACTTAATGTCTCTATCGATGTTAAATTCTGTAGCAACAACTTTTAAATCACTTCTTAGACCGTCAGATCTGCCAAGCCATGATAAAGGACCTGCTGAAAGCTTGGCTGCGGTGATGACAGAGAGGCATGACGGATGTGGACAGGTGCTGTTTCACTTAGAGGCGAAGGAATTTACAGTAGAGCCAAGCACATTGCAATCTTTACAGCAACTCATTCAGTGGGTGGCAGACTTGGCACTGAATCTGTTGGCAAGACTTCCGGAACAGTGACAGGTATTTATACCTTTGCTTATGAATTACTGAGAGACTACAAGGCCTTGAATACTCTTCGAGAACTGCTCGTCATCATAAGGATTTGGGGACTTCTGTGCCAGAGTTGTTTACCTGTGTTTGTGCGCAGTGCTGAGAATTTGGATGTGTTGGCACTGCTGTTTAAGTTGCTTTCACGGCTAATCCAAAGCTCAGAACCTGATGAAACTCTTCTAGACGAGTGTCGTCTGCTGCCCAGTCAAGTAATGATTCCTCAACTCAATCCTTCGACCAAGATCACTGCTGTTGCTTCACCAGCTTTATATCATCAAACTCTTCCAATACAGTTGGAGTATGGAGTGGAACCAGATTGTCTCCAGTTTGTACCTGATCTGACTCCTGTAGAGGGGGCCATGCAAACAGAGCAGATGGTGGACAGCATTCGTCATGTCTACTTGGGTAAATGCCCACTTCAGGTCAAGCAGTGTTGCAGATGTGGACGTAAAGCTCAGGTGCATAGCATGACACGAACCGCTGCTATTCGGGCTTGGGATCAGCGCTGGGCTCATGAGTGTAGGTGTTGTGGTCATTGGAGAGTTTGCAGCTACACATAAAACATGAATGACCTTGTATAATAAAAGACTGATATTGTGGAAAGTAAAATCATTAATTGAATTGACATTCTGTGTTAATAATTGTATACATTTATGAACTCAAAATACGAAGGCTGTTCAATAAAGAATGATCATAATTTTTTTACGATCATAATTTTTCGCACTGAAATTCAATCTTATTATATTCTGTTAGCTTAATGTGAAGCAAACACTCCATAGTAGTTTCATTGTTGGTACTCCCGGTTCCCGCCTGTGAGAACCAGGCAAGTTCAGACATGTTCAGTATCGCTTACTGCTGCAATGGAGGTAACATGCAGTTAAAAGTTGATGTTAGAGGAAGATCCGGAGTTCCTTTCAAACGTAATCACTGCTGATGAAACTTGGCTACATCATTTTGATCTTGAGAGCAAACAGCAAAGCTCAGTGTGAAAATCTCCTTCATCACCAACCTCCAAAAAAGCAAACATGGTTGCTTCTGCTGGTAAAGTTATGGTTATCTCATTCTTTGATATTCATGGGAAGGTTTATCAGCATGTACCTGCACACACATCAGTAACTGGACAGTATTACAGGGATGTCCTGAAAACATTGCAAGACCATATCAGGCGAGAAAGACCACATTTCCGTGATGCAGGCTGGATGCTGCACCACAATAATACGCAGCCGCATATTGCCAATGTTGTTGCTGAATGTCTTTCAAAAATCAATGTGAAGTGCATCCCTCACCCTCCCTATAGTCCGGATTTAGCCCCATGTGACTTTTTTCTATTCCCTAACTTGAAGAAACTCCTTCATGGGAGGCATTATCCATCATCAGAAGCAGTAGTGAAGGCTGCAGAGGCGATTTTGAAGGATCTCTCAAAAATGATTTTCAGCATGTCTTTGAAGACTGGCAGAAACGCTGGGACAAGTGCATCGCATTCAGGGTAGACTATTTTGAGAAGGACCATCAAAATTATGAGGATGAGTAAAGGTACGTTGTCAAAAAAAAAAAAAAAATTGTGATCATTCTTTATTGAACAGCCCCCATACTTTTTGATGATTGTATGCATGATACCTTTTCAAGTAAATAAATATCTTGTTTGTCTATTTCAAACTCTAAACATTTACTTGGATGCAAAATGAATAAGGCTTTCTTTTGCATTAAACAAAGAAAATATTTTCATCCACAATTTGAATTGTGGTGTTTTTCTCTGGTATTTTGTGGTCAGAGAATGGATATGAGGAATGAGTATTGGTCATTCTTAGTGATGGTAAAAGCAGGTGGAATACTCAAAGTACTGTATCCAAATATGATACACATAACTTGAATAGCTCATGGTCTCCATAGGGTTGCAGAAGAAATTACAAATTTGTTTCCAGATGTGAACCCTGTCATAGCTACTGTGAAAAAAGTATTTTTAAAAGCACATCAAGAATCATTACATACCAGGAAAAGCTGCTGAATGTTTCACTACCCCCAGAGCCTGTGATTACAAGATGGAGGACTTGGCTCAAGGTTGCTGTATTTTATATAACCATTTCTCCAAAGTAAAAGAGGTATGTAAAAAATGGACTGACAATACATCAAACATCTTTTAATGCTAATTTGTTATTTACATTAGAAATGTAATTTTTCAACCATGTTTTCAATATTAAGTACTTTATGCCATCTTCATCTTATTCTCTTAACTCTTAAAGTTACGTAATAATGAAATTTGTAGTTTTTTGGGGAGGGGGTGAGACATTAACAACATTGTGTGTTAGTTTTCTTTTGATTGGAATAGTGATATTGTCACAAAACAAAGTTGTATTTTGACTGATTTAATTGTTTTTATTTTAAGAGTTTATCAAGTGTCTTATTTTGTTTCATTTAGGCCCTAACATCTTGAAATTTAACCTATGCTTTACTTGTTTTTTTGTTTCTCTGTTTTGTCAATGTTTCTGTGCTATGCCATCTCGTACTATTTTGTGGTATTTATTATTTTTACATTATGGATGTTCATTTTAATGATCAGGGCATAAGTGCATGTTTAAGTATGTGTAATTTGTATATGATAAAGTATGTTTTATTGCATTATGTTGCATGAAGGCAGCATGTCAGTGTTTCATTAGTGATGCTAGCAGAAGAAAATAAATTTTTAGTCTCAGGACTTCACCAACTGTGTTTATGCCATGGCTAAGAAAATGTACTTATGTGTAAAACGGAGAAAAATATATTTTACTAAGTAAGAGAGTAATGAATGTGAAGAAAAATAAGTTCAAAGGAAGATTGTTATTTTGAACCAAATATTGTTTCCATCTTACAAGTTGTAAGCATGTCAGTATGTTATATCAAAATATTTAGGGGTTAATGTTTGTTTTTCAAGTCAATATTTGGCTATATGTGAAACTGTGTTGCAATACACTCCATTATTGACTTAATGTTTTATGTCAAGTGTCAACATTTTTTTTAAGAGAAAAAATGTCAATACTAGCAAGCTTGCTTTTTGTAACTTCTAAAATGTAAGATTTTGTAAGTCAAATTTAGGTAGTGCACATATTTTCAAGGGTACCCTTAATTAGGTTTATTTGTGGCCACACATGTGCACAGTTTTCTTTATATTGTTAGTATGTGCACATACATATTTGTTTTCTTTATTGTAATTTTAGGTTCATGTATTCAAAAACTTTGATGTACTGTATTTGTAAACATAGCGTACTTTTGAAATGTTTATGTATTCTATCTACTCATTTTGTATGTCACTTTTAAAAACACTTGTTTATTATCTCTGATACTGTGGTACAACTTGTTGCAGTTTGAGCCCAGTTTTGATAGTTTGAGCCACTATTTGACTGCAAGTCACAACCCTCTGGCTGCCTGGCATGGTCTCCGGCCCCAACGTGTGTGCCAAGTACAGCCATATCCTGCAGGTCACTACTCACTTCAATCATCGGGTGGGGGAGGTGTTTTCCCCTCACCACAGGTTTCACAGGACACCAGCGAGACCTGCTGGTCCTCTTAATTAGAACTTCAGGAAACTAATGGTGGAGACCAGCAAGCTTAGTTGATCCTCTTTAATAATCAACAGTAAACATCTACAAACAGTTTACTAGTGAGTAGTGCTTCAAAAAAACAAACAAACAAAAACTGTGGAGTCTTTCATCAAAACTGATTCAGTGGGGCTGTGTGAAGTGACAGTGATTTTTTTTTTTTTTTTTTTTTATTATTTATGGCTAAACTTTAGAACTAACATCTTGCACTGGGGCCTTCATCTTTATAATCTATTTAAAAACAAGTGTATCTTTGTCCTGCCTTGAGAGGGCAGATGTGACTGATATTCAGTTCCTTTAAGATGTTAATTCTACTTTTGTTTTGTTCTGTTAATCCAAGGAAATTGCACTTGATAACTTCAGATTTTGTATAAAGTGACATAGTTTGACTATCTTTTTTTTCAAAACTGTTTTAACAGAAGAATTAAGCTTTCAAAAAATTGTTCTTTATGAAAACTTTATATTGATATTGATATTTATTTGTACAGTTTCCATTACATTTTCACTACAATGAATTTGATATCTAACAATCACTATTATACATCCTGTACAAATACATGAAATTGCTGACCTATGATTTACTTGCTGACTCAGGTCCCCTGGCCATAAGCCTTTGGTTTTCCTGACTAGCTTGTTGTCATTTCTTCCTGACCTTCGCTTCTTTTACCCTAATGCACTTTACTCTTAACCTATATAAGAATTTTCCTATACATCTATTTTTTTTCACTCAACCCCGTTAACATGCGTAATGCCACTACATCTTTGCTCACGCTGTCCCACTTGTTATCCCATATTTTTATCCTGCAATTTGTTAACTCCTTACACTCTATCAGGTAATGAACAGTGCTCTCTTCATCTCCACAAAATTCACATATGCCTACCTCATTACTTCTCAACCCTTTTAGATATATTATTCCTACTCTCATCCATGCTATGCCTTCTCTTCCAATTTTGTCACCTTGATCTATATATTTTTCCCTACCCCATTCTGTCTTTAATTGCTTATAAAATTTTAAAGATTTCTTTTCTTCTCTGCTCTCCATAAATCTCCTGCTTATCTACGTCTTGTACTCTGGTTCTCACTTCCTTCCAAAAACCGCTATGATTTGATTTCTCTGCTCTCCATAAATCTCCCATGCCTATCTTCGATACTGTTCTTTCCAATTCTGACCACCAACTATTTGTGTCCTTAATGCTTTTCTGTTGCTTCATGCACAGATTTAATAATTCCCCTTTCTGCCCTATAACACATTTACCAGAATTTCAGTATTCTTTCTATTATAATTCCCCTCCTTTTTGTATTACCCAGCTCTAATAATGCCATTTCTCTTGGTGCCGATTTTGGCAGCCCTAGAAGTTCTTTGCAAAACAGTCCATACATCTGGTCTAATTGTGTTCCTATCTCTGATGTGCCCCATACCTCCACTGCATACATTGTTCTGGATTCAACGACCGCTTCATACATTCTTCATTCTTTCTAACCATCTAACTGACATTTCCAGTTTATGTTTACATGTTCTTACCCCTGACATTGCCACCCTGCCATTAGCTATCACTTTTCTGGCTTGAGCGGTCCACCCTCCACTGCTCCACATCCCACACCTAAATAGTCATATTCCTTTACCACTTCTACCTTTTGATCTTCTATGAACCATTCCTCTCCTTTCCTCAGTATCAATCCTCTTTTAAATACTTTTTTTTTTTTTTTTTTTTTTTTTTTTTTTTGCTGTTTATTCTTAATCCCCAATCGGTGCAAAACCTATGAATTCCCTCAATTCATTTTTGTAGACCTATTACGGAAATTGCTTCCACCGTTAAATCATCCACATACAATAAACCAGGAATCTCTTTGTTCATTAATATTGGGCTATGGGCATTGCTTTCCTTAACCCTCTCTATTATGTCATCTATAAATAAATTGAATAGTATAGGACTCAGTTTGCACCCCTGTCTCAAGCCTAAATTCTGTTCGGCCTTTTCCGATAGTACATTCGGCCCACATTTTATTCTGAATTTCACCCCACTGTAAATTTTATCAATTTCGTTTATAAACTTCTCGCTCCCCTTTTCTCCTTAATTTCCATTTTAAAGCCTCCCTATTTATTGTATCGAAAGCTTTCTCAAAATCCACAAAAAACATACAATGTCCCCATTTCCTGCTCAAGTATTTATCAGTTAACATCTTGATTATAAACACATTGTCTGTATATCGAGATTTAACTGTATTGGAACACCACAGTGAAGCGAAATAATTATTAATTTATAGATCAGTCGTATTTATTACACATCTGCTTCACTTACGTACCTATTTTGAGGGCATGTTTCGCAAATCATCGTTTGCATCTTCGGCTCTTATGCGACTAAAGCTTTATCCAGAATTACCCACACCACTGGATCAAGCTTTAGTCGCATAAGAGCCGAAGATGCAAACGATGATTTGCGAAATATGTCCTCAAAATAGGTACGTAAGTGAAGCAGATGTGTAATAAATACGACTCATCTATAAATTAATAATACATTGTCTGTAGTTTGCCTTTTTTCCCTAAACCCAGCTTGAAATTCTCATATTTTATTTTCTCTTTTTGCCCAATCCATTAGTCTGTCTGCTAGTATACCTGTATACATTTTCCTAATTATAGATAGTGAGCTTATCCCCTTGTAGTTCTCTGGTCTATTTACACTCCCCTTACCTTTAAATTGGTGCAATCACACTTGTTTTCCAGCAGTCTGGTAATTTCTTACTGTCTCTCATCTTATTAAATAAATTAGTTATATTCTTTAATCCACATGGTGTTTCCCCATATCTCTTCCAAAACTCCCCTGGAATCCCATCCATGCCCACTGCTTTACCACCCTTTAAGCTTCTTATTTGTTGAAAAATTTCAATTTGAGTAATTTCTCTGTCTAGTATCGCTTTATCTGTCCTCAGGTTGCCCAACTGTATACTATCTCTGTTTATCCACTCCCTTTCTGCAACTAGGTCCCTAAAGTATTTCAGCCATTTGTGTGATGTTATCTCATTTTTCACCCCCTTCTGTTTATTCACTTCTCTCACCATACCCCATATTTTATTATCTTTGTGTTGTATTGCACCCTTCATTTTCTTTTGAGTACTATCCTGCGACTCATTCTGTTTTTCTTTTAATAATTTCTTGTACACTTCTCTACTTATTATATTACCATAATCCTCCTATCTCTACCCTCCCCAGTTCTTCTCCAAAAAGTCAGGTTTTTAAACACTTCCCTTCTCGCCCTACTGCAATCCTCATCAAACCATCCATTACTTATTCGTTTCATTTTCCCTTTTACTTTCATTTTCATCCCTGCCCTTGTAACTATTAGATTCATTAACTCTAAGCCTCTTTCTATATTGTTCTCATTCAATGCGACCTCTATACCTACTCTTATTATTTTTTATGTTTCTGAGTTTAGTTCAGTTAGAAATTCCTTCTCCATTTCTTCCCTCCATCTAAATGCATTCCCTACTTTAAGCTTACCTTCCTCATTTCTCTCGCCTTCTTCTTCTAACAATCCTATTTCTATCCCTAACGAAAAGTGGCCACTACCCAGTATTTTGTTTGTTATTTTGAAATTATTAATTCTTTCAATGAGCTCCTCGCTACACAAGATATAGTCAAACACACTTTGACTGTTGTTATTTTCAAATGTATATTTGCCATCCTCATCCCCTTTTGTTGCTCCATTACATATAAACAAATTATTTAATTCACAGCAATTTTACCCCCTCCTTGTTGAGAACCTTATCCTTGCTACTCCTTACCCATTCATGTGTTTTCTCCCTACCTATTTCCTCATCATGCATTATTGATCTAATTTTCTCTTCACCTATTCTAGCATTGAAATCCCCCATTAACAAAAACACTATGCCCTGAAATTTGTGCCTTATCTCCTCCATATCATCCTCTAGTTTATTAAATGTTCTGTTAACAAAGAAGCTTGATGTTGTGGGAGGGTTATAAACTATTCCTATTCTTAGACTATGTTCTATTCCTGGACCTTTCTTGGTTATTAACCAGGTTACATTCCTATCATCCTTTGTCATTTCCTCTATTCTGTTACTATTGAGTAGCTCTGATCTAACACTCCTACTCTTCCTGACGCTCTCCCTCTTTCTTTCCTTTTAGTGGCTCCAATGCCTATATAACTAAAATCTCTTAAGTGTATTAACTCATTATTTCCTAGCCATGTTTCTGCAATTCCAACTATGTCTTGCCCTTCTGTTATATTCTGCAACTCTCCTTTAATCAGTTTACTTTTTAAACCCTCAGCATTCCAGAACATCAGCTTTAACATTTTTTTGCTATTTATTTCCTGAAAAGAAGGAAAGTATGCCTATTTTAGCCACTAGTTTCTGTTGTCTTGTCTCCAACCCCTCTCTTCACTTCTTGGTTGATCACTACTGTATTCCACTCTCCCCACTACCACCAACTGCCCTCTTTCCACCTTTGCGTTTAACTCACTCTCACTCATAAACCTTAACGATTCACTTTGACCCCCCACACGTATTTTGCTACATTCGTAGCTATGTTTCCCTTCTCTTCTGTCCTACCCTTCTCCATCTGCGCTGCACTGTCCTCTTCCCGTTCGTCTGCCTCTTTTCCTTCCCCTCCATTTCTGGGCTCCTTCCCCAATGATGGTTAGCGTCATTTCCTCCCCTTCTGTCACCTGATTGGTCGTAGTATTCCTATCTGGCACGTGTTCGTCAGTGTGTTGACCTGCGGTTCATATATTCTGATTTTGTGGATTCGGCACATTCCTTTCCTGTTCCCTATTCATTTTCTGCAGTGTGACACTCCAACCTTCGCCTTCTACGTAGAGTTTCAAGCCTTTAACAATTGTTTTTTTCCTGTCTGCCCGGGCCTCCTTCATTCTTCTAATCAATTATTTCTTTAATTCCTGCTCCGTTTTCGTGTAATCCTGCTCAATAAAAATATTCTAACCTTTCAGTTGACTCACCTTCTGTAGTATTTTCCATTTCAACTTCGTTGTAGCCATTTTCACTACAATCGGCCTTGGTCCTCTTTCCATTCTTCCAATCCTGTATGTGTCCACAATCTCCCATCCCGTTAATGCAATTCCCAATTTATCTTGAAAAAGCGCCTCTATCTGCTCCCAGGTCCTGCCGTCTCGATTTTCTTTCATTCCAAATACCACAAGAGCTTTTTTTTCTTCTTCTGTGCTCTGCTCTTTCTATTGCCTCTATTCTCTGGTCACATTCTCTTAGTTCTTTCTCTGTTTCATCATTTTTCCTTTTAAAGAAAATGTTCATCTCCATCATCTTTTTGCTATTTTTCCTTCAATTCTTTTCTCCATTCCCTCCATTCGATCTATTTTCTTCTCTATCACGTCTATTTTATCTAGTTTCCCCATCTTTTTCAGTATCTCCTCCATCACTTCCATTGTCACCCTTGTTGCAGGTCCAGGGTTTAGCTCAACTCCTCCAATCACTAACAATGTCATCACAACCAGAATGGTCCATGCAGCATCCCTCGTTCCATTTTTGACAATGTTGTTCTTCACCATACATATCTTGGTGCAAAAACGCCTGATTCTGGCTCTATATAGCTCCAGTTGCACACCCATGTTTTTCCCAAGCGTAAGCACCGCCATGACACGTCTTAGCTCGGCAACTTCTGGTCAGCAATGCCCAAAAATTTATATTAAAGCATCTTGTTTCTGAAGATCAATGTATGCATTGATCGTGGGGGAAGCGAGGGGGAGATGTCATAAGTGACTGTTTTGTTTAATTCAATTAGTGTGCTGTAAGCAATCATTTTGACTATAGTAGTGCATGTGACGTCATGTCATGTGACCTCTCTTACCTCTGTTGAAGCCTGTAAAAGGTTTCCTCTCTCATGTGCCAGCTTTGGTAAAGGACGGACCTAGGTCCACTCTCAGGCAGGTAAAGGCCATGTAGCCAATTGTGTATTTCCTATTATTGTAGTAAACCTTTCATGTCTAAATTGTAGTTTCAGTATTTTGTAATGTAATTGAACCTTTATACAGAAAATCCCAACCTCTCCTGACCATGCCTACCTCTGAACTAGTAGCCCCTGAGGTGCGACATGGCCACGTGGCAACCTAATCCTTTACCATTCTGGGCAGGTTGTCACTATATGTGGTTTTTAAGAAAAGTGAACTGTAAAGGGTGGCTTTTAATAAGATAAGTAAGGTTTAGAATAACAGCTTTATAGCTCAGTTCAGGCAGTATGTTCAGCCCTTTCACCGATATGGACGTCATATGAAGTCCAAGTTAAAATGCCCCAAACCGATATGGATGTGTATAGACGTCCTTTCCATATAAGCATTTAATGCCAATTATTTTAATATTTATATGTTACAATACACTTAAAGAAGTTCTATAAGAGATAGAAACTTACCCTTAAAGGTTCATTTTTTTAATGTTACACCTCAAAAGCATGATAAATACACAATGGCACATCTTCATATTCACAGCAAATCATACTGGTTTCCTTGCAAACATTTTTGCAACACACCAAACATTTTTAAATGGACGCTTTTTTCGGGAAGGTCGTAATCCTTTTGGGAAACTGTTTTCTCCTCAAATATGAGGGGTGCTAGGGTGGAGGATTTCTCATCCCCAGTATGAAGAGGAATGTTATAGTGCTCAATTAGGCTGTGAGCTATTGATACTTGTAAGTCCAGGTAGGTAATTGTCTTGCATGAGTTTAGAGTTCTGAAAATTACTAAAGAATTGTATATGGTATACACGACTAGTGTAAAAGTACTTTTTATACCATTTAACTGTTTTTTGTAAAGAGAGATAGCTTGTAATACCTGATCTAGTAGATCCACACCATCCATATTTGACCCGTTATTTCCCCGAAAAAATGGAGCAGCAAACATGCCATCTGTAGACCAGTACACATTTAATGTAGGTTTACAAATAACATGCCCACTGTCCACTTCCGAATTCTCCTCTTAGGTCCTAAATATCATTTAGAGGCCAAGGCTTCCTTCACCCTACTGACACATACGTGTGTTTCCGTAACAGTGAGAGACATTAAGTGAGCAGGAAAAAAAAGAGTGAAAATATCAGTTGGTTGGCTGTCAGAAGTTAGCTCTACTTCAGAACATATGTCTATTTGTATTTGAGTTATTTTGACCACTTCACATGTTGTTTCTTCATGAACACTTGAAGGAAGCAGGTCATTTTCTTTCTCACTGCTACCTATATCCTGAACAAATCTCTCAAAATCTCAAAATTGTCATCAATATCCAAATCATGTCAATAAGCAGAAGGTCCTCCACATTTTCTAAGGAATTATCTGAAGCCTGTACATATCCTATGCAAGCTAATTTATTTTCTGTATTGCTAGGATAAGCCATAGTTAATACTGAAATTTAAAAATGTCAAATGAGCTATTCAATTAACTTCTGTTAGCTAAAAGAAATCTCTCTGAACTGTGAGAGAGTATAAATACCAATTGTACTGAGTGCAAAGAGCTGCATATAAACATAAACTTCAGTTGTGAAATGTAAGAGGCACATAGGAGTACAGATGCTGACAGAGAGGTTTTTTTCTTTACAGCTTGTGTGTGAAACACGACATACAATCATTATCGCTTGGTAGCATAAACTGAACCCTAGACTCTTGAAAAGGAGAACTCGCTTATACAGCTAAGATACATATTGTAACGCGGGCGCTGGAGCACCCTGTAAAGCAGCTGGCAGCGGAAGGTAGGGGAGGTTCGGTTAGCCACACCTCCTCCTCGTTTGTCTTGTGGTGGTGACAGACTGTGGTCAGGGAAAAAACATGACTGTGTCGCCGGTTTTCTCTACACCTGTTTCTCGATCTTTCTGTTACTAGAACAATCCTGTAAACACGAGAAACCGGCGATATTCCTATATAAAGAGAGTTACAGACAGACAGATGGAGTTAGTTAGTGAGTTGAGTTGGTTTTGGTTTTGTCAGTGAGTGAGGAGTTGGTCAATCAGTTGGTTAGTGTGTGTGAGTGAGGACAGTTCTTGGTGTAAGAAGGCAGTGTTAGTCAGTGACGTGTTAATGAACGGAAAGATTGTGCAACGGAAGACTGTACGTAACTGGTATGTGCAACGGAGTTTATGTAATCGCGAGTACAAGGAAATTGTAACGGACGAACTGGTGAATTGTAATTGTTGCAGCACGTAATTCTGTGTAATTGGCAAGTGTTTAACTGTAAGTCGGTGGAAATAAAGAACATTGTTGAGTGGTGTAATTGGACTTTTCATTTCACGAACCCACAAAGTCACACTGGTGTCAGGAAGCGGGAAAACAACATCACCGAACATTACAACCATGGACGCGGCATTGGAAAATTTTTTGGAGAAGATGATGGAAATGCAGGCCGAATTAACAGAGACGCTGGAGACTAGAAATAACCTGGCCGCGGAACTGAAACTAATCAGGACGGCTAGGGACAACATCGCCGAGAAGATGGAACAAATGAAGGCCGAATTAACAGCGAAGATGGAAACGGCAAGCAACAACTTGGCCACGACAATGACCGCAAAGATGGCCGAACTGACAACGGAGATGAGGGAGGCGAACGAGGTCCTCGCCGCCAAGTTTGAGGAACGGTTGGCCGGCGTGAGGGATGACGTGACGGAGCTGGGCAAGCGGATGGGCCAAGTAGACGACCGCCTTAATGATTTAGAGGAAAAGGCCGACAACATCGCAAAACCCCTCACCCGCCTGACGGAGGAAAACCGGCCTTATGTGTGGACGGAGGACGCCGGAGACGCTTTCCAGCACCCGAAGGGGACCCTGTGCAGTGCTCCAATTTTGGGTTTCCCACAACCGGGTGGCGCCTTCATTGTGGACACCGACGCTAGCGACCATTGCATTGGAGGTGTCCTATTGCAGATCCAGGACGGCCATGAGCGCACAAGAGTGGAAGAGAAGGAGCGTGCCGCAGCAGTCCGAATAGTTGTGGCAGCGCCTGCTGAAGGCTGGGATAGCGCAGGCCTGAGGAGGGAGCAGCTGGCGGACGCAGACTTGGGGCCACTCTCGAGGGAAGTGGACGCAGGGACGAGACCAACCTGGGAGGACATCGCACCGAGGAGCGCCACCTACAAGTCGCACTGGGCAAAATGGGACTCGTTGAAGACCAGAGTGGGCGTGCTGTTCCGGGTATGGGAGTCACCCGATGGGAAGGCGCAGAGAGAACAGTTGGTACTTCCCCGGAGCAAGGTCCCGGAAGTCTTGGAGGAAGTGCACGCCGGTACTTCAGGAGGACACCTGGGAGCGAACCGAATGATTCACAAACTACGGCAGCGCTACTTCTGGCTGAGACTCCGAGCAGATGCTGGTGGTACACCTGGACTGCCTCGCACGCTACGATGGGGCTGTTCGGGGCGAACAGCTTTGAGGAGGGAGCAGTGTAACGCGGGCGCTGGAGCACCCTGTAAAGCAGCTGGCAGCGGAAGGTAGGGGAGGTTCGGTTAGCCACACCTCCTCCTCGTTTGTCTTGTGGTGGTGACAGACTGTGGTCAGGGAAAAAACATGACTGTGTCGCCGGTTTTCTCTACACCTGTTTCTCGATCTTTCTGTTACTAGAACAATCCTGTAAACACGAGAAACCGGCGATATTCCTATATAAAGAGAGTTACAGACAGACAGATGGAGTTAGTTAGTGAGTTGAGTTGGTTTTGGTTTTGTCAGTGAGTGAGGAGTTGGTCAATCAGTTGGTTAGTGTGTGTGAGTGAGGACAGTTCTTGGTGTAAGAAGGCAGTGTTAGTCAGTGACGTGTTAATGAACGGAAAGATTGTGCAACGGAAGACTGTACGTAACTGGTATGTGCAACGGAGTTTATGTAATCGCAAGTACAAGGAAATTGTAACGGACGAACTGGTGAATTGTAATTGTTGCAGCACGTAATTCTGTGTAATTGGCAAGTGTTTAACTGTAAGTCGGTGGAAATAAAGAACATTGTTGAGTGGTGTAATTGGACTTTTCATTTCACGAACCCACAAAGTCACAATATTGTTCATGTAAACAATAAAGCAAAATGACTCACAGATGCATTCGACACAAAGAATGGCTTTCTCTGCAGTGATGTAAAACAGTGAAATTTCAAAAGTTTATGAGTGTAGTCTCTACTTTAATAGTGCCATAGTTGTATACATTCTTTAATAGGCTTTAAACCAGTTTTTGTTTTGTTAAAATAACTTAAAAAATACGGAAGAACGAATGTGTATTTAAGAAGCATTTTTACAGCATTTAACAATTTATGTCTTATTTTGTTTACTGGGTAATCGTTCATGGCCCATGCAGGGTTTAAATGGCCATCGCTGAAGCAGTTAATTAATATCTTCTATTTTAGTAGCAAATCTGAACCTATTGTCCAGCTAAGTGTTTGCAATCTAGCACTCATAAAAATTGAACATTTTAGGATGTAAACAAAGAGTTGATTTTTCCATTAACCTTGAAATTTATGCTGTATGCCCTCCAGTGACTAAAATTACTCTTTCACGTTGCTAATAAAGTTCTACATTTCCTTCTGTGTTTTAGGTTCTTGAATCAATTGATGACGAGGCTACATGCATTCAAGAAGCAAAAGCAGCAATGGATTTGGCAAATATCCAATTGAAGTTTCCGTATATAAAAGCAAACTATGGTACTCTTTCCAGCACTATCAAGCAAAGAACCTACAGATTAACAAGGGTTTCAACACTCGATACAGCAGTTAAATGTGTTGATTTAGCAGGTGGTAAGGAAGGTGACGCCGTGAAGAAAGAGTTGAACAGCATCATAAACAAAAATGTAGGACTACTTAAGTTGAGAGAAATTAGAAAAGTGCTGCAGGGGGAACACTGTGCTAAAGTAGAAATTGATCTGTCATTATTGCTGAACTTTAAGTTTTGCACCCTTACTCTTTATGATGTGGAGAGAACCTTTTCTCTGTATAAATATGTTTTTACTGAAAGGAGAAACAGATTACTGCCAGAAAACATCGAAAAAAAATTGTTTGACATTACTTCTTAATGGAAGGAGATAAGTACCGTAAATAGGTTAAAATATTTTCAGGCATTAACTAATACTGTTGCAGTTGCAATAAATGTATATAGATGTACAGTAATTTGAATAGTTTTTAATTATTACCCTTTATTATCATCACCAAAATTCGACATTTGATATTGCATATCTGGGTGTATATTTTGGTTGTTTGTGCATGTTTGGGTGCATATTTGCATGCATATATTTCTCAAAAATAATCATTAGAATGCTCAGAGACAGAATTTGGGGGACAAAAATTGATTGGTAGAAAATGGTTGAATAGAAACAAAGAGTTGATAGTGAGAAAAATTTTCAAAGACCAATCAGAACTGAAAAGTGTGAGAAAATTTCTGTGAAAGGTTAAAAATAAATGCAAATGGTCTGTGAGCAGAAAAGTTGGACTAAACTTTTGGTAGTCTGCAACTGATCAAATTTTGTTGGTAGAAAGTGATTTTGTAATTGTAAGAAGTTAATCTATTGTCTTGTGAATGGCTAGGGCCAATACCGAGCAAACACTTATGTAACTTCAGCTTAGTACTTAATAAATATAAAGTATATATATATATATATATATATATATATATATATTTATTCTACTAGCTGAAGAATTTAAGGATATAAAATATAATGAGCATCATGGTAGTTTATGTTATGTCCCTTTTGTTCCTTTCACAATTGCTCCTGTTTCTCATGTTAAAAAAATATTTTTAATTATTGGAACACATGACATTATGTTCACTTCATAACTTCTATGGAAATTCAAAATCCCTGTTCCTAAAATGTACTAGTTGCCATATTTAGTTCATTTCTGTCAGATATACATAAAAACAAATTACTTCTTATTATTTGAAGCAAAAGGTTAGAAACAGTGATGTATTTAACACTTGAATTACCAACTCATTACTTCTGTCCATTTTAGGAGTGTATATACATATCTGTTTACTTATTGACAAATCTTTTGATTACTATCATTATTCCATGTGGAACCTGGATCAAACATGGTTAGAGCACTCAAGCAGAAGTTAACAGTATAAGTAGGTAATGCGCAAAACCTCAAAAACTTTTCATCTGCCTCACATTTAAGAGGTCCCAAATTCAAATCATGGTCAGGGTGAGATATCTGGCTTGGTTTTTTTTCAGGGTTTTCCCCTATCTTGAAAGTTGAATGTTGGGTAACTTTAAGCAATATGACACTGGACTTATATGAGCATTATTTCACCCGCTTCATTCATCATCAAATATAACCTACACTGAAGAACGTTAAATAATTTTTTTTAAAAAAAGGTGTTCCCAGTTTCTTTGTACAATCCTTAATAATTTAAATCACACAAATCCCTCATTCTTGGTCTAACGCAAGTGTACCTAATAATGTATATAACATCCACAAAAGCAACCTTTTCTTTCATCATCCATGATTAATAATTATAATTATAATAATAATTATTATAATAATAATAACAAATAGTTTATTTTCTATAGACCTGTATACAAGTTTCAGACATTGTCAAATTTCAATATTTACATTTACAAACAGTACAACATACAGTTCATCCAGAAAATAAGAGACATTTTTTAATCAAATGATTTTTAAGCAAGTTATTATTGTCAGTGTTATTATTACAAAGTTATTATTATTATTATTTTTATGATTATTATTGTCAGTGTTCAAATGAGCTAGCTGTTGATGGGAGTGTAAATCCCAACACTCATAACTCTCACTTGTTTTTAGAAGAGGCTGAAGTTACATCAATTTTTGATAATTGTTATAGAGCAGATGCTATTCTACAGTTTCAAGGCTCTCTGAATGTAAAATTTTGAAAATACCCAAAATGTATGTTCACTGACCAGAATAACTAGATGAATCATTTGTAATGAATGAGTTCAAAAAGAGTTTCCTAAACCATGCTTCATTATTGACCAAAAGAAGAGATCTCTGGGCTGTCCAAAGAAACCTACACACAAAACATTTTGAGATCTTAACAGGTTGTTAATCTAAGACTTTTATAGAAGAAGAATGTATTAATATTTGATTTAAGGAAAAATATGTAATTCTATTTCAAAGAATAACAGATGGGTGTTACATGATAAAGTGCAATTAATCTCTCACTACAATGTGTACACATTTTTGTATATCAACAGTATATAAATAACACAATCTGGAAGAAACGACACACATTCCCTTTTAACAATGGCTGATGTAGCTATGTTGATGTCTAATGTGAAGCTTTATATCCTTTATCTAAATATATAATTAAGACTAAAATGATTAAAAATAGTACTTTGCATCATATTTTTATGTTCCTTTTCCTAGTCGTATAATTTTACAAGAACACAGGTAGGTTTACTGCAAGTACACTCAATAATACAGAAAATGCATTCGGTGTTTATCCTGCATTATTAGTTAGGTTTACAAAAAGTAAAGATTGAAGAGTGTCACTAGACCCCTCTTAATATAGCACAGAATGCATCTGTTAAAATCTTATGTATGTTTAACTATTGAGTTCTGTGACCACACAGTATAGTATAACTAAAAAAAAAAAAAAAAAGGTCTCCTTTACATCTAACTTAGTAGTTAAATTAAGCATATTTTTAGAATTCGACATCAAGACTTTCAAGAAAATCTCCTTAATCCAAATTAACCTTTATGTGGAAATTTTAAAATTATTTGTTTTTATTTTTACAAAAATCTTCTCAATTTTGAATTCACATATTTAAGATATTTTATGGCAAATAAAATGTATATCTCTGATTTTCTGGGAATGGCCTGTGATGTTCCTTTGTATAATTTCTAAACCATAAGAGGTAAACAAAATCTTACTTCACTAAAAATGTGGATCTTGCTTAAGCACATGATCTATATCCAATACCTTTTGTGCTTTTTTTTGTGTAATTTACGTCCTCCAACGTTAAGTCATATAGGACGATGAATGGAATGGATGAAATTATGCTCAAATGAGACTGGGGTCCATGGAGCTTAGAGTTAGCCAACATTCGTCTTACAGGATAAGGGAAAACCCCAGAAAAAACCTTATCCACGCTACTACCACGCTACCAAGGCGGGCCCTTTTGTGCTGTTGAAAGTTTTCAACAATGCTTTTGTTATTAGTAGGCCTCGGACATGACTTTAGGTTAGGCTAGCTTCTATTATACTGCTGCTTACATTGTTTACAAACCAGCAAAGTGGAGAGAGGGAGTAGTCACATGCTCTATTGAGCTTGAGCTGTGTACGGCAGGGGAGGGGAAGGAGAGTTCACTAAAACCTTGTGCGTTCGCAACTGTTTTTCAGCCGTACGTCAACCAAATTGCAACTATTTCCGAGGCCTGGTTATTAGTTTGAATTTTCAAATACTTAGTATTACTTTTCTGAAGTAGTAAGACACCAGTAATGTTTTTCTCATGGTCATGTAAGAAACATGGAATTTCAAACCCATCACACACTAATGCAGTTTTTAAAATCCATCATTTTAACCTACTGTAGTATTGATATACTTACAATGAAAGTGCAGTAAAAGCAGACAGAAGAATATTTCATAGAACTGGTGCAAAGAAAGCCATATGAAAGTAACTATAAGATTTTTTATTGCTTACAGAGTTCCTCTAAACTCTATCAAAGTAATGTTAAAAATAGTCAAAGTACTGATTACACAGAAAATGAAGCTAGTTACAGTGGAGTAATAAATATTATACAAATAAAAATATTTAAAATTATTTTCCACTTATTTTAAGAAGTTGATGACAATAGAAGTATTGTGATCAACTTCTTAAGATAAGTGGAAAATAATTACTAAATATTTTTATTTGTATAATAGTCTAAGTGTTTCATTGGATCACAAAAATCTACTGAAATAGCCCCATAATTTCAATCTGGGGACCCACTGTACAGTGGAAATGAATTTTGCAAGGTTAGTAACATCCTGAATTAGTAGTTAGTAATGATACAGTTTAAAATATTTTGATTTTTAAAGGATCAGAAACCTTATGTTGTTTTTTTCATTTAATCATGCAAAACCTTATAACTATTTGCATAGTTATATTGATTCCATTGTGTAACTAAACCATTGGAATATATGCAAACACTTTGATCTGTGGATGTGTAACACAAACTTTTATGATTAAATTTTCACAGAGGAATAATTGCATACTTTGCTATTTTGTAGCAGTTGTGTAATTTATTGTGAATTAACAGTTATGTTACATTGACAGTGTATCATATTTTAATAATCTCCAGACAAGTGCAATCAAAAGCTTAGTTTTCCAATTTGAATTGTCACTGTAACATTGGGTTCCTAAATCTGAGCAGTCAGGTGTTTTTGTACTTACTGTCTGTCCACCACAAAAAGGCAAGCGGGGCATGAAGAGTGTGTGGGATTTGCTCTGGGATTTGCTCTGGTAGTGGATCTTTTTACTACAAAATGAATGTATGAGACTATCTGAGTCACCCATGCTGCCAGATCTAATGCTCGTTTCAGTAACGTTTCAGCTCGTTTCAGATAGGTATTATGCATGGGTGAGTTATGCGGCAACACACTGTATTTTACATGAACCTAGCATCCTTATCATATCTGGAAGGCGAACATAAACACAGCAAAAGTGATTATGTTACACATTCCTCTGCCTTGCCTTCTTGTGGTGGGCAGACAGTACAGGGTACAATGCTGAATATGGCAAATTTTAAACAACGTCCATGTTAATTTTACTGTTTTTTATTTTATATTTCAATAACTATTTCAGATTAACAATGAAAACATGCAGATTTTTATATAATTTTGAAGGTATCACAAAGCTGTAAGTATGCATATGTCCGGAATAGTTTCAATGTCCTAAAGATGAATACTTTCTACTAAGGATTGCAAACTAGTAAGAGCTTCTTTCACAAAATTTTCTCATAACTATAATCTTCATGGTGATGGGAAAATAAACATTTTTGACTGTTCCCTTCCTATAGTTCTGTAAATAAATGAAGTCTTTCTCATTAACTGATTAGAGTTTGCCATGTAAGTCTTTTAACTTTTTATCATTCTAATATTACCTATGATTCTGGACATATGTATGTTTTAACATACAAATACATTCATAAACAAAACATACTACTCACATTATCTATATCACAGAAATAAACAATTAGTATATTTATATAACAACTGAACCATTAATAAATATGCACTTTCAACAGGCCGCATATCAACTGGCACAGCAGTAAAATACTAGTTGCATGTCACAATTTCTGCTGTTGGTATGTTTTGGTTGATTATATTAACTGTCTAAAATAAATTATTAGGGCTAACATTTAAATGTACATCAAAGATTTGCATCAATTAAATACAAATAAGTCTGCAAAACATAATATACTAAAACCAACATTAACTATGACACAGAATATTATAAATGTAATAGGTATTATAAATTAATGCTCATTATGAAACACATTACTCATAATTAGAGATGTAACAATTTCTTCTTAACCATGATATCAGTGTAATGTCAATGTGGGCATGGTGTATCATATAAACAACACATTCTTGGAAAGGGGTATTCTGTTATCATCTTGTCACATCAAAAGTGACTGATATAGACACAAGTTTCTCACACTTCAAATATTGTTTTGGGAATTGAAGAAGATGTTTCACCTTTGACACCTTTAAAAACTACCTCATTATACATTGGAGTCCATCAGATGATAAAAATAAAGACACCTCCTAACATGTGATTACTCACTGACATTCATCTAATGTATGTAAACATTATTTACGATAAGGACAACCATCAGTGACAACCTCAAATGTTCAAGCTTTATGTTTCACCTATGTCTGTGTACCTCAACCTGCTAAAGCTAACCTTGGACTGTGCAGAGATCAGAATCACCTACAGTGTATGGTTTATGCATAGCCAACCTTGTGTCCATTGAAGGAATTTTCTTCATCTTTACTCATAATAATGAGTACCTTAAATTCAATCAACAATGGACATGGTCTTTTGGATTGTTAGCCTTAGATTGTATACCTACCTATAGAAGGTTAAATCAATTAACAGCATAGGATAAAGCAATATTTTAGAGATTACTCTCGAGAGCTGACTGATGATAGAGGCAAAGCCTCAGAAACATGTTCTGGAAAAATTTAAAAGTAAGTGTTGTTTAGTGTCTTTAATCGACTCTCTTTAAAGTTAAATTATCTACTAAATTTACCTTTGATAAACATAATAATACAGAGCTGCTCAACAAAGAAGTAACAAGATACATTGCAACACAAATATTCCCCAAAAAAAACATCTAAATGACAATATCAAACATAAAAATTGAGCACTGAATGGAATAAAATAAACTTAATTTACCATAAGAAATACAATAATTCATGACTTCATCACAATCTGGAGTATCTGAGACAAGATATTGAAAGAATCATCAGTAGTATCTGTAAAGCAAAGAATCCACACAAAGACATTTGAAACAAATTCAACAAACCTTTATAAAGGGAGATAAAGGAAACTGCACAGTAGTAATGAAATCTCAAGACCTATATAGAATAGGTCTACACACTCTTCAAGAAAAATAGCATCAAACTAAAAAAAGTTATTTATAGTCATTGTACTAATTTTGGGCCCGCCTTGGTAGCGTGGTGGTAGCATGTTTGCCTCGTGTTCAAGAGGTTCCGTGTTTGAATCTCGGTTAGGGCGAGTTACCTGGATAAGGTTTTTTCCGGGGTTTTCCATTGTCCTGATAGACGAATGTCGGATAACTCTAGGCTCCATGGACCCCGAACTCATTTAAGCATCATTTCACCAAGTTCATCCATCATCCGATATGACTTAACGGAGGATGTAAATTACAAAAGAAAAAAAAAACTAATTTTGGCCAAACTTGGTACAGATAACTCTTGACACAAGGTAGAAATTGTCTAGCATAGAATTCAAAATGTACCCCATTTTAAACAATTAATTATCAATTTGTAATTATTAATAATTATGAGAGCAGTAAATAAAGTAGTGGCAACATAGCCAAACACTCGCAGGAAAGTGGATATGTGCCAATAGGATATGAGAGCGACCAGGTGACTATTGTCGACGTGTAATGTGCATTTGACAGGCATCCCGTTGCATGTGTTGTTGCTGTAAGGCATTGAAGTGAACAGTGTCGATTTCTCCGTTCTAAAGCATGTATACAAAAGCTGATCAGCGTTCATGAATTAAAATTAGGGTTGCCTGTGGCAAAATACAACAGAATCTTATCAAGGGTTACATGAGGGCTGCGATGAGAATGCATTACCTTACAGGATGGTTGCACGATGGGTCAAGGCATTTGGTGTGGTTCGGAATGAGACTGGATTTGCACCACACAGGTTGGCCATCCATTTCCTCAAGATCAGATTGACATCGTGAGTGGTCTCATTTCCATAGACCATTGATGACCAACTGCCCAGGAGTTATCTGTGGAGGTTGGTCTCAGTCATCAAAGAGTGTGGCACACACTGATGAAATGTCTTAACATAAGGAAAACTGCATCTTGTTGGGCTCCACATCGACTCACCGACATACAGAAATGACACCCATATAAACTGGCTGGCATTCATCTGATCAGACACTGCAATGAAGAAGATGCATTTCTCAAGCATACTGTCCCCATTGATGAGACGTGGGCACGAGCTTAAGAACCTGAACTAAAGCGTCAGTCGAATGAATGGCATCACCCAGGTTCACCACGTCCACAAAAAGTTTGACAGTAACCCTGTCGGGTGCAGCTTATGCTGATTGAGGCATATGATGAGTGTGTTGTTCTTACGCATGCTGTAACAGTGGTAAACCATCCACAGAAACTATTATTGCCGATTTCTGGAGCAACATCAGCATCTGGCTATGCGGCACAAACATCCATGTTTATTACGAGATGATCATCCTATAATGTTGCATGATAACGCATGCTGTCATGTCGCAAACAATGTCAAACTGTTATTGCAATGGTGACATTGGGAGGTCTTGGAACACCCTCCTTACTCACTAGACATGAGTCCTTGTGACATCAACCTGTTTCTGAAATTGAAGAAACCCCTCCAATGCCGTCAATTTCCTGACAAGGTATCTGTATTCTGTGCATTAAGGCACTCCATCGCTGCCATCAACAGAGATCGCCTTGCCAACAGTCCCCATTGGCTTCCCTACATTTGGCAAAAGTCCATGGACTTTGCGGCTGACTGCATTGAAGGAATGTAATGCAATTGTACTTGTTAGTTCATTAAATATTGTGTTCTATCAATGTTGCCACTACTTTATTTACAGCCTTTGTAATTTCAAAAGCTTGTAAGAGCATTTATATCTTTGTCAACAATAAATGTAGTAGCTTGAACACTGCCAACATAAGAGTAATTACAAGTATGAGTGAAGCAAACATGTGCAAACTCAACTAATAATAAATATAATTTTGTGCTTCATTGTATCATAGTTCTTACACAATGGAATCAACTAATAATATTTAGAACTTGTGAATTTACCGTTTAAAAGCCTCAAAAAGTTAATGAAATAATTATTTGTATATTCCTATTTTCACAAAATAAAGGAATAGTGAGTTTCTTTAATTTTCTTTCATACCCTTTTTGACATTCATGATGGACATGGAGTAATAGAGTTAAATTTGTTCTTTCTATTGATTTGACTTTTTTGTATTTTCTTAGTCCTCTGGGATTTAGAATTGTCCCACCATAGCTCATGCATGTCGTAAAAGGCGACAAAAATGGACACCCAGTGCCTGGTGTTATAACTGGGCCACCGTGTCTCCTGGGGACATAAATACGGAGGCTGGGAAGGCAACCCAACAAACCACTCCACACTGGGCTAATCACCCATGTGGGGGTAGAAATGATTCAAAGAAACAACAGTGGCTTTGGATTGGACCAATCTACACAACAAATGGCCGCAATGGAAATGGAATACGAGATTTGGAGCATGGAATATCAAGAAAATCACTGGCAAAGCAGTCGAGTTAATACAGGAGATGAAGAGCCATAAACTGGAAGTATTAGGACTTCGTGAGATGAAGAAGAAAGGGAGTGGAATGAAGAGATTCCAAGAAGGATACGTTTTGCAATACTCTGGGGTTGGGATGGACAGCCAGGTGAAGGAGGGCATAGGTATAGTCACCAGCCAGCAGACTGAAACCAAAGTGAGTGGATGGGAACCAGTAAACTCAAGAATAATGGTTATTAACTTTGACATGGAGATAAAAGTGTCCTTTATACAAGTTTATGCCCCAACATAAGACTCAATCTTATTCAACAAAGAGTTTTGAACTCCAAAGGACCATGAACAAAGAGGTTGCAAATGGATGCAACATATTTATAAGTGGGGACCTGAATGCAAGAATAGGCCAGAACAAAAGAATAGCACATGGAAGCATGGGCAATCATGATGGAGAGAGGACATTGAATGAAAGTGGCAGGTGACTTATAGGATTCTGCATTGAAAATCAACTGTTACTGGGAATTCCTTTCGGAACCAAAACTACTAAAACATACATCAGGAAAACAAGAACTATCCACATGGGAACAAATCTTCATTTCAAAAAATAGGAACAAAGTATTCAATTTTGACATCCCCCAGAAAGATTTGTTCAGCAAGTTCCTTGAACCGCCACCAGAGGAGACCTGTGACAAAATATCGTCAACTACACCAATGAGAACCAGTCGAGTGCTGGCTGATGATAGAGGCAAAGCCTCAGAAACATGTTCCGGAAAAATTTAAAAGTGAGTGTTGTTTAGTGTCATTAATCGACTCTCTTTAAAGTTAACGTTACCGGGAAACTTCCTTTTTCCCCATATAGAAGTACACAAGGTAACTTTTGAGACCAAGAGTAGAAATGCTAGAAGTGTTATAGACTACTTTATGTACCCTCATAGCATACGGAATAACATCATGGACATAAAGGTCATACGAGGAGCAGAACTTGCAACAGACCACAGAGATGGTAATGGATACCAGATTCAAGAGGCCAGCCCAACCTAGAACCAAAAGGTTTGAAGTGATCTGACTGAAGAAACTTCAAAATGAAGAGAAAAGAACCCAGTATGTAGAATTAGTGAAGGAGAAAATACAAATAAGAATCAACGAGAGTGAAGAAATAAATGGCATGTGCATTGGCATAAAATCAGTGTTGCTAAAGTCAGCAAAAGAATTGTGTGGAAAGGCAGATACCAGAAAGAAATGAACAAGTTGGTGGAAAGAAAAAGTGAAGGAGAAGGTGAAAAACAAGAAAGAAGCCTGGAAAAGATACTTAGGGTGTGTGACAAAAGAAAACAGGCAGGAATATATCAAAAGAAGGGATGAAGCAAAGAGAATAGTGAAGGAAGCTAAGAGAAAATCTTGGGAAGAGTTTGGTAACATGGTTGAGAACAAAGCTAGGGTAAAGAATACAAGAAGCTTTTGAAAAACCATAAAGAGGGATATATGGGAAACAGACAAGGACAATCAAGAATGGGAATAATCTTGTATCAGAGAGGGCAGAAGTGCTTCAAGTGTGGAGAAGACACTATAAGGAAAAGTTTCAGAAAACTGTGGCAGAGCAAGAAGAAGAGATGTCTTTGGACCACTGAAGATGTACAAAATCCATAAATTGAAGGAAATATAGAAGAAGTGGAGGTTGTACTAGCAATTGGACAAATTAAGACTGGGAAAGCAGCAGGTTCTGATGGAATAGCTTCAGAGTTAATTAAATATGGAGGTGTAGAAATGGTGATGCAAATTACTAAGCTGTTTAGGAGATATGGGAAGAGAACAGAATACCTAAGGAATGGAAGAAGAACCTAATTATCCCATTGTACAACAAAGGGAGCAGCTGTGACTGTAATAATTACTGGGCTATCTGTCTGTCATCTGTAGCGTACAAAGTCTACACTCGGGTGTTGGAGAAGAGACTTAGGAAGGTGGTGGAAACTCATATGGAAGAAGAGCAGGCAGCTTTTAGGCCAGGACATCAGACACAGGATCACTTCTATACAATTAGAACAGTAATGGAGAAGAGCACTGCCAAAAACCATGACCTGTACCTTGTATTTCTGGATTCCCATCAAGATGGCAGAGGTTGGTAGAATGATGCAATCTCATAAGCAGTTTGCATGTGCAAATAGTAGCATGGAAAATAAATACAATCCAACAGAGAATTAAATAGTGTTAATAATAACCAAGGAACAAGCATTAATAACGGTGAAATCGTTGAATGAAAAAAAATCATGCTAAATCTAATCAGGGAAGTTCCATCTTCACACAAACGGCAGCCATGACACCACTGGATATGAGAGAGAATGAAACAATTGCATTGTTACATGTGGTAATTAACATGCTAAACAGAGATCTCCAGGTTGCACTTAATGAAATTGGTGCTGTTAAAGAAGAGAATGCAACTTTAAAAATGAAAATCAACGGGAATCCATGGAAAGAAGCCATAAAAGTAACCACAAAAACACGTGGATGTAATCTCCCTTCTACAGTAAGACAAGCAGTCAATTTTGAGAGCAACAAATCTGATGTGCTAAACATAATGGAAGAGGCCAACAAAGACAAAAATGTGCAAAATATGACTCCAACAAATCAAGAACACAGTGCAAATAATAACAAAGAACGTGTGCTAGTATTAGGAGACAATTTTGAAGTTTTCTGGGGAGCAGTGCAGGAACAAAGGTTATGAGTGTGTTTGGAGGAATTTAGTAACAGTGACGTCAAAATTAATATAAAAATTATTTGTGGTTGGTTTATTGACACTCGTCACTTACTTTTTCATATATTTATGAGAGACTAGTTTCAAAGGCCCTGGCCTCCATTTTCAATCTCTTCCCAACTGGCATCTGTTGTTATCTGCTCTCTCTGGTGGTGGAACTATGAACTTTTTTGTCAAATTATCTACTGGCGGGATTTCAAAGTTCATTACGCGATCCTTATTTTTCCAGATGAATATGTTCTCCCATGTTGTCAATCTATTTTGGTTTATCACTCCTTTTAATAATTTTGGATTTGGATCAATGTCATGGTTTTCATTCCAAAAATGAAATGCTACTGCTGACTTGTCTTCTTGTTTCAATCTGATGTTTCTAAAGTGTTCTTTGACTCTGGTTTTTAAATTTCTTTTTGTTTGACCTATGTAGCATTTTTCACAATTCTTACAATTTATTTGGTATATTCCAGATTTGTTACCTGAAGGAATTTCATCTTTTGTTTTTGAATTTAGTAATTTTAAAATTGAGTATCTATTAGTAGGTGCCAAGATGATATTTTGTTCCTTGAATATCTTTTTAAATTTATTAAATGTTTTTGGATGATATGTGAATGAACTGAATATGCTGTTGCTTTCTTTTTCTTTAATAAATGTGGTTGCTTCCTTAATGGTTTTCTTTAGTTTAGATTTTCTAATTTTCTTCAACACCAAACTTTTGTTGTATCCGTTTTCTTCTGCTATGTGTATTATTGCTTTTTGTTCCTTGAAATATTCTTCTTTTTCCATGGGTATGTTGACTTTATGCATTGAAACCACAAATAAAACGCTAAAAGAGAGAAAAATAATCAACAAAAAAGAATTGCACAAAATTAAAGTAGATAATCCAACATTACCAAGAGTATATGGGCTGCCAAAAATTCATAAAACAGGGAAAGGCATGAGACCTATTACTAGTAGCATAAATGCCCCCACATATAATTTGGCCAAATGGTTACTAAGTAAATTTAATAGTTTTCCAAAATTTGAAAGTGCAAATTTAAGAAACTCTTTAGATTTAGTAGAAAAAATCAAAGATATAAATTTGGACAAAAATGACAGACTGGTTTCATTTGATGTCACATCTTTATTTCCAAGCATACCAACAGAAAAATTGCAGACTGTGTTAAAAAAATGGCTAGCTACAATTGATATGGAAGCAATAGAAGCAGGAGAATATATTTCTCTAACAAAAATATGCATTGAACAAAACTTCTTTAGCTTTAATGGAAAACACTACAAACAGAAATCAGGATTATCAATGGGCAATCCACTTTCACCTTTTTTGGCTAACTTATTTATGAGTGCATTTGAAACACAAATTAAAAAGTCCTTCCCATTGATCTTCAAGGTTTGGTATAGATATGTTGACGACATCTTTGCAATTGTACCAAGTAAACATTTAGATGATGCATTAAAATTACTCAATCTGCAAGAAAGGACTATCAAATTCACAATAGAAAAGGAAATCAATGGACAACTACCTTTCTTGGATCTAAATATCATCAGGAATGATACAAAAATAAAATTTGGAATTTACAGGAAGCCAACACATTCAGAAAATTATATAAAAAATAATAGCCACAACCCAATTACACATAAACATGCAATAATAAACAGCCTTACACACAGACTAGTCAACATACCCATGGAAAAAGAAGAATATTTCAAGGAACAAAAAGCAATAATACACATAGCAGAAGAAAACGGATACAACAAAAGTTTGGTGTTGAAGAAAATTAGAAAATCTAAACTAAAGAAAACCATTAAGGAAGCAACCACATTTATTAAAGAAAAAGAAAGCAACAGCATATTCAGTTCATTCACATATCATCCAAAAACATTTAATAAATTTAAAAAGATATTCAAGGAACAAAATATCATCTTGGCACCTACTAATAGATACTCAATTTTAAAATTACTAAATTCAAAAACAAAAGATGAAATTCCTACAGGTAACAAATCTGGAATATACCAAATAAATTGTAAGAATTGTGAAAAATGCTACATAGGTCAAACAAAAAGAAATTTAAAAACCAGAGTCAAAGAACACTTTAGAAACATCAGATTGAAACAAGAAGACAAGTCAGCAGTAGCATTTCATTTTTGGAATGAAAACCATGACATTGATCCAAATCCAAAATTATTAAAAGGAGTGATAAACCAAAATAGATTGACAACATGGGAGAACATATTCATCTGGAAAAATAAGGATCGCGTAATGAACTTTGAAATCCCGCCAGTAGATAATTTGACAAAAAAGTTCATAGTTCCACCACCAGAGAGAGCAGATAACAACAGATGCCAGTTGGGAAGAGATTGAAAATGGAGGCCAGGGCCTTTGAAACTAGTCTCTCATAAATATATGAAAAAGTAAGTGACGAGTGTCAATAAACCAACCACAAATAATTTTTATATTAAAGGTTATGAGGTTTGCTGTTTTCCTGGAGTTAAAATAAATGAATTACAACATAAAGTAGAAGAAATGAACTTGAAGGAAATGAATTCTGATGTAGTGTTAGTGCATGCTGTGTCAAATAACTTTAGGCCCAGGGTTATGGCAGAAGAAGTCATGGGGGAAATGCTGGATGTAGTGAACAACATTTGAGCTCAAACATCTAAAATAAAGATTTTTATTAGTGGTGTGTTAAGTAGGCACGATGTTAGTAAACAAAGAATTATAAAAATTAACCAAGAACTTGACTGGATGTGTGCAAATAAGGAATGTTTGATGGCTGATGGCAACCTGTGGTTGAATCCTCAGGACATTGGAATGGATGGAGTACACCTGAATAGGAGAGAGTCATACAAGTATCGCTGATAACCACTGCAGTTGAGCGCCCTTATACAAATATCATGTCATACAAGTTTAGGAAGCTGTTGTGCAACTCAATAAGCTTTGTATTAATTAAGGGAAGCTATAGAACAGTGAGGTGGATGTTCCAACCGCTCCAGATAAAGGAATATGTCAATTTAATTTGCTTAAAACAAACTTTTTAAGGGTAATTCACCTAAATATTCAATTTTTGAGTCAGAAAATAGCAGCATATACAGTTCTTAAATGAGTTCTCTCCTGGAATTGCTATTATTACTGAGCACGGGTCAACAGTGAGCAAATAAAACTGTGTAAAATAGATAATTATAACATAAGTAATTTCACAAGGTCTTTGTACAAAGGAGGAGTAGTACTACTTGCTCGTAACACATTGAGTACTTTTTCTGTTTGTGTGGATACTTTCCATGTAGAAAAAACATTAGAGGTTGCAGCTCTAAAGCTGGAAGTGCAACAACAGTGTATTATAATCCTAGGTATTTATAGATCTCCAAACTCACCAATAGATAAATTTATTTTACATTTAGATGAACTACTAGCTACCCTTCCAACAAAATATAAAACATAATATTTGCAGGTGATCTTAATGTAAATGCAAACTACTCCGATAATTCATGTAAAAAGCTAATTGATTTATTTAATAGCTACAATATTACTAATGTAGTAGTAGTAGTAGTAGTAGTTTTATTCATCCGTTAAGTCAATACAATGACATTGGATACGTCTAATCTAATATGCAAACCGACAAGGGAAATCGCAACTACATCCACTACTATAGATCATATAGCATCTAATTTAAAAAGCACAGATATTAGTGCATACAATATAAGCACACTTATCTCTGATCATTATGCACAGTGTGTTGATTTTATTGCCATAAACTGTAACGTAAAACATAGAGAAATCAAAACTTTTCAGGGTACAAATCTAAGGTGTTTTTAATCATCTAGTAGAAAATTTGGCTGGTGAATCATGGGATACAGTATATGCAGCAAACACAGTCAACAAAAAGTGGAATGAATTTTATAATGTTTTCAGGAAGTACTTTGAGAAATGCTGGCCAATAAAAACAAAAGTTTTACATAGAAATCAGGACATCTGAGTCAAATTTAATTTGAAAACCAGTAAGTTAAAAGAAGAAATGAAACATTTTTATGAATTACATAGACCAACAAATAATACGTACTATAAAAATAATTAAAAGCAATTGAAAAAGCAATACTTGGTAGCCCTGGCAACACTAAAACAAATGAATACAAAGAAAAATTGAATAACTCTGGGAACATTTGCAAATCTGCTTGGAGTATTGTTAATGCAGTTGGGAAAAATAAACTGGTTCCAAAGGATATACAGCTTAGCACAAATGGATCACTGATCAAGAACCCTATAAAATTATGTGATCACATAAACAATTTTTTTCTGAATGTAGCAACTGTAATTACTAAATCCAACTTCTTTCCTAGTAATATATACCCTTCAATTTTTCTACACCCTGTAACTGAAAATGAAATAATTAATATAATAACTAAGTTACCTAACAAAGCTGCAAGTGGCTGGGATGAAATCAATTCACAAATTCTAAAACAGTGTAAATATGTCCTGCCTAATCCACTTGAGCATTTAATTAATCACTCTATATCAGTAGGAGAGTTCCCAAATTGTTTAAAAATATCTGTTGTTAGACCTATACTACTGATATCAATAACTACAGGCCAATTAAATTAACTTCTATATTAGGCAAAATTTTTGAAAACGTAATACCTACACAATTAATAGTTTTTAGATAAAAGTAATACTGTTTCAGATATGCAACATGGCTTTAGGAAACAACTGTCAACAATTTCAGCAATAACAGACCATACTAAACATTTATCAAATCATTTAGAAAATAAACAAAAAACTGCCACCTTATTTTTTGATCTCACAAAAGCATTCGAGTGCATTAACCATAATATTTTGCTTGACAAATTGAAAGCATAGCAAAAAACTTAATCACCTCTTATGTTATAGGTAGAAAGCAGGCAACATTAATATACTATAAACATGGCAATATAACAACAAAAACTACAGAATTTCAAGATGTTAAATATGGAGTCCCCCAGTTACAAAACAATATTATTATGTTACAACCACGGTATGTTGGGATGCAACAAAAGATGAGCTGAATTCTTCCATGGTACAAAATATTGATTCACTTTTAGTTACTTTAGAGAAAATAATCTTAATTGTAATATGTCTAAGACTAAGTCAATCCACTTCAGTCTAGGGAACACAATCGACACACATAATATTAAATCCTTTCATGGAAGTGTTGAAAACAGTGTTGTTGTATAAATTAAATTTATTGGGAGTCGATTAATGACACTAAACAACACTTACTTTTAAATTTTCCTGTAACTAGTTTCAGAGGCCTTCCCTCTATCCTCAGCCGGACATCGACTGGTTCTCATTGGTGTAGCTGGCAATATTTTGTCATCAGTCTCCTCTGGTGGCAGTTTGAGGAACTTGCTGAACAAATCTTTCTGGGGGATGTCGAAATTGAATACTTTGTTCCTATTTTTTGAAATGAAGATTTGTTCCCATGTGGACAGTTCTTGTTTTCTTGTTGTATGTTTTAGTAATTTTGGTTCTGGGTTTATGTTGTGGTTTTTTTCCCAAAAATGCGTGGCAACTGCTGATTTTTCTAATTGTTTGTATTTTATGTTCCTAAAGTGTTCCTTTAGAAATTTAGAAACAAGAGCAAAGGAACACTTTAGGAACATAAAATACAAACAATTAGAAAAATCAGCAGTTGCCACACATTTTTGGGAAAAAAACCACAACATAAATCCAGAACCAAAATTACTAAAACATACAACAGGAAAACAAGAACTGTCCACATGGGAACAAATCTTCATTTAAAAAAATAGGAAAAAAGTATTCAATTTCGACATCCCCCAGAAAGATTTGTTCAGCAAGAACCTCGAACTGCCACCAGAGGAGACTGATGACAAAATATTGCCAGCTACACCAATGAGAACCAGTCGATGTCCGGCTGAGGATAGAGGGAAGGCCTCTGAAACTAGTTCCGGGAAAATTTAAAAGTAAGTGTTGTTTAGTGTCATTAATCGACTCCCAATAAATTTAACACATAATATTCTCCAAACTTCGGGGTACAATTTAATTGGTACAGACGATCATAATTTCTTAGGAACAATCACTGATCATAAACTGACATGGTCTGAACACAATCATTATTTATGTGGAAAAATCAGCAAATCACTATATTTACTAAGGCATTTCAGTAATCTCTTAGGGGAAAAAGAACTAACAGTTATATACTATGAGTAGGGGTAGTGATATTTAGCATTTTGAAATCAGAAATTTAGCATCTTGATTTTTACATTTAGCATTTTGTAGAATTTATACATTTGCAATTTAGCATTTTATAGCATTTTGAAGAAAGTTTGAGTTAATTTTGTTAAATGATGAATATTAATATTATTTATATTAAATTTAGAAAACATTTATAGAGGGTTATTAATGACATGTTAAAAGTGCATAAAGTGTCAATTTATTTCACATTAATATAGGTTAAAGCAATACACACAAATATAGATCAATCTGATACAGACTAAAGCATACTGCATAACACAAAAAAGATAAATCCATACTGATGTAAAACTAACACAATAAAAAGAAAATGCACAAAATTAGCCTAGTTTATGATTCAGTAATCCTGTTGAATGAAAGCATTGAACATATTTCAACATTCTGTTCTGTCATTCGAGTCCTACCACAATCAAATTATATTTACTCAAATATCTTTCAGTGTCTACACTATTGGTAGGATCCCAAATGCATTGCAGAGCTGCTCGAGCAAACTCTGGGTATTTCAGCTTAACAGCCAACAGCATTTGCAGGCAGTCTACATCTTTATTATTCTGCATTGTTTGTATCAGTTGTGAATGAAAATATTCATATCCCTCGCAAAACTGTGCATTTTAACATCACGAAAAAATGGGATCTTACTTTTAATTTCACTTAAAATCGTATTATTTATTGAAGTTACTCTGCCAGCAGTGACTGGATTAAAAAGCTTACCAACGTCTTGGAGAAAGACATTTGTCACATTTTCTGCCTCTGCCTGCTGTTTGATTGATATTTTTGCTCTCACCATCTTTGCACTTACTGATGTGACCTATGCATAGAATGAATGAAAGTTGCGCGTAAAACCAAACAGAACAATGAAAATCAGAACTTTGGCAACTGAGAACTCCAACTGGAGTTAACAGGTGTTTATCACTTCCTTAAAAATAGGGTTGCTATTGGTTTTCAGAGACAAGGATTGAGATTTTCCGTTAACTGGGTTGTGAAGATAGATTTTTAGATTAATGATGCGTGGTAAAAGGGGCTTCTTTTGTGAAACAACTGAACTCACTTCAGGTACCAAACATACGTCATATGAGCAATGGTGGAACAATAGGCTAATTTAGTGGGAAGGGTTGCTTTCCACATTCCATAAGAGTGGTCACTTACTTTTTATCTTTCTAAACATGCAAAGGTTCTACAGACTCTTCAGTTAAAGAGCATTGGGGAAAAATAATTACTTGGGAAAATCTTCAATTTCGCATTTATATAGCATTTTGAGTCAATTTCGCACTTTATCATGCTACATCGCATTTGCAAAAGATCACCACCCCTAACTATGAGGTATATTTCCACATCTGTTTTAAGGGTTAGAAATCTGGGGGTGTGCTGCAAAAACCTGCATGGAAAGAGTCTTTATACTGCAGAAAAAAGCATTGAATTTTTCATGTTGACTCTATTTACCAATCAGACCAATCTACGAGGTCCGTTCAGAAAGTAACCTCCAATCGGTCACAGTGCGGGTAGTGGGGGGAGTAGTGACGCCATCTGTGCATTCACGCACTCAGCAGGTCAGTCGGCATCAAGCCGTGGTCGAGTGAATGTCATATCTGATCTAGTTTAGTGTTTGTGGCCGTTTGAAATGTGTGCTGCAATAGAAAACCCCACCAAATGTGAAGTGCGTGCTGTTATAAATGGGACGACCATTAATCAAAGTAATCACATATGCTGTACAAAAAGAAAATTTAAGAAATAATAACATGCACCATTACAATACCAGACATAATGAAGACTTCTATTGACAAAGCTTTTGATTAAATATGTGTCTCAAAGATCCTTGTGTAATGGGTTTAATTATGTATAAATATATAAAGCAACTTAGTGTGACACATATTTTTAAACATAAGCTTAAAATGTATTTAATAAGTAAGGTTCTATACGATTTGGATGAATTCAACTGAAAATGACTACATCTGTAAATACCTTGAATTGTAAATATTTCAAAACAGTAAAATGTTATGCAATTTTGACAGCCAGAAACTGTATAACTCAATCTATTGACAATAAATGCTGTTATCATCATCATCATCATCATCATCATCATCATCATCATCATCATCATCATCATCATCATCATCATCATCATCATCATCAACATCAACATCATCATCATCGCCTGCCTCGGTAGCATTGTGGTAGCATGTCTGCCTCACGTTCAAGAGGTCCCGAGTTCGCATCTCGGTCAGGGTGGGTTACCTGGATAAGGTTTTTTCCGGGGTTTTCCCTTAACCTGAAAGATGACTGTTGGGTAACTCTAAGCTCTATGGACCCCGGGCTCATTTGAGCATCATTTCACCCATTCCATTCATCGTCCAATATGACAACGTTGGAGGACATAAATTGCAACAAAAATAATTATAGTTATCATTATCATTATCATTATTATTATTTATCTGAAAGTAGCTTTTGACTCTGTGCTAAGACAGAGCATATGGGAGGCACTGGCAGCGAAGAAGGTACCAGTAAGATTGTTGAATGCCTGCAAAGAGTGTGTACCAGAAACCTGTGGGAATAGTTTATATAGATGGTGAAATGTCTGGAGAATTCCAAATGAAGAGAGGATTAAAACAAGGTGATAGCCTCAGCCCTCTACTATTCAACATCTTCCTGGATGAAATAACAAAAATATGTAAGCGGTGAACCCACAGAACCAAGCTTGGTATGTGGAGACTCTGACCTGCTTCAGCAGGCAGTGGAGGAATGGTATGAAGAACTGGAAAGGAAAGGAAAGGAAAGGAATGGTAGTGAATACAGATAAAAGAAAAGCAATGTGGCTCTCAAAACTGGACAGACGGGAACAAGACTTTGACATAATTTGTGGAGGAAGACCTCTCGAAAAAGTAGAAACATTTGAATATCTCGGAACTATATTAAGCAGTGATGGAAAAATAGAGCAAGAGGTACTAAACAGAACTAAAGCAGCCATTTAAGCAAACTATCAGATGAATAATACAATAGTAGGGAAGAATGAGATAAGCATCAAAACCAAGATGCAGATATATAATACAGTTATGGCTTCCATCACCCTACATGGCACAGAGAGTCTAGCTCTACAAGGCAAACATCAGAGCTAGATCACTGCCACTGAGATGAAGTGTATAAGGTGAGCAGTGGGAAGGACTATAAAGGAGAGAATCTGGAATGAGAGAATTCGAGAAGAGGCAGAACAAACGAAGGTGATAAGTATGGTGATTAAGGAACGTTAGTTGAAGTGGTATGGACATGTCCGGAGGATGGGACAACAGAGAAAAGTGAAGCAGGTTTTTGAAATGCAATTGGAAGGAAGAGGAAGACTCAGTATCACATGGAATGACAGGATTGAGAAAATCGGACAGGGGTGAGGGAAAACAATGATGGAAATGAAGAGATTGTGTGAAAATAGATCGGAGTGGCAGAGATGGACAAAACGAGGCTACCCTGATGCTTGATGGCACAAGGGACAAGAAGAAGAACAAGTATTTTTTATTAGTTGTTTGTATATTGGTTATTGTGAATAAACAAGGTTATGCTGACATTATTTAAACTGCTATTGCTTCTTTCTAATGAGATTTTCTCTATATATAGTAAAAAAACCTGAAGGTGACATGTTGTCACTAAGCTGCATTAACAAGGAATCATTACAAATTATGGTATTTGTAATGTTTTTTTAATTTACGTCCTCCAAAGTTAAGTCATATCAGATGATGAATGAAATGGGTGAAATGCTGCTCAAATGAGTCTGGGGTCCATTGAGCTTAGAGCTACCTGACATTCATTTTTCAGGATAAGGGAAACCCCCGGAAAAAAAGCCTTATCCAGATAACTCAATCTGAGATTCGAACTTGGGACTTCTTGAATGTGAGGCAGACATGCTACCATCTATGCTACTAAGTCAGGCATATTTGTAATTGTTCAATAGTGCTTCTGCATAGCAGTTTCTCTGTAGTTTTATATGTATATTTGTCTTTATAGTGTCCTGAGAGCCTTAATTAATTCTTTAAAAGGCTTGTGTGCCAATGGTTCAAGATATGTGAAACCCAGTGCTAAGATTAGTGATTAGTGCCAATTGAGAAATGCAGCCAAAGTGAAGTTAGAATTATTATTGCCAGTTCAAATGATGTGTATAAAAATGAAGCTGAAAATGCCTTGAAATATTTAGGTTATGTGTTGGAAAGTGTTAAAGGTGGTCTCACAATAGTAGTAAATGTGATGAGTAGATATGACTTGCAACCGGACTCATGTAAGAACAAGGAAGTAAGGAAGACAAAAAAAAAAAAAAAAAAAAAAAGAAGCTCTTATGTGTAGGTTTTGCAAATATTTCCTTAATTAAAAATGAAATGGAATGTGTAGTGTTTAACGCCCACTTTTACTACATACGGCACTGCAGGCGAGTTCCTTAATTAATATTAGTGAACTTAAAAGGGAATACCAAGTTCTAAAAGAGTTTCAGAAAAACAAGAAAAGGCCCCAAATTCCAATATGGAAAATATAAACCAGGGGGGTGAAGCCGAGAGTTTATTGTGGCAACACAAGAGTTTAGTGTGCCACCTAACTGCTTGGAGTGCTAGCATGCTGGATTGCAAAAGGTGATTGGCTGATTCAAGTTAATTCAACTTTTCAACTTTTTAATTGTTTAGTGTTCAGTACGTACAAAGAACCATTTTGGATTTTGGTTAAAAAAAAAAAAAAAAGTATTTCGTCTGATGGATTTTCAACTGAAATGACACAGAGATATTTTTTTACTTCCTCTTGAATATTTTGTGAGCAATATTGGCATTTTTCATTCATTTGGGTGTAATTCGTAGCAATGAAGTTGATGTTAGATAAGTTTATTAGGTTATTTTAGAGTTAACATTTTGTAACTATAATGATTAATAATAACTGTATTTATTTTCAGCTATCCATGAAGAGTGGGTTATGTCAACAATTTATACTCTTTGCAACTTTGTGGTTTTTAAATCCCAAAAGTAAACTTAAAATCTGAAGGTATGTTATCATTCATTAACGGTCTGATTAATATTATTCACATTTATTACACACTTCAGCTTCTCCACCTAAGTAAAATATGTTCAGTATTTATCTTAAGTCAATATTTATCATAATGAATGTGAAGTAGATGAATTTGAAAGATACATATGGAAATAAATTATAGTAAGTCGAAAAATAGAGATGGCATGGCAAGCTGAACATTCATGATTTGAATCTCAGGCGTGGTATACAGTTTATTTGTGTAATTCTTCATAATTGTTGTATGTTGGTTTCATTCTAAGAGATAGATTTTATGAAACTTAAAAGAAATGCCTTTGCTTATTTAGTTTCATAACTTTCCGATAAAATTTATATTCCATGCTACTTTTATTCTAATCCTAATGAATGATGGCAGAAATAATTTCAAAGCCATTTAATTATAATGTTCAAGTTGGTTAAGTATGTACTGTTCCTAATGTTTGCACACTGAATATGTCTATTATTTCCTTCTCATTACCACTTATTGCACTGTATTTTTATTCACCTTCCAGGATATACACAATGGCAAGTACACAACTGTAAATATACCATGACATGCCTCTAGGAGAAACATGGGTTGTAAATAATTTTGTTTAAATAAGAAAAAGAATAAAACCTAAACTATCCCGTGCAATATTTTTTAAATGTGTGCAAACCAAGTGCAATGCCCGGTATTTCAGCTAGTAAATAATAACTGCAACCTCATAATACACAATGGGAAGAAATCATACCTCAAAACCAGTCTGCAAGACTTACCCAAAATATATAAATAAATATTTTTTGTGTGCTACAATATAGGATAAATAGCGAAAGTTCTTGAAAATGGAAACCCTGTTGGGTCACCCTTCATTGGAGAACTGTTTTGGATATCAATTATATCGGCCATTTAAATTTTTGAGTCAAGGTATCCAGTATCTTCCACATATAATTTCAGGAAAGAAACTATGTTGGTCAATATTATATTACTTTTAAACTTTACAGGCATTTAAACTGGATTTCTAAGATAGCCTTGAAGGCATTTCAGTGAGATGTCAATGGGTTAACCCTTCGGAAGCAAAAACCCATATATACGGGTGATGTGTTCAGTCGCCCACAAGCAGAAACCCATATATGTGTGCGCAGTTATAGAGCTATTAAAAAATGGAATTCATGTAGTTGAATAATACTATAGTAAATCAATGCTTTGAAAATAGAATAGAAACGAAAAATTGGGCAAAAAAACTTTCTTGGCGGGAGGGGCTATTTGTTCATTTGTTTATTTTTAAAAAGGTTAATTAAATTGGTCCAAAATTGAGATCAATTCGATTCTTAGCCTACTATTTTTGCTCAAATAATTCAGATATATTGCCAGCAGATGGCAGAAAATATGCTTTCAAACATTGGTGGTCGGCAAATCCCTGAATTTGCTTTGTCAGGAATTCCTTACATTGTTCTCACCAGTAAAGCAATAAACAGTGTGGTATTTGTTACTAGTAAACCTCATTTTATTTAGTTATTTGGCTTAATGGCAGGAAAGAAAGGGTTGACGGACAAAGAAATTGTAGCTTTGTTGAACAAGAGCGATAGTAATTTGTCTGATTTTGAGTTTAGTGATAATGAGAGTAAAGTATGGGAGAATTTGTGTGTAAGTGCAAGTAAGAAGAGAGGATTCGAGTGATAAAGTTGACAACAGTGTAGCTAGCTGGGCAGAGGTAATTTTGATCCTCACCATTCATCTGTTATACCAGTGCACAATATCCAGCAGGGACCAATTCTTCCTTCTCACTTTGATAAGAATACTCCTCCTATAGACTTTTTCAGTCTATTTTTTTATGAACAAATTCTGCAAACAATTTCTGAGACCTGCATTCAAAGGAACACAAAAAAATAACAGGCAATGCCTCCAACAAAGAAAGCCAGGATTGCATCCTGGAATCCCCCAACAATTGTTGACATAAAAGCACTAAATGGGATGGTTATCAACATGGGGCTTCACCCTGCTTCTGACATCACAGACTATTTTTCTACAAGTTGGGCAGATAAATTTCCTTTTTACAGTGACGTATTTTCTCATGACTAATTTCTCCTTTTGTTTTGGAATTCTCATTTTGCACATGCTGAGGGAAATAGAAAATTATCCAAAGAAGAATTTATTCAAAATGCAATGGAAATATTACAGGAAAAATGCAATTTATTCTATTCCTCAGTCTATTTGTATCAGTCGAGAGCACCATCAGTTTCAAGGGAAGAGTAAAATTCAAAGTGTATATCTCAAACAAACCTACAACAGTTGGGATCAAAGTTTTCTCCTTATCTGATACTTCCAATAGACATCTATCCAATTTCCAACCCTATATGGGAAAACTTGAATCAAATTATAATCTCCTGAAAACTACCCTTGTTGTAGAAGACCTGTGTTCCTCCCTCCTAAAGGATCCTATAGACCCACCTAAAGGTTTCCACATTTACACAGACAGGTACTGAACATCATCCAAATTAGCTGATGAGCTGTAGAAAATGAATACAGTGACTACTGGGATAGTTATGGGTAATAGAAAAAATATGCCACACCAACTAAAGCCAGGAAACATAAAGAAAATGAAGAGGGGTGAGATAAAAAGCTTCTGCAATCAGCAAAAGCTTGCCCTGTGCTGGAAAGGCAAAAGAACTGTAACTGTTCTCAGTATCAGTCACAAGGGTGATAAAAACGAAATGACAAAGGTGCCTTCAAAATTTTCAAACCAGGCAGCAACATTGAAACCAAACATTATTTTGGACTACACTTGACACATGGGTGGTGTTGAAAGAACTGATAATTATATTGTGCAATATCAGTTCTGTAGGAGAACATGCAAGTGGTGTAAAAAGTGTTTTTCTGGCTGCTGTACGTTTACATTGTGAATTCATACCTGTTATACACAATGCATATGACAAATAAATGTAAACCGAACCAGTCACATAGAAAATTTTGCAAGCATCTCGTCAACTGGTGGCGGAGCACATGGAAACGTGATAAAACAAGGGTCATATTTCTCAGGACCCAACAAAGGCTAAACAGGTCTCTGTACTTCAAGAAGAGAAGAGAACAAGGAACTTGTGCAAATCCTTGTGTGGTATGTAAGGCCTAAAAACAAAGAAAACAATATATTTTTGAGAGACCTACATCTCAAAGCCTCCCCTACATCCACATATGTGTTTCAAAATATATCATACAAAAGAACAATTTTAGGGAAAGATTTCACACCCTTGAACATTATAATATGTTATAAGAATCAGTTTCAAAATTGTATATAAATACTAGATACCCTGCTCCAACTAGGTGTAACCTCACATTTGTATCAAAATTATGAATTATTATTTATTATCATTGGTTTTACAAACATAAACGTTACATATGTTTATATGACAGTATTTAGTTCCTGAACTGTGCCTAGTTTATGTGTGAACACGTGTGTGTATTGTCACCCAATTATCGGGAAGCACCACAAACAACAGCTGAGAAGGGACCGGAGGCCACGCCACGCCCACTCATTTGTCTCCTGTCACTAACTGAAGGGATGGTTAGGGGAGGGATGTCGGGCCCCTGAGCCGTCTCTTTACCCTTCTCCTAGGTTCTGGAAACTCGGGACATTCAATTTAATCGAGAACCTTCTAGATCGGCAAGCAGACCCTATATAAGCAACACGTCGTGCCAGGGGCAGTCAGTCAGTGTTTGACGTGCTAGCGAACGAGCGCCGTGTTAAGGAACGAGAAGACTGTGTACGTGCATCGGAGTATTGTCCGTAATTACTAGTGCAAGTGAAATTGTAACGGACGAACTGGTGAATTGTAATTGTGTGCAGCACGTAATTCTGTGTAATTGGCAAGTGTTAAACTGTAAGTCGGTAGAAATAAAGAACATTGTTGAGTTTGTGTAATTGGACTTTTCATTTCACGAACCCACAAAGTCACAATTGGTGTCAGAAGTGCGACATAACACAATGGAGGCAGCATTAGAAAAGATTTTAGCGGAACTGAAAGAAATGAAGACGGGCAACGACAACATCACCGCGGAACTGAAACAAATGAAGACGGCCAACGACAACATCACCGAGAAGATGGAAGAAATGAAGGCCGAGTTAACCACAGAAATGAGAGCAGCGAACGGCAGTCTGGCCACGGAAATGAAGGCGGCGAACGAGGCTCTCGCCGCAAAGTTTGAAGAACAGTTGGCCGGCGTAAAAGAGGACGTCACAGAGTTAGGCGAGCGCGTCGAAGACCTGGCGAGCCGCGTTAATGAGCTGGAAGGAAAAGCCGACAGCAGCGTGAAGTCCCTGAACGCCATGGTGGAGGACGTCGTCGGCAGGAAGCTGAAGGATTTAAAGGCCGACGCGCCGGGACGCGACACAACATCTGCGCGCGTCAAACCTCCCAAGTATGACGGCGCGTCAACGTTTGAGGTCTTCCGCCGCCAGTTCGACACAGTGGCCAGGCACAACGGATGGTCACTGGAGGAGGAGGCCACACAGTTAATAGCCAGCCTCCAGGGAAGAGCCGCGGAAGTCCTAAACGCGGTGCAGACGACGGCGGCGCCCAAGGACATCTGGGAAGCCCTGGAGAATCGCTTCGGGAACCACCGCTTAGCCGCAGCATACCGCAGCCAGCTAAAGGCAAGGTCACAGCAGCCGGGGGAGACGCTGCAGGAGTTCGCCATTGCGATCGAGCAGCTGGCTAGCAAGGCCTTGGTTGACCTCCCACTGGAGTTCGTATCCCGGGAAGCCGCATACAATTTTGTCGACGGAGTACGGGACACGGAGATTCGTCAGCGCCTAATGCTCGGGGAATATAAAACCATCCACGAGGCGCTGACAGCGGCATTAAGGATGGAGGCGGCCAAAATAACATCCATCCCGACGTCGAGAACGAGGAGTGTCCGCTACGCCAGAGACAGAAGACCAGCTGAGGGACGCCGGCGAACACCTAGTGGCCTGTGTTGGGGGTGTGGACAGCCCGGACACCTGCAGAGAGACTGCCCACACCAGGAAGAGCTGCCGGAAAACGAGTAAGGGCCGTCGTGGAGAGGGGCACGTCGGCGCCATCACCACCATCCCCTCGAGTGACACTGCGCGCCGTCAGCCGGCGTATGGATGACAGCCTCATCGCGGACGGTTGGGTAAGAGGGAAGCCGTGCCGCGTGCTGGTGGACACCGGGGCGGCCGTGACCATCATCAGACCTGACGTGGCGAAGGGTTTGCCGGCAAGGAAGCCAAGCCGGCCATACCAGCTTGTCACGGCATCGGGCGACACCTTGCCTGTGGAGAAGGAGGCCCTGCTGGAGCTGAACCTGGGACGGAGTGCCGTGCGTCTGTGGGTGTTCGTCGCGAAGGTGGCTGAGGAGGTGATCCTGGGACTGGATGCCCTCAGGAGCCATGAGGCGACGGTCGACGTCGGCAAGAAGGTCCTGCGGCTTAACGGAGAAGAGGTTATACTCCGTCAACCCGAAGAGCGCCTCGGAATGTGCAGGGTCGTCTTGGACGAAGACGTGGTTGTCCCCGCGAGGAGCGAGGTGGTGGTGACGGCGCGACTGGAGGGCCAGAGAACCAGGAACATGATGCTGGACCAGAAGACGCCTGTAAACGGACTGTGTGTAGCCAGGGCATTGCTGCCGTGCCGAGAGGAGGTGCCCGTGAGACTGCTAAATCCTACGGACGCCGATCACGACGTCCAGGCCGGGACGGAGTTGGGAATGTGCGAGCCCGTGGTGAGCGTAACAGCTATCGACGAGACCCAGGTGCCGGCGCTGAAGCAGCACCTGGGGCCCCGGCTAGAAAGCTTGGTGGAGAGGGCGGCCGACCACCTGACCACAGAACAGCTGGAGAAGGTTCGACAACTGCTAAGGCGGTATCAGCGCGTCTTCAGCCAAGGTGATAGTGACTACGGCCGCACGTACAAAGTGCTTCACCGCATCGACACCGGGGACGCCCGGCCTATTCGGCAACCACATAGACGCGTTCCGCTGGCGAAGCAAGGGGCGGTACGAGACATGCTGGAGGACATGAGATCCAGGGGAGTGATTGAAGAGTCTGACAGCCCTTGGTGTTCCCCTGTAGTCTTGGTGACAAAGAAGAACGGTGAGCTGCGCTTCTGCGTAGACTACAGAAAGTTGAACGCCGTCACCCGGAAGGACTGTTTTCCCTTACCCCGGATTGACGACACCCTGGACACGCTAGCTGGTGCACAGTGGTTCTCGACCCTGGACCTGAAGTCGGGCTACTGGCAGGTAGCTCTAGACCCGAGAGACAAGGAGAAGACCGCATTCTCGACGGGCCAAGGTCTTTGGCAGTTCACGGTTATGCCCTTTGGCCTCTGCAACGCACCAGCTACCTTCCAACGCCTCATGGAGTCAGTGATGAGAGGGCTGACTTACGATGCCTGCCTGCTATACCTGGACGACATCATCATCGTCGGGAAGACTTTTGAAGATCACCTCGAGAATCTGAGAAAGGTGCTACAGAGACTGCAGGCGACCAACTTGAAGCTGAACGCGAAGAAGTGCCAGCTCTTCCGCAAGGAAGTTAACTACTTGGGCCACATAGTCTCAGCAACCGGAGTGGCCACAGACCCGGAGAAGACAAAGGCCGTGAGGGATTGGCCTCGCCCAAGGGATCAGAAAGAGCTGCGCAGTTTCCTGGGGCTGTGCAGTTATTACCGCCGCTTCATAAAGGGGTTCTCCAACATCGCCAAACCCCTCACCCGCCTGACAGAGGAACACCGGCCTTATGTGTGGACGGAGGACGCCGAAAACGCTTTCCAGCACCTAAAGGAGACCCTGTGCAGTGCTCCAATTTTGGGTTTCCCACAACTGGGTGGCTCCTTCATTGTGGACACGGACGCCAGCGACCATTGCATTGGAGGTGTCCTATCGCAGATCCAGGATGGCCATGAGCGGGTGATAGCCTATTACAGCAAGACGCTATTCAAGGCAGAGAAGAACTACTGCGTCACCCGACGGGAGTTACTGGCGGTAGTAAAGACGCTGGAGCACTTCCACAAGTACCTGTACGGTCAGCCATTCCACCTGAGGACTGACCATTCCGCCCTAACCTGGCTATTGAGCTTTAAGAACCTGGAAGGCCAGACAGCACGTTGGGTCCAGAGGCTGCAGGAGTACGACTTCACCTCGGAACATCGTAGAGGGAAGAGCCACGGTAACGCAGATGCCATGTCCCGAAGACCCTGTCCAGAAGAGTGCGGCCAGTGCACAAGAGTGGAAGAGAAGGAGCGTGCCGCAGCAGTCCGAGTAGTTGTGGCAGTGCCTGCTGAAGGCTGGGATAGCGCAAGCCTGAGGAGGGAGCAGCTGGCGGACGCAGACTTGGGGCCACTCTTGAGGGAAGTGGAGGCAGGGACAAGACCAATCTGGGAGGACATCGCATCGAGGAGCACAATCTACAAGTCGTACTGGGCCCAATGGGACTCGTTGAAGACCAGAGAGGGCGTGCTGTTCCGGGTATGGGAATCACCCGATGGGAAGACGCAGAGAGAGCAGTTGGTACTTCCCCGGAGTAAGGTCCCGGAAGTCCTGGAGGAAGTGCACGCCGGTACTTCGGGAGGACACCTGGGAGCGAACCGAACAATTGACAAACTACGGCAGCGCTACTACTGGCTGAGACTCCGAGCAGATGCTGAGAGATGGTGCCGTCAGTGTCACGTGTGCGCGGCGAGTCGTGGCCCTCAGACTAGGAGCCGGGGTCGCATGCAGCAGTACAACGTCGGAGCGCCATTCGAACGGATCGCCGTTGACATTGCTGGACCATTCCCAGTTTCCGACCGAGGCAACAAGTACCTAATGGTGGTCGTGGACTACTTCACCAAGTGGCCGGAGGTGTATGCCATCCCAAACCAAGAGGCAAAGACAGTCACAGACTGCCTCGTGGAGCAAGTATTCTGTCGATTTGGGGTGCCGTTAGAGCTACACAGTGACCAGGGTACCAACTTTGAGTCCAACCTAATGAAGGAGGCACTACAAAGGCTTGGGGTGAACAAGACTCGCACTACGCCTCTACATCCCCAATCGGATGGCATGGTCGAAAGGTACATCAAGACCTTAGAGGAACACCTGAGGAAGGTCGTGGCCAGCCATCAGCGAGACTGGGACGTCAAGGTGCCACTGTTCTTGCTGGCCTATCGCTCGTCTACACACGACACAACTGGGATGACGCCAGCCAGCTTAATGTTCGGCCGAGAGTTACGCCTCCCTTGTGACCTGGCTTTTGGAAGCACTCCGGAAGCGAAACAGCCAGCGACCGAGTATGTGGAGAACTTGGTGGACCATCTCCACGACATGCACGAGATGGCTCGCCAGAACATCCAGAAGGCGAGCGACCGCATGAAGACCAGGTATGACAGGCAAGCCAACAGCCAAGGGTTCCAGCAAGGTGACCTAGTCTGGTTGTACCGTCCTACCCGGACCAAGGGACGCTGCCCGAAGCTCCAGCAGCCATGGCAAGGACCGTACCGGGTGGTGAAGAGGATTAACGACGTGGTCTACCGCATCCAGAAGGTTCCCCGAGGGAAGATGTTGGTGGTACACCTGGATCGTCTAGCCCGCTACGATGGTGCTGTTCGGGACGACCAGCTTTGAGGAGGGAGCAGTGTCACCCAATTATCGGGAAGCACCACAAACAACAGCTGAGAAGGGACCGGAGGCCACGCCACGCCCACTCATTTGTCTCCTGTCACTAACTGAAGGGATGGTTAGGGGAGGGATGTCGGGCCGCTGACCCGTCTCTTTACCCTTCTCCTAGGTTCTGGAAACTCGGGACATTCAATTTAATCGAGAACCTTCTAGATCGGCAAGCAGACCCTATATAAGCAACACGTCGTGCCAGGGGCAGTCAGTCAGTGTTTGACGTGCTAGCGAACGAGCGCCGTGTTAAGGAACGAGAAGACTGTGTACGTGCATCGGAGTATTGTCCGTAATTACTAGTGCAAGTGAAATTGTAACGGACGAACTGGTGAATTGTAATTGTGTGCAGCACGTAATTCTGTGTAATTGGCAAGTGTTAAACTGTAAGTCGGTAGAAATAAAGAACATTGTTGAGTTTGTGTAATTGGACTTTTCATTTCACGAACCCACAAAGTCACAGTATGTTAGAACTATGAGATGCAATGCAAAATGGAAAAATGCTACTTATGCTGATTTTGCAAGGACATGTTTATGCAGGTTAACAAATCTTCACTTCTGGATGACAGTGGTGGAATTCAACAAAAACCAAGGTACAACAAGTTTTATAATACTTTTGAACATGACAGTATACTCTAGTAGTCTATTCATCATAAAAAAAATTGCAGGCTTACGCAATAAAGAGTTATTAACAACAATATACTACGGACAAATCCATCCTCACCTCACCTACGGTATTATAGCATGGGGTCGTAGTAAAAAGAAACATACAAACCGAGTTTGCTTATTGCAAAAAAGAGCAGTGAGGTTGATCCAGGGATTAAAGCAAACAGAATCATGTAAAGAAGCATTTAAAAATCTACAAATTATGACTTTGTATTCATTATACATATATGAAGCAATACTGTACTTAAAAATTAAGGACAGCAACAGACAACTGAATAGAAACAACCATGAGTACTTTACAAGAAAAAAAGTCAACTATCCCACACAAATGCATTCATTAGAATTATATAAAACTAAACCAATAGCATCAGCATGTGAATTTTACAATAAACTTCCACCATACCTAAAAAGCATCCAAAACCATAACATTTTCAAAAAGGAACTTAAAAAATAGTGTATAAATGGATGTTTCTACTCAATAAATGAATTTTTAAACAAAGAATTGTAAATACAGTAAATTTGTAAATAATAATGTATGATTATTGATGTACTATATAGTAAATAACTTGTACCATTTTATTTTGTAACCATGACGTGTCCAAAAACATGTATATGTTTTAAAAGGATGAATAAAGAATGAATGAATGAATAAATGAATTTGTATTTTGAAGAGTTCAATATTTATATGAAATTACCTTCCGTTCAAAGCTGTAAAACATGTCCACTTGGGAAGGGTTAAAGCAACTCTAGAAATACTCCACTGAAACACAACAATGCACCAGGAACACACATCAAGGTGTTAATGCATATAATGGATGAATCACACCAGAGGTACTTCATATTTTATGGCAAATTTTGTACAAAAATGCAGGTCCTCTCAAAGTTTACTACTTTTTTGGAAATTTTGTATTAAGAATATAAAGCATACAATTTTATTGAAAGAAATTATATAAAAACCCCCACTAAACTCCAACTAGCAATTAAATTAATTATATAGCCTCACTTTTAATTTGCATGTGAAGTTTTGGATTATCTGATTCCATGTCAAACAATGATTCTTTTTCATCAGGAAAAATGTAGCCAGCTGCCTTAAGCTCTGAAACATAAATTGTTATACATTATTTAAAACCATGGAATACAAATTTTAAAAGGTGATTGTTTCAACATTAAAATATATCTAAAATATATTTCATTTAACATATTTCCATTCAAGACAGAGAAAGAACTCTGCTTATAAGGGAAAGAGTACTCATTTCACAAACCTACTATGGCAGAGGTAAACTTCTGACAGAAATATTAACAATATCAGGAATGAACAATTTAATAATGAAAATCACACCCTGTTATTTTGAAGGTTGGTTCTAATGTTCACTGACATAGTCTTTCAGTGATCTAATCAGGAACGAAGCATGGTATGACATTTATGGAAGTGCTACCTGTATACAGGCAACAAGTTTCCAGCCCCAGTCCACGAGTCCCAGATATACAAGAGCTGCTTCCCCAAAGTCACGCCACACTTCACCACTGGATATAATTTTATTTGCACACAATTGGATGTGATAGGTCTCACACTTTACTTTACAGTTCAAACACACAGTATTGTCCTGGACAAAGTCATAGGAATAAATATTTTGAAACTTTAGATGCACTAATAACCAACATATAAGAATCTAAATTTATTACTTTACAAACTTAGGTTTCTCTTTGTTTCTGCCTCTCTTTTATACAGGGAGCAGACAAACAATGTGCATGAAACTGTTAAGTAGAAAGGCATTACCAAACTGGGCATTTCTAGCTTAGAAGCAAGGGGTTGCTGTTGCAGTATACTAACAGAAGCATTGCATCAACATACAAGTAATTGAAACATCCAGTCAAAATGAAATGTCATCTCACACAAGTGTTTATGTGCTGTTTCAGCTAAAGAGTATTGGTACACAATAGAAACTTACCACATACAGTACTGTGTTTTTCTGTAGTGAATAAGACAAGTGTTTGATGTCACCATATCATCCAGTAGGCCTTATGTCAGACACATGTAGTGATAGTGACTGGTACTGTACAACAGTGTGTTTTGTTTAAATCTGATATAATGGGTTTTGCAAGAGAAGACATAAGAGGACAGACCTGTGAAATTTGGAAATTGCTCATTTCTAAAGCAATTAACTTGATTTTGTCACCACATGCTATTGATTATTAGATTAAGCATACCACCAAGTTTCAAACAAGTATTTTCAGTACTTCCTGAGAACAAAAAATATATTCTCATGCTTTTTTATAGGTTTTGTTGTAAAAGGTCCTTGCGCTTTAGTTTTAATTTTTTTCACTGGTTTTAGTTATTCATGTTTCTTTTGGTCTATAAAAACTAAGTTATGGGTTGACTTATGATCAAACCTATTAGAAACACATTTTAAAAATTCTAAAAAACAAAATATATTTTTTGTCTACTTTTTTAATAAACATAGAGATAGGAACTAAAATTGTAAATATTACAAGCTCTTATGTGTAATTGGAGGAATTTAGTAATATGATGTCAAAATTAATTGAAAAAGGTATTTGTAGTCAGTTTTTAAGATTCGTCACTTACATTTTTATACTACTGAGGGACTAATTTCGGAAACCATTGCATCCATTTTCAACTTCGGTCCAACTATCATCTGTTGTCTACTGCTCTCTTCTCTCTAGTGCTGGAGCTACGAACTTCTTCAGCAGTTGATAATTTGATAAAGAAGTTCATAATTCCCCACCAGAGAGAAGAGGGCAGACGACAACAGACAATAGTTGGACCGAGGTTGAAAATGGATGCAATGGTTTCCGAAACTAGTCCCTCAATAATATAAAATTATACCAGGTGAGTCACTTGCTCCTACTTATTTTTGAATTTATGCAACATGCTAATCGACATATGTGACTTACACCTTTCTTGAATGCTTTCTAATGGATGATTTGCAGAGCAGTTTATAGAGATAGAGTAGATAACTCAGTGCATAAGTGTTGTATGGGACAGAAAGCAATCACTATATATGTTGATTCCAAAAACATCATACTCATACACAGAGAGCTCCAGTAGCAATTTTAGACAAGTTTGAAAATTTTTATTCATTAGTGTACATTCACACACACTTTTAAACATGCCCCTGAAGGAACAAACTATCACAGGCATCAGTTGACAATAACTTTGGAACACAAAATGACAGATCTACACAGTGGAACCAATTGGATTTAAATCTTCAGCCAACACGTGTTTTCGTTGTACACCCATGTCAAAAAGTGCTAAGAATGGATTGTTTTCACTTCTATCACAAATTACGGCAGTTTTTAGCTTATTCAGTAATTGTAATGGTGGATGCGGATTTTTTTATTTGTGTTAAAATTACCAAATTGAGCTCAAAACACTGTATGAAGCTGTAAAAAGCATGTAATGATTCGAGTGGGAGTCTGAGGTCTGCAGTTACAAATTCGAACCTAGTCCTTGAAGCACCTTATGCTCACAGCTAACCATCTAGAGCAGATGTCATGCATTCTATGTTGCATGTTGGGAAAGTATTCCCTTTATCACCTTGATAGTATTATATGCATGAAAAATCGTCATTTATTTAAGGTTTTCACAGCTTCTTGGTCCTCATTCAGGGCTGTAACTATTAATGCTGGGTTGTATATTAACAAATAGAAGGGCAGAGCTGCAATAATGACTTTTGTGCTAATGTTTTCACAGTAGACTACAAACTGCGGGTTGCACAGATAAAAATAAATAGGGGCTGACTCACCTGGTATATGATGAGGTAAATACTAAATGCAGAAGCATTATTAACAGTGAAGTATTCTTCATTTTTGAGTTTGATTTATGAGTCACTATGTTTACACTCAAGTTCACTTACTTTGTTGTTGTATAATTGAAACGTTTTCAAGATCATTTGATCTCATCCTCAGCTGTTTGGTGACTAAATGAACATTCTTCTTCCTCCACTACTACGGTGCTCCGATCTCTGCCATCTGTGAGTGGCAGTGAAGTTGAGCGTAAACATAGTGACTCATAAATCAAACTCAAAAATATGATGAGGTGTTAAAAAACCAGCACAAGTAGTTTTCTCAATTACAAACTCTGTTTAAAACTGCTTGGCAGAAATTTTACTTTCTGTTGTCTTAAAGAGCTGCAGTGAAAATGTGGTTAAATTTTAAACTGCAAGGAACATTTTGTATTGTAACATGTGTATAAAAATTTACTTTTGAGAAAAATCGATGCAATATTCAAGAGATGACTTTTACTTGAAAAAAGCTATTTGCAGTCAGTTTTTTGACAGTTTGTCACTTACATTTTCATATTTTTTGAGGGACTAATTTCGGGAGCCACCGCCTCCATTATCAACCTCTTTCCAACTGTCTTGTCATCTACTCTCTTCCCCCTGGTGGTGGAGATGAGATAAGATGACAACAGAGAGTTGGAAAGAGGCTTCTGAAACAAGTCTCTCAAAAAATATAAAAATGTAAATGACAAAGTGTCAAAACACTGACTACAAATAGTTCTTTCAATTAATTTTGATATTCACTGTTACTGAATTCCTCTATAGCTTTAGCTGATCCATAGAAACTACATAAACACTCACCTTTGCTTTGTGTTGATTGCTAATCACAACATTCATTAAATTCATTCTTCCTTAATTGTGCTTCTTGAATTTTACATTTACTATACTGCCTCAACAAAAGTTCAAACTCAACAACTGTGTCAGTGAGTATATCCACTGCCACCCGTAAACCATAAAATGATAAATCGCCACATTTCTACCAAGTTCCATCATAGGAAATAGCTTATCTATCACGTGTGGCAAGTTCAGGATTTAATTCTATATGTGCTTGTCTAACATCCTAGCCATCTTACCTCTTCTTGAGTAACACTGATTTCACTCACCATATTTTTCCAAGTGGAAATTAAAACATGATGAGTTGAGACAAGCCATATACAAAATTGCTCCATGACAGCATTCCCTTTATCTACTTCTCTCTCTCTCTCTCTCTCTCTCTCTCTCTCTCTCTCTCTCTCTCTCTCTCTCTCTCTCTCTCTCTCTCTCTCTCTCTCTCTCTCTTCAATCTCTATTAAATTTACAAAATTCAGTCACTAATTCATAGTAAAATATAAGTTCAAACTCAATAATGTACTCCATCTTTCAAGGGACACGCTAACTCTCTTACTGAAAAAGATTCTACCACTGGCTTGTTTATATCATATTGTACTTGAAAAGATTCATGCATGTCATGGAGATGATCCACATACTCGGTTGCTGGCCGTTTTGCGTATGGAGGGCTCCCGAAAGCCAGGTCACAAAGTAGGCGCAACTCTCGGCCGAATATCAAGCTGGCTGGCGTCATCCCAGTGGTGTCGTGTGTTGATGAGCGGTAGGCCAGCAGGAACAGTGGCACCCTGATGTCCCAGTCTCGCTGATGGCTGGCCATGACCTTCCTCAGATGTTCTTCTAAGGACTTGATGCACCTCTCCACCATGCCATCCGATTGCGCATGTAGGGGTGTTGTGCGGGTCTTGTTCACCCCAAGTCTTTCCAGTGCCTCCTTCATCAGGTTAGACTCAAAATTGGTGCCCTGGTCGCTGTGGAGCTCTAACGGCACCCCAAAACGGCAAAATAGTTGCTCCACAAGGCAGTCTGTAATTGTCTTCGCCTTCTGGTTCGGGATGGCATACACCTCCAGCCACTTGATGAAGCAGTCCACGACTACCATCAGGTGCTTATTGCCTCAGTCGGACACTGGGAATGGTCCAGCTATGTCGACAGTGATGCGTTCGAATGGCACTCCGACGTTGTACTGCTGCATGCAACCCCGGCTCCTAGTTTGGGGCCGCGACTCGCCGCGCACACGTGAAATTGACGGCACCATCTCTCAGCAATTGCTCGGAGCCTCAGCCAGTAGTAGTACTGTCAAAGTTTGTCGATCGTTCGGTTCGCTCCCAGGTGTGCTCCTGAGGTACCGACGTGCACTTCCTCCAAGACTTCCGGGACCTTACTCCGGGGAAGTACCAATTGCTCTCTCTACATCCACCCATCGGGTGATTCCCATACCCGGAACAGCACGCCCTCTTTGGTCTTCAGCGCGTCCCATTGGGTTCAGTACGACTTGTATGCAGCGCTTCTGGGTGTGATGTCCTCCCTGGTTGGTCTTGTCCCTGCCTCAACTTCCCTCAAGGATGGCCCCAAGTCTGCGTCCACCAGCTGCTCCCTCCTCAGGCTTGCGATATCCCAGCCATCTGCAGACACTGCCATGACCACTCTGATAGCTGCGGCACACTCCTTCTTTTCCACTCTTGTGTTCTGGAAGCACTCTTCTGGGCAGGGTCTTCGGGACATGGCGTCTGCGTTACTGTGGCTCTTCCCTCTATGATGTTCAGAGGTGAAGTCGTACTCCTGCAGCCTCTGGACCCAATGGGCTGTCTGGTCTTCCAGGTTTCTAACGCTTAGTAGCCAGGTTAGGTCGGAGTGGTCAGTCCTCAGGTGGAATGACTGACCGTACAGGTATTTTTGGAAATGCTCCAAGGTCTTTACTACCGCCAGTAGTTCTCGCCGGGTGACGCAGTAGCTCTTCTCTGCCTTGGACAGCGTCCTTCTGTAGTAAGCTATCAACCGCTCGTGGCCGTCCTGGACTTGGGATAGGACGCCTCCAATGCAATGGTCGCTGGCGTCGGTGTCCACAATGAAGGCTCCACCTGGTTGTGGAAATCCCAAAATAGGAGCACTACAAAGTGTCTTCTTCAGCTGCTGGAAAGCTTCTTCGGCGTCCTCCGTCCACACATATGGCCGATGTTGTTCTGTCAGGCGAGTGAGGGGCTTGGCGATGTTGGAGAAGCCCTTTATGAAGCGGCGGTAATAACTGTACAGCCCTAGGCAAATGCGCAATTCCCTCTTATCCTTAGGCCGAGGCCAATCTCACCACCACCTCACTTCTCGCGGGGACAAGCACGTCTTCCCTCAGCACAACCCTGGAAATTCCAAAGCGCTCTTCAGGTTGCCGAAGTATCACTTCTCCATTGAGCCGCAGGACCTTCCTGCCGACGTCAACCGTCGCCTCGTGGCTTCTAAGGACATCCAATCCCAGTATCACCTCCTCAGCCACCTTCGCGACGAACAACCACTGACGCTGGCACTCCATCCCAAGGTCAACTTCAGCAGAGCCTCCTTCTCCACAGGCAAGGTGTCGCCCGATACCGTCACTAGCTGGTATGGTCGGCTCGGTTTTCTCGACGGCAAACCCTTGGCCACGTCAGGTTTGATGATGGTCACGGCTGCCCCGGTGCCTACGACAACGCGGCATGGTTTCCCTCTAACCCAACCGTCCGTGATGAGGCTGTCATCCATACGCCGGCTGACGGAGCGCAGTGTCACTCGAGGGGATGGTGGTGATGGCGCCGACATGCCCCTCGCCATGACGGCCCTTACTCGTCTTTGCAGCTGCTCTCCCTGGTGTGGGCAGTCTCTCTCCAGGTGTCCCGGCTGGCCACACCCCCAACACATGCCACTTGGTCTTCGCCGGCGTCCCTCGGCTGGTCTTCGGTCTCCAGTGTAGCGGATACTCCTTGTTTTCGACGTCGGAGTAGCCGTCATCTTGGCCGCCTCCATCCTCAATGCTGCCATTAGCGCCTCGTGGATGGTTTTTTTGTCGCCGAGCATTAGGCGCTGACTTATCTCGACGTCTCGTACCCCGTCAACGAACGTGTAGACGGCTTCCCGGGAAACGAATTCAGGGGGAGGCCAAGCAAGGCTTTGCTGGCCAGCTGTTCAATTGCCAGGGCGAACTCCTATAGCGTCTCCCCTGGCTGCTGCGTTCTTGACTTAAGTTGGCTGCGGTAGGCTGCGGCCAAGCGGTGGCTCCCGAAGCGGTTCTCCTTGGGCGCCGCCGCTGTCTGGACCGCGTTCAGGACTTCTGCGGCCCGTCCCTGGAGGCTGGCTAGGCCTCCTCCTCTGGTGAGCACTTGTTGTGCTTAGCCACCGTGTCGAATTGGCGGCGGAAGACTTCGAACGATGACCTGCCGTCGTACTTTGGCGGTTTCACGCGCGCAGGTGTTGTGTCGCGTCCCGACGCAACGGCCTTTAAATCTTCCATCCTTCTGCCGACAGTGTCCTCCACCGTGACGTTCAGGGACTTAGTGTTGGTGTCGGCCTTTCACTCTAGGTTGTTAACGCGGCTCTCCAGGTCTTCGACGCGCTCGTCCGCTTGGCCCATCCGCTTGCCCAGCTCCATGACGTCATCCATCACGACGGTCAACTGCTCTTCAAATTTTTCGGCGAGGGCCTCGTTCGCAGCCTTCATTTCAGATAGTTCGGCCTTCATTTCCGTGGCCAGTCTTTCGTTCGCTGCTCTCATTTCCGTGGTCAGTTCGGCCATCTTCGCTGTCATCGTCGCGGCCAAGTTGTTATTTGCCGTCTCCAACTTCTCTTCCATGTTCTCGGTGATGTTATCGTTAGCCGTCTTCATTTCTGTTATCTCGGCGGTGAGATTGTCGTTAGCCGTCTTCATTTCTTTCATCTCGGCGGTTAGGTTGTCCATTTTCTGTAGAATCTTTTCCAATGCAGCCTCCATGGTGGTACGTCTCACTCCTGACACCAATTGTGACTGTTCACGAGCACGCGTTTAATTACCGACTGACTAACTGTGACTAGCGGCGGCTCTCTTTTTATAGATTACTCACTATCCGGAATGTTCTCAAACAATGCAGACGGCATTCGAAGAAAGACGAACTCTCTAGAAATCCGTCTCCTTCCCCCCACCGTTTCAGCAAGCTTTTATCTCCGCATTGCACTTCCCGTCTCTTTGATCTCGTTGCCCGCGCTGCCTCTAATCAACAATGCGTTCGCGACACTATGCTGTATTCTTCTTATATTATCTAGAACAAAATGTATAATTAATATTTATCTAGATTATCAGGAAGCAAATGAAGAAAAAGCTTTTATAAGAATAGTTTGTAGAAGATTAAGTTCAGAAAGTCATGTAAATATAATGAATTAACCTTTTAAAATACATTTTGGCCATCATACTGGTACAGAGGTCGAGTTCTTGCCTCAACCGTACTGAGCCTATATTGGCTATGAGCGAGCGACACAAAATGGAAGTAGAGGTTGGTGGAAACTGTGGATAGAGGGAGTGCTATGGACATGTGGATGACCAACAATAGTTACCATTTCAGCCCCACTTGTCCCCTGACCCACATTTTTGCTTTTTCTTTATATTGTTCATCACCTAAACCTCAGTGTAGTTGTTGGCTAAGTTGTAGAATGAATATTGTTACCATTAGTGATTTACCATTCTGAGCTGATGTGTATGTTCACTTCATTCATTATAATGGATAAAAGATATAAAGATTGATAAAACTTTTAAACATGGTACCTATCACACTCTGAAATAAAATTCTTTATTTCATCAGATATCTAAACCTTGTTTGGGACCATAGTTATTAAACCATTATTTTTAATGAAAGATTGTCTACATATATCTTCTTATTTTCTTTACCACGTACATAGTAGTTAGAGAATAGAGAAGGCCAAGAAAAACCATGTTAAAATTTTATAAAGTTCTAAAGTTCTAATGGTAGAAATATTGCTATATATATATGCAAATGTTGAACTTGAAACACGTAATCATTAAGTTTGGAGGCAGCAGAAATGAAATTCTTGGAGATTTTAGACCTGCTATACTCTTGGACGAAAACAAAAATAAGGCTAGATTTAAAGAATCAAGAATTTTTAAAATAACAAACAAAAAAGTAAAATAAGATATTCACCAAATTGACATGAACATCTTTTCATGATCGGCTATGCTGGAGTAGTTAGGAGAGTTACTGGATCAAAACACTGCAGGACAACAAAGTTGAGGATGATCTGTTGAAAGTGAATCTTATGGTTATAAACTAGAGCTCCAGAACAGATCAATCATTCATCTAATCTATGAAGTCAGGTTACAGGCATAACTCAACTGTAAGAAAGAAACCTTCAGTTCGAAAAGGTATCTTCTGTGACCTCTAGGCGGAGGGGGAGTGCAAAAGCCAGGCCTGCAGTTCAGTTCCTAGTTATAGTTGACCAGTATGTAATGGAGTTGTTATGAACAGGAAAGTTTGTTGCAGTATAAAAGTGAAACGTTCTGTGTGCCTTAAGAACCTATGAACAGTACAAGTTGGTGTGTACAGCAGAGTCATTAAAGAAACATTAGACTGATGTGCTTACTCTGTGTATTTGTAAAAGGTAAAAGTGATTGTAAAGTTACCAATAGACTAACAAATCTAGTTATTGAATAAAGTGAATTTGATGTAAATGCATGTTGTAATTTAGTAATAATATATTTGAATACATTACCTTTGTTAGCTACCTCACTCTCCATCAAGATGAGCCATTGGATTGATTTTTTTTCTGGTAGTGCTCCCCCTAAATCTGGAGGTAAAGCATTTGTAGACACATATTGATGCAATGAAGCCAAGTTGTGACCATGAAAAAACAGCTGAAAAATAAAAAATTGTCAGAAGTGTTTCTGCTAGTTTCTAGACAAGAAATAGAGACACACAAGGTATGCCCTCATAACAAATTCTACTTAACATTGTACGTTGAGAAACTGTGCATAATCAATTGAAATCTTTGTGTTGGCAGCCTACATTTTCAATTGGTTTCTTAGAATAATCAATTCAAACAAAAAATATTTAAAATAAGGAAAGAAACAAAAAACAATTCACCCAGTTTGACCCTATTATTTTCCTTGCCAAATAATACCAAAAGGAACAAGCCATTAGATGATAAAAGAGTTCTAAAGAAGTCACATCTGTCAACATTTGTAAAGTTGAAAATCTCTAGTATAACTAATTTTTTACTTACGTAGAAAATGAAGCTAGTTACAGTTAAGCAATAAGTATTATATAAATATAACTACTTGTAACAAAAAACTTCACTTATCTTAAAAAAAATGATGTTGATTTTTCTTATTAGTTGAATTAGTTGAAGTTGAAATCGATTTCACAAACTCTTGTTTGCATCGCCAGTCAAAGAAAATCACAGGAGAAAAAAACCTATGGTTTTCTTTGACTGATGATGTGAACAAGAGTTCGTGAAATCAATTTCTACTTCAACTAATTCAGCTAGTAAGAAACATCAACATCATTTTTCTTAAGTGAAGTTTTTTGTTACAAGTAGTTATATTTGTATAATTTTTGACTTGTTTGTTTTCTTTAGCATTTGTCTCCAGTAAAACTTTTTATATCAGAATATCACATTTACCAATTTTGATGTTCATTGGTTCCAAAAATGCATTTTTAGAAAAATACAAAAAGAGAAGTATGGCATGGCATTGGTGATGGTGGCAGTGTAAGTGATGGTGATGATGACTTAGCTGTTTTTTTTTTTCCTGAAAAAAAAACTCTTGCACTGAACTCTTTTGTTCTGTATGATGATATTTATATAACAGATATTCAGCACCATTTTATTTGGTTCACTGTGTCTGAAAGCTCAATATTTCGTTGTGCTCAAGTGTTACTAAATTTTTAGGATTACAAATAGACAAGCAACAAAATTGGAAATTTTATATTGATGAAATAGTTCCTAAATTGAGTGCTGTGCATTAGGCTTCTTATTTTCTTTTAGTAAGACACCGCACTAAAACTAGCTTATTTTGCATGCTTTCAATCAGTGATTGTGGTATAATTCTCTGAAGAGGTTTTACATATCACAAGAAAACTATTAATTTGCAGTAAATGGCTCTCAGAATCATATCGGGCTCACATGGAAATACATTTACTTATAAATACAAAATCCAGATTAGAGCTATATATATGCCATGAGTTAACCTCACATGAATTCACAGGGAAACACATCATCAATGTATAAGTATACAGAATAAATATATTGAATATATTACATAATAACTTAAAAACCTACAATGATAAAACATTTAAGACAGCAAAAAACAACACCCATTTTATACCATAATAACTTTCTAAATGAGGAGTCAGTGAGTGGGCCAGCACAACAGTGGTGTAACAATTAGTTTGTGATACTGACATCATCTGTGAGATTTTCATGTGAATTATCTTCCCACTATATGGCTTGGATGAAAACACATTTCTTATGTAAGTTTGAAGGTATTAATATTTTCCCTTAGTTAAAAATCCATCTTGTGTGAGTGTAACCACAAATAGTCAATGAGAAGTAAGCATCAAAAGAGAAAGATAAGCATACTCTGGATCTTAATCATGTTAAGATTGAATAAAATATGTCAACATCCAACCAATAAATTCAAACAGCACTAAGGATATTCATGAGCTTTTGAAATATATCCTGCCACTTTATCATGCATTTTACTTACGTTTGATTTATGATAATTAAATTGTATTATTGGTGGTGGGTACCTATATATTACTAGTCAACATGTACATTCCATAGTTGCATAACATGTGCAATGTCCCTGAGCTTTGTTCATGATGGAACCAAACAAACACATGACTGTGAAATGAGATGGAAAATAAAAGTTCTTTATATGTGTGAAAATGAGATGGATATTTTAAAATAAGATAAGATAGTGGATTTGGCACATCGACCAGACCTAAGCCCCAAGTGAGGTATTCCTGGGAGGAAGAATGAGGCAACAGGAGACAGAGGGCGGCTGACCCCAAGGAGTCACGACAGTGCAGATATGTTTCAGCTTATACGAATCAAACATGTTTAATTTCCTTTTAATATGTCCTACCATTTGATAACATCACATTAAGGCTTTTGAGAACTTGTATAGATAAAACACATTTAATTTTAGTTGAAAAATAGGCACATATTATTTCTTCAAATAGTGTGGCACGGTCTCATATACTGACTCATTCAATGTGTTGATTATTTCTTCTAACAATAGAGTGTGTGAACTATTCCATTATGTATTTTTCCCACTCACATTGCTCTCTAAATGCCATGATTTAGTCAGCTGGATGGCAGGTGTTGCATAGTGTGGAGGGCATTGTTCGGTCTCCTGGACTGAACACACTAACTTTATAGTTCTAAAACACTGTTGACTGTCATTTAAAAGATATGTTTAACTCAATGTATTTGACATTTGTTGAACATTCTTTTTCCTGTTATATTGTAACATTTATAGATTAGTTATGAACAACTTGGGTATACTTATAAGTCCCAGCCCCAACGTGGTTAAGACTGTTAACATCACCAAGAATTAGTTGGACGTATCCTGATAAAAGGCATAAGTCCTTGATCCTTTAAGTATATTCAGGTACTTTTCTTAGTGATGTTCAGCGTTTTTAATCCAACTGATATTTATAGATTATTAGTTTAATGTTTATTTACAGCCACATTTACTTATAAACAGGCCATAAGATAAAGGGAAATGTCAGACCTATCCTTGTATGTAACTGAAATATTCATACTGTGACTAAATGATGGCATTAAAGTACACAAATTCACTTTTACACTAAAATTATTAGCCCAGTGCTAGGTTAAGTGTTTCGCTAAAACTCATGTTTACTATACTTCGAAGTCTTTTGGGAGACTTTGAAAGTAGGAACCTATTACACTGCTCTACAGAAAAAATGATGTTTTCCAATGATTGAGTGGTCCTAAACAGAATTCTTGACCTGAGTTCAACGGTGCAATCCGTTTTTTTCTGTCACGTCAGGTTTTTGAGAAAATATAAAATTTGTATTACATGAAATCTCATAGTATGGCATGAGAAGTTTCCATTGCTAAAGTATAACACCATTGTATGTGGTCTGGCAAGAGTAATTTCTTTGACTATTTATTAATTTATTTAATTTATTTTTTGCAGTACCACAGACAAGAGTCAATGTATAGTGTGTTTTACATAAACAACAATGTCTTCACGTGGCTGCAAAACTGACCTGAACACGTTTTGTTACATATGTGGGAAGTATATGTTGTGCAAACAAAGACTTAATATAACACCATTCATCAAAGAAGCCTACATTGCATATTTTGGACTTGTACTTGGTGATGAAAATAAGCCACGGGCACCCCAAAAAGTATGTAAGACATATGTGGAAGAATTGAGACTGTGCATGAATGGAAAAAGAGAAATTTTATTTTGCTCTTCCAATGGTATGGAGGGAACACAGTACTGATAACTGTTACTTTTGTGAAGTTAAAGTGCAAGGTTTCAGTGTCAAGAACAAACATGACATAGTGTATCCATATTTGCGATCGGTAATGAGACCAATAAAACATGATGAAAGCCTAGCTATTCCTTGTCGTCCACCTTCAACCTGTACATTGCCTCAAAAGGAACTTGTAAACGAGATGGACATCAGTGAATCAGATACACATGAATTTGTACCCAGCACAAGTGACAATACCCCACAACTATCTAGTCAGACCACACTGAATAACTTGGTACATGATCTTAGTTTACCAAAGGAGAGTGCTGAACAGTTAGCTTCTGTACTGAAATACAGACAGTTATTGTTACTTGAATTAAATGTTATACTATAAATCCTGTGAACAAGAAATAGCTTCTCTATCAGAAGAAAAGTCCATGATCTTTTGAAATGATATACCGAAACTTATAGCATGGCTTGGTGTGAAGTATTTAAAATCTGAATGGAGACTTTCCATAGAATCATCTGTAACCAGCCTGAATGGAGTTTTACTTACCAATGGTAATGTTCTTGGATATGTACCTATTGCTTATTCTATTACTTTGAAAGAATTATATGAAAGTTTGCATTTTCTTTTGGAGTGTGTAAAGTACTCTGAGCATGTATGGGTTTTATGTGTTGACTTCAAAATCAATCTTTTTCTTGGACTTCAAATGGGATACACAAAAATGCCTTGTTTCCTGTGTGAATGGGATAGTCGAGACAGACAAAATCACTGGAAAAGGAGGGATTGGCCTTCCAGAGGACACTTGACACCTGGATCAAACAAAGTGATGCACGTTCCCCTTGTGGCACCCACTTAAGTTCTTCTCCCCCCAGTTCATATTAAATTGGGTATCATGAGCCAGTTTGTACGTGCCCTAGACAAGGACAGTGAGTGTTTTAAGTACATATGTATTATTTATAACAGAATGACTGTATATAAGCTGAAAGCAGGTGTTTTTACTGGACCACAGATCAGAAAATTAATGTATGACCTCAATTTTGAAAATTAAATGATCCAAAGAGAAAAGCGTGCCTGGCAGAGCTACTAAGATGTTGTAAACAACTTCTTAGGAAACTCAAAGAGTCAAGATTACAAAACTAAAGTGAACACCATGTTGGAGAACTTGAGAAAACTTGGTTGTAACATGAGTTTGAAGTTGCACTTCCTTCATGCTCACAATGACTATTTTCCAGATTGCTGTCTTGGATTTTACATGAAGAACATGTTGAACATTTCCACCAGGACTTGAAAGATACAGAAAGAAGGTACCATGGTAGGTGGAGTGTTAACATAATGGCAGACAATTATTGGTCTCTAGGGAACATAATCGTGATAAGCATGGAAGACATGCAAAAAGAAGAAAATTTCTTCCTAGTCAGGTCACTGTTTTTTTCTATCTAAGGTTGATTATACTTGTAAAATGTGCATACATTGTGTGTAAAATGACATAATTACATACTTCTTTATACACACCATGTTCTTGAGCATAATAGTGATCTTGTAGACGTGTATAAATATATAGCACTAATAGGTGAATATAAAATTTTTTGTTTTAGTTTTTGAAAAATCTGGATATGGTACAAGAAAACGGATGACATATTTAGAATCAGTTCCTCAAAATTAGGCAGAAATGACATTCAGAACCAAAGCATAAAAATAAAAAGAAGTTTAAATTGCAGAGCAGTGTTATTAAACAATTTTTTAGTACAGAGCAAAATGAAAACACTCTGACAGCTTTTTTGTAAAGTTAGCCATCTGATCGCTAAGTCTGGGAAAAACCTACAATTGGTGAAAACCTTATTATCCTGTTGTACTAGAAATAGTCTCTTGCATGTTTGGTGAAAAAGAGGCAAACATTTTAAAAATATTATACTATCAAATGAATCAGTTTCAAGGAGACTCAGCTGTATAACAAGTGACACAAAAGAACAACAACACATTCAGGCAACTCAATACAACTTGACGAAACTACATGCATATGTAGCTGGCTTAGCCCAAATGATTCTTTTTGTTTGTTGAATATGTAAAGATGTATTTATTTTTTAATTCTACTAAATACTTCTACAAAAGGGAAGACCCTTTCAAAGATTTAGACTCCTTGTTTTCCAAAAACCGGCTTGAATATAAAAACTGTGTATCAGTGTGTATTGATGGTGCCAAGGCCCTGAATGGTCACATCACTGGGCTGATAGGTCATGTGAAATATGTTTTGCCTGAGTGTAACTTCACTAATTGTGACCTTCACAGCAATGTTTTAGTGGCTATGCATCTTCCTGATGAACTAAAAGGAAGACTCTCTTGACCAGATAATAAAAATTGTGAATTTTATTAAAACTGAGCTTCAAAGACATTGCCACTTTAAAATTCTTTGCAGCATATGGGTAGTCTTCATGAGAACTTGTTCCATACTGAAGTTCACTAGCTTTCATGTGGAAATGTGCTACCCCATATGTTTGAACACCACAAAGAATTGTATCTTTTCTTCACCGAGCAAAAATCTCATTTATTATCAGTAATCATTGAACATGGCTTTTAAAATTTCACTATTTAAGTGACATGTTTAAAATAACTAAACATATGGAATATGTCTAGCAAGGTAGCGTTTCTGATATTTTCTACATTGAAAAGAAATTTAACACAATGATAACAAAAATAGCCCTCTGGGAAAATGAAGTAGAAAACAACAGCTCGAGACTTTTGAGAAATTGAATTAATTTTTTAAAGAAAATAAGAAGAAGCACATCTCCTCTTGTTGGCCTTGAAACTCAAATGGGCCATCACCTGAAATCAATTAAGATCTGCATAAGAGAATAATTCCCACCTACAGACAAAAGGTTGGACTTCATCCATGATCCCTTTTCTTTTAATGCTTTAGAAACTTGTAGCAACATGACTACTTAGAAGAAGGTACAACTGATGAAATTAACATGTGATCTAACACTAAAAAATAAGTATGTGAGTGCTACAATATTAAATTTTTGGATTGATGTTGAATGGAATACAATGAGCATTTTTAAGTTTCCTGTAAGGGTTCTTATTGGATTTACAATTACATACTTATGTGGAAAAGGATGTTTGAGTTCAACTAACTTAAAAAGTAATTACAGAAACAAGCTTAATGTTAAGGACAATTTAAGATGGTATTTAGCAAAGCAAAAGCCAAACACCCTTGTACTTTCACTTCCAGCACTGGGCTGATCAGTTATCCCAGAATCTCTCTCATCAGGAATTCTCTGATCCTCAACCCATTGCCTCGAGGTTGCGCGGTTCAGAAGGCCTATGTTCCACTTAAGGAAATATAGGATATCATTGAAAGCCAAACACTGATCAATTATGTACTGCAATAAGTGGTACCATTAGGGATCAGATAAAGAAGAAAAAGAAGAAATGTTTGCCTTGTAAAAAGGTTTGAATAAGAATGATATAAGTAGCATCTCTTTGTTTAAGTAGAATATATTTCCTAATAAAAGAACACAGGTTAAAACATACCAATTGAAAAAGCTTTGACAATTCTTTTGGTAACCAAGTATTTAAGAATGGGTACACAACATTTTTATTGTTTTAAGTGGGATATAGTGTTTGAAAAAGTTTGAGAACCCCTGGTTTACACCAATCTTATGGAAATTAATTGTTCATTCACACTACCTGTGTGTAGGACAAGGTTTGGAAGGGTAGAGTCAGATTAAAAATTAAATGTCATGGCCAGGATTTGAATCATGGATCTCCCGGTCTCCTTCGGGTTGATCTAACCATTGAACTACCATAGCAACATCCTAGCATGTCATTAAATTCTTTTACTGACTCACATTTTTTCTGGTAGATGGCCCAATAGCGGTCTAAACTAGGAAGCCCAAGACTTAGAAGTACTTAAGCATAGTAAGTCACCATCAAGGTATATATATCAGGTGTATATGAGATCTCCTAATGATTTATCAGACAAAAGTGCAAGTCAGTTGGAGAATTTAATGTTATGCTAGCGTGTTGCATGGTAGCTCAGTGGTTAGAGCAACCAGAAGGAGTCCGAGAGATCCAAGGTTTAAATCCTGTCTATGGCAATAAATTTTTCAGTCTGACTCTAAGCTTTCAAACCTTGTCCTGACACAGCTAGCATGAAAGAACAATTAATATCCTTTAATTGATCTAATAGTGATCTAAAGTGTGAAGCCAGGGACTTAAAAGTACTTACACCATAATAAGTCGCCATTAAGGTATACATCTAAGGCATATATAAGATCTTTGGTAAAAAAATATAAATCAGTTGGAGAATGCAATATTATGCTGGCATGTTGCCATGTTAGCAAAGTGATTAGAGCAATCGGATAGAGACCAGAAGATCTGTAATTGAAATCCCAGCTGTGGCATTGAATTTTTCAGTCTGCCTCTACCCTTCCAAATTGACAGCATTTTTAAAATCTCTTTCTGACGGCAGGCTATAAGTGGTACAGTTTGCCACAGCAAAGAAAGTCCCAGGGGTATGAGGTGCAAAGGGGGGTTAGAAAAGGTTCCAGTAACCTGCCTGCTAGTTGCTTCTGACATATGAATCAGTTCAATTACAGCCCATTCATAAACATTCTAATACCTTCTACTTTTGTGAATAAATATTCTCGGTTTTAGTGTACTGAGTGAACAGGGCACATGTTCTTTTACGGTTCTACTCCTTGTGTAGCATGCATGCTCTGTCACATATGTTAACTGTCCTTGTCGCACTGTGTAAGGGTAGTACATTCCTGTCAGAGACTTTCTTTGCATTGACGAACAGTACCTGCATAGCAGAAATAGTAGTTTGGGCAAGGAATTACGCAGGTAAGAGATCAAAAGTTGTATGTTATTATTCATTCTTACATTATATAAAATCTCCTGTAATGGAATGGCCTGGAGTGTCTAAGAATTCTATACTTAATAACACAAGTAAATATTGTGAAAAAATGACAATAGGGAGTTATAGTTAACTAAATTTATTTGTCACTAGAATTGTTACACAGCTGTAACCTACAGATACTCTTACTTTCTGTCACACAGATATACAGAGTAAGCATGTCAATCTAATGTTTCTTTATATCTCTGTTGCATGCACCAACTTACGCTACTCGAAACTTCTCAACATTTACTGCTCGCAGACCAATACTCCCTTTTACACTGCTTTCTGCCTGCTGACTCTGGCAACTTACAACAAACTTTGCCATTTACTCATAACTAACAACTGCTGAGGCTGGCTTTGGCATCCCCTTTTTTAACCTGCCGGTCACAGAAGAAATGTTCGGGAAATCAAAAATCTTGAATCAAAGGTATGGAACATTGTCATAGTCGAATGTTCTAGATCTGCCAAAATCAAATAAGGATGTACTTCCTGCTCGTGATGTTGCCATTGGCTGTCCTTAAATGTTCCCCCCCCCCTTTTTTTTGTTGCTCCTCTCATAGCAAACAACAAAAATTTTGGAATGAGGTAACTAACATTTAATTCCTTTATGGTTTGTATTTACGCTCCAGTGATAGTACAATACTCGTATTACTTTTAGGTACTTTTACATTTATATACAGTCAGTTTTTACCTACCTGGCACCAGATATACAGAAAACATTGTTGTCAACTATCCTAACTACGAATTAATAAAGTTTGGTGTGCCACAAGGATCTGTACTTGGACCACTCTTGTTTTATTATATCTAAATGATCTTCCTAAAGCCTCAGATTATAAAACAATATATGCAGATGATACATCAGTGGTTTTTAAAAATAAAAATATACACTGTTTAGAGAATTTAATAACCTTAAAAACACAGGATATATATGACTACTTAAAAAATAGTAATTTAAAGATGCATATACAAAAAACTAACATGATCACGTTCCAGCATCAAAATAACAGGTATAATCAAAGATTAAATGTAAAACTACATGATGAAACTATTGAGAAAATACAGAATATAACATTTTTAGGAGTAATTATAGATGAAAATATCACCTTCAAACATCACATTGATCATGTATGTAATAAAATTAGTACTTATTTATATCTTTTAAGACACCTAAACAAATTCTTAGATTTAGAGCATTTAAAGTTAGTATATTATGGATTAATATACTCGCATCTACAGTATGGGATTGAAATCTGGGGTAGCACATATATGGTAAACATGAACAGGTTGTTAATAATACAAATAAAGTGTATAAGAAGCATTTATAATTTAAACAGCAGAGAATCCTGCAGACGAACCTTTGTAGAAGTCAATATATTAACTGTCATATCAGTGGTTGTGGTGGTGGCGGCAGCGGCGGTTATCATCATCATCATCATCATCATCATCATCATCATCATCATCATCATCATCATCATCATCATCATCATCATCATCATCATCATCATCATCATCATCATCATCATCATCATCATCATCATCATCATCATCATCATCATCATCATCATCATCATCATCATCATCATCATCATCATCATCATCATCATCATCATCATCATCATCATCATCATCATCATCATCATCATCATCATCATCATCATCATCAACATCATCATCATCATCATCATCATCATCACGATCACTATCATGATTATCATCATAATCATCATCATCATTATTATTATTATAATCATCCTTTATTTTCTGTCTCATTTAGAAGCATATGGCTGTAAGTTAAAGATTATACCTTTTACTCATTAAACTAGAGTTAGCATGATGAACTATATAGACAGTAGCAATACACACTAATTATGTATGTAGACCATTAACTTTGAATGAACCATGTAAATGATCTATATGTTTATAAGTAAGCATGATCTTGGAAGTGCAAGTTATAGAAATTTATCAGTAAGCTGACAATTTTTTGTAAATGTATACATCACGTCATCTTTTGAAAGCTATCATATTTTTTCATTTGCATGTACTAACTTATCATCCAATGATGTTAATATCTGGAAATCTGCAAATTGTTCTCATTGTGGAGTTGATTCTTCCTTGAAGCATTGGAATCGCCAAATCATTTGCTTTTTTTAAAAAGCCTATGTGGTTATACTTTATCTTCTAGCAGTATTTCTTACTTATAAAATGTTGCAAATTGTATTTTCCTTAATCTACGTTACTCATTTAGAGGCCCACTAGGCAGCCATGCTTCATCAAAACTAATACAGATTCCAAAGGGGAAGATGATGGCAACACAGAGCATCAAAAGCAGGAAGAGAAAGTGGTTGACAGAGAGGGAAAGTGTGCTTGGTTACCATGAGTATTGATGTATTTTGTGTGGAGAACCTTTCTGCAACAGCCAGTGTTCTTAACTTGATGCATGAATGTTTTTCACTTTTCCTATCTATTTTAAGTGAAATAGATTGGTAGAAGTAGCTACAGTTAGAGTGGGTGCAACTACTATTATTGAGTTTGCATCATGTGTTAGAATGAGATTCTTTTTTACCTCCTTTAAGTGATTAGTGATTAACATTGTGTTATGTGGAACTAGCATGAATGCTTTAATTAAGATAAAATACAGAAGAATTTCCTTGATATATTAGCTGTAAGGTGAGTCTTATTTTAATTCCAATGTGGCCAGTAAATTTGGTCTTGGTATTTGCATTTCCCAGTTGATCCTCCTCTACTCATATATTTCAATTAATGTTGATACCATTCTATACTCATACATCATTAGTAGCTGAATAATGCCTACTTAATATTGAAATCATTAAATATATAATGATGCTGCTGATGTTTATTATAATAATCAGCATCATAGTTCGTATGGAATGGGGATATTTGGTGAGTCACCTGATCAATTCATTCAGGGCCACACTTGACCCGTTGCAAGAAAAGCATTCCTACAGTAGCAGAAATGTTGCCTTGAATAGCTTTCTTTAATTCTGTTATAAATTAATTGTAATAAATTAAATTCACTGCTTTAAAGCAATCTGATACTGAGCGGGATGGCTCAGGCGGTTTCGTCTGTGACTCACATTCAGGAGGCCCAGGCTCGATTCCCATGGCCGACCTACCTAACCCATGGGTTTTTGCAGGTTTTTTTCCGGGTCATCAGGCGAGTGCTCGGTAGGTCAATTACATACCCTGACTTTCCTGTCCCTCCATTCATCTGCATTATCATTTCATATCTCCTCTTATTTGGTGATCTCTTTCAGGGTAGAAGTGTCAGCGGGAGTCTCGGTGCTGTCGTGACTTCTTGGGTCAGCTGTCCTCTGTCTCCTCTCATCTCATCCTCCCTCCCAAGGATGCCCCATTTGGGGCTTAGGTGCAATAAACTACAGGTTTCAGTGCTGAATCCCCTCCATAGTAATACTAATCCTAATCCTAAGCAACCTGGTTATTTTTCAATACGTTTGCTTTCAGAATTGTAAAAGGTTTATGTTGTTTGTACAAGTGAGAAATCTACATTCTTAAATTATCTGAGATTTATGAAAAAAATCACTGGCTTGATGCAAAGTTCTACAATTGCACTTTTAGTAAAAATTGAATATACATCATATGATACATTTATAAAAGGTATGTTAATTGGTGGTTATAAATATTTATAGTGGCATTTTATATTTTGCTTTTAGTAAGTGACGTAGGTACAATAAGTGATAGTAAAGTTCCATCTGCATTTTTTTTAGAATTATGGAAATATGACTTACAATGTTCTTTTTTTTTTAACTTTTAAGAATTTTGTCTTTGGAAGCAACTGTGGCATTTAATTTATGTACTTTTAATATTAGCTTTCAATTATTGCTTGAATCGGACTCACATTTACATCCTTATTCAAAGTTCAAGTCTTTGGATGATATAGAATTATCCTAGTTAAAGTATGGTGTAGTGATCAAGAAGTTTTGTTAAAATATGCATTTAATTATTATCTTTTGAAAGCATCTGTGGCCCACTGTTGGGAGGTCATAGGTTCTATTCCACTTGGCTGATCTTTCCGAACTATGGGTATTTTCAGAGGTTTCCCAGGTTTCCAGGCAAATGCTGGTAAGGATATTATATCTGTCAAATTTTCTGTCCTTCCATTTCACTTCACTTTTCATCCTGGTTAGCACAGAATTTGCTCTCTGTAAATCCTCATCCTCTGGATTGGGGGAGGTTTTGAGATCCTCAGTCCCCCCAGAAGATTGTAAGCCTGCAGAAGGAAAGAGAGCTAGTTGTAGCAGCTGTCACCAAGGAGTTTACATCTTAGCTGTTTGGGATCCCGTTCCTTAGTACCATTACTTCTAAGGTCCAGCTACCCTTAGTATCCCTTAAACCCTCCGTCCTTCTGGGGGCTGTAAACATGAAAGATCTTCCACCAGGTCTTCAAGCACAAAAGATATTAAGGTACTAAGTCCAAACCTTGCGCTTGAGTCATAACTGTTAGCATGTGCTTTTAACATCAGAAATTTTGCCAATTAGCCTTACATTGTTAAGAAGTTCATCATTCAGTAGTATCTTATCCTACACAAATTGTGTGAAAGAACTATTAATTATAATTAATGATAATTATCCTTGACTGACTTCATAATTAGTTAAACTATGAAGCCTGTGACTTGAAAGCACTTATGACATTCTAAGCTGCAATTGGGATATTTCCTCTCAAAATGAATTTGAGATTTAATTGTTGTTTGTTAGGAAGAGTGCAAGTCATTTGGGAAATACAGTGTTATGACAGTATGATGTCATCATAGCTCAGTTGGTTTCAACTGGACAGGAACCAGAAGATCCCTAATTCAAATTCTGGCTATTGAATTTTTTAATAATTGAACTAACTGTTTATCTTCAAATAATAATACAGATATTTTGTACTATCATATGTATTCTTCTGTGTTTTCTTAATTTTTATATGCCTAAAATCTAATTTCAAACTATATTTTAATAATTTTCCATAAATATTGCTGTGTGCATTTCTGTCAGCAATCTCTCTAGATTGCTTGTTTTCATATGTTTTTCTTTTCTTTTCTAAATATATTGATGATGTACACATATAAAACTTGCCAGAATTTGAAAGATCACTCTATATGCGGGATCAATGCACTGGACTAGTTCCCCATTCATTATAAAACTTACAAACTGCTAAAAAGCCAAAACAATGAAGCCAGGTGGAATTCCAAGGATATAATGAACATAAAAAATCTGGTGGCAGAAATATTCAAAAAGCATAATAAAAGTGTGATTTATAAGCTGCAACTCTTGTAACTGAAGGCACATGATTCAGCAGATTACCCCCACCACAGCAGCTACAGTATACTCTGAAGGATGTAGTCAGGTTAAATGTTTACAAAGAAAATGCATACTTTTGTATGGCATCATAAGAAACATGAATTATGTCTTCGCACTTCAAAACATGCATGAAAATTTATTTGAAAATTGAAACCAATAGCAACAAATATGTCAAAACTGGTTAATGCCACATGTGTATTTATATGCCACCTTTAACATTTTGAGCCATATTGGTGGGTGTTTACTTTTGGAACAATTGCTCATTGACAGTGATATTCACTTACTTTACAGCTTTACAATGGTGTATCTCTGGATTGGTATTACTTTTGGTTATTACATTCAGTTCATGCATACATTCATGTTCTCTGCATGCTTCTAGACTATGGGGAGGATAGGGAATAATCCTAGTTAAAATAAAATTTCTGTCCTGCAACATGGCGTAGTGGGCTAAGGCTTTGGTTCTCTGCGACGGAAGGTGCCTGTGTTCAATCCCACCCCTAGTGGGTGCAGATTTAAGTCCTGGGAATAGGACCGGGGGCCACTCACATCGTCTGGAAATTGAAGAGCTACGCTAGGTGGGAAACCCTGGTGTAGAAAGCCAACCCCCCGTCTGGGGGTGCTGATATGTTGACCACATCTCCTACCCATATTGGTTGGATGATCGCCCATCTCTGCCTTGCATATGTGGGCATGAGGCCGGCAGTTGGTTTGGCAGGCCTTGGCCCACCCAAAAACATTTAATAAATTCAAAAAGATCTTTAAGGCAAAAAATATCATCTTGGCACCTACAAATAGATACTCAGTATTAAAATTGTTAAATTCAAAAATAAAAGATGAAATCCCACCAATTAATAGATCCGGGATATACCAAATAAGTTGTAAGGATTCTGAAAAATGCTACATAGGTCAAACTAAAAGAAACCTAGAAACCAAAATCAAACAGCACTTTAGAATCATCAAATTGAAACAATAAGATAAATCAGCAGTAGCATTTCAATTTTGGAACAGAAACCATGACTTTGAGCCAAATCCAAAATTACTAAAAGGGGTGATAAACCAAAACAAACTGACAATACGGGAGAACATATTCATATGGAAAAATAACAGAGTAATGAACTTTGAAATCCCACCAGTAGATAATTTGACAAAGAAGTTCATAGTTCCACCACCAGAGAGAAGGGAGCACATGGCAATAACAGACAATAGTTGGACCAAGGTTGATAATGGATGCTACAGCTTCTGAAATTAGTCCCTCAATAATATAAAAATGTAAGTGAAGAAGTGTTGAAAACTGACTACATATAATTTTTTCAGTTAATTTTGATGCCACTGTAACTAAATTCCTCCAATCATGCATAATTTGGTTAATATATTTAATGTAGATAATAGATATCTATTTATGATATCATATGAGCTGATAAGTGGTACCATCTGCTATTACCCTTCCAGAGAGCAGAACACCCTGCAAAAATTTTCTTGTCAGAGGCCTTCATTACATAGATACTTTAGTTTGGACTGTCATGCTTTCATCTTTTTAACCTGCAATATCCTATAAATGCTTAAAATATGCTTTTGAATACTTAACATTTGCTTTAATACAGAAAAATATAAATTTGAGATATACATGTGAAGTAGAAACAAGACAAGAACTCAAACTAGGAATTCATACTCATATACAGCTCACGGATCAAATATTGTTCTTTATGATTGAGTAACAATAAGATAATTGTTCATACTTGCTCATTTATGAATCACTTCATGTTAGTTCTAGTAGCAGACATTTTAATCTAAATTAGCAGATTAGTAGAAATGGAAGAGGCATATTTTGATAGAATCAGCTAATTGCAGGACTCAGTTACAATATTAATATAAGCTTTGTTTAAATTATATAATTATGTAATATGCATAAGGAATAAGTAATATTGTATTCTTACCCGTCTTTTCATTCTTTCATCCAAAAGTTTCTGATATACAGCAAACAGCATGGTAAACAAAGCTGGTTCATTTATAATGTGTACAGAATACACTCTCACCGGGGAGCAGTTCTGAAATTCAATTTGCAGAAATTAGAAGAATCTTCAGAATAATTCCTCATCAAGTTTTGTATGGCATTTTATTATACTTAACATCCTCCAAAGTAAGTGGGATGATTAATGAAATGGGTGAAACAATGCTCAAATGAGCCCGGGGTCTAGATAGCTTAGAGTTACATAACATTCATCTTTCAGGATAATGGAAAACTCCGGAAAAATGCTTATCCAGATAAACTTCCCTGACCAAGATTTGAGCTCAGGATATCTTGAATGTGGGGCAGAAACGCTATCCCCACACCACAGAAGTGGACTGTTTTGTTATTACAGATGTAACACTTTAATTGTGTTTAAGTTATTATGCAGATATCTGAAGATTTCACCAATGGATATGTTATGCAGTGTCATTTAAAATGAATATTCCCCACTCTCCAAAGTGCTTTTGGTTTGAAACAACTAAATTTTGACATAGTAAGGTTTCATTTCAATTTCATTTTTCTGGTATACATTTCTCAATAATGTCAGGTTTCATTCAGGGGGACATGCAATGGTACCATCCCGGCATCATTTTCTTGTTTTAAAAATAAAAAAATAAGAACCTCTAGCAAATCAAAAGTTGCTGTAAGCCACCTTTTGAATCATTTTTACGAAAAGGCAAATAATCTAAAATTGTGTGTTGTTTCTCAGGTTTCCTGCTTAAATTCACAACCTCTTTGATTATTAAGAGCGAATTGCAACTTTTACCTGCCCTATTTCACCACTGTAAGTAGGTTTATGTGAGGATACTTGGCTTGTCTTTAAATTAGTCCAGCCAAAGGACAAACTTTTCAAAATCATACATCAATTCTTCTGCTTTAAAATTATTTCCATTATCTGTACTTAGAAGAAAGTAAGCCAAAGAAATATTGGGAAATTATTCTTTTAAGGTAGATTTAAAATTCAACAAAGCATTATTCATGAGTTCATTATATTTGTGGTTTTAATTGTACTTTAATTATCTCTTCCTTGGCTATTTTAATTATTATCATACTGATAGTCACTAGCTCTTTTTCAAGTGACTACTTTATTTACGACTACAGCTAGTCTTCTTTTCTGGAACAAAATAGATCATATATCAAAAGACCCAAAAATGTAGGAACCGCTGTGCGGTGTTTATCCTCTGCGCACACAGAAACATGGTAACACACAGCTACTGTAAACAAGGATACGCTGCTGATGTTTTTTTCTCTGCTCTGATAGCGCAGTAGTAACGGTGATATTGTGTGGCTGAGTTATTACCAGTGTGCTTTATTATTTTGTCCTGTACTTACAAGGGAACCATTACTATGCTCACACCTGTACGTGCCTGAGAGTTTAATGGCATCATCTGTGCTGTGTGTGGGGCATGTGCTCCAAAAATCGGGTGCAGAGTGTAGCTGAAAGTACCCGAAAATGAGTCAACAATACGTAGGAACATAAAGGCATAATAACACAGCATTGTACGAGAAGGATTGTTTAGACTTGACCATAAGGAATCTACAGCTGGCATACGTAAGAAGCGCCATCCCGCACGCCCACCATAGAGCTGACAGGGATGTCCAGCAACTACTTGCTAGTGGTCGCATGCGGCACTTTCCAGCCTTCAGTTTTGGGCATTGTGGTAGATACTATTCTGCAACAGATTTTTGGTGCATATGGTTTTTACATATATATGGCATTATACCATCAAATTTTCAGTTGTGTAGCGGTGTGAGTACATTGATAGTTCCTTTGTTAGTCACACAGTGTATTATGGTTCAGTATATATTTTCTACTGCACAACGTGTAGTTATTTATGATTTGTATGTGTTAACGCAGTCAGCTTGCCAGATGTAATTATGATTTGCAGGAAGATTTGCAGAAGTTCCAGGCTGTACAGCAATCTCCTTAACAATGACCAAGGTAAACATATTCTTAATCTATCCCGACTACTGTACAGCGTAGTCAAAGTAGAACATCGCCGACACAATATGGAACTGCCTCAGTGTACTAACTGCCAAAACTATGGACACACCAAAAATTACTGCCACCTAGAGCCCCGTTGTGTTCGCTGCACAGGCAACCATCACTTTTCTCAGTGCACGAAGCCCTCTACTACACCAGCTCAGTGTGTTAATTGCCAACAAGATCATACGGCAAACTATCGCGGTTGTTCTCATTACTTACAGCTGAAGGAACAACAGTCTCAGCGCTTTCAGGCAATACCATCCTGCCATAATTCACAGCAACCAACCTGAGCTTCTCAACAACAGCCACTGGTTCAGCAACAACAAGCACAGCGTCCACAACAGCAACAACAAACACGTCATAGTCCTTCCGCAACTGTTCCTTCTCCGCCATCACGGACTTATTCACTGGTACTGACTGGGCGTTCACCTCCCTCTCAAGGGCGTTCTTCAATTCCTTCACCAGAGGATTCTGCATCTGCACCTCCGTCTTGGACTTCCTTGAAAGAAATGATTGCAACGCAAGGTACTTTTCTGTGTAATCTGTTTTCTCCAGTTCTCCCGCAACTGCTGCAGCTTCTTCGTTCCCTTCTTTCTCCAATTTTCCACAATGGCCATCCGTAATTTGGCATCTCTACATCAGCTCACACTCCTGAATTGGAACTCTAGCGGTCTTCGGGCTAAACGTTCCTCCTTCATAGCATTTCTTACACATCACAATGTTGATATAGCTTGTGTAACAGAGACACATTTTCTTCCCAATGAGAATTTCACTGTTCCTGGTTACGTCATTTACCGGCAGGACCGTGACGCAGATAAAGCATCTGGTGGAGTGGCTCTTCTCATCCGACGTTCTCTGAGTCACAGCGAGATATTTCTCCCACATGTGCCCAATTTGGAGTGGTGGGTATTAAACTCTATTGTGCAGACGGTGGTGACCTTATCATTCTTAGCGCATACAAACCACCGAATCGCAGGCTGAATACTACATATCTCTCACTTCTCTTCCCTGCAGAAAACAGCACTCTGCTTCTAGGTGATCTCAACTGTAAGCATTCCTCCTGGGGATGCCGAACGACAAATCAAAATGGCCGAATTCTGTTTACAGCCCTTGCTACTTATGGCCTATCGATATTGGCACCAGAAGATCCTACTCATTTTTCTTCCAATCTCTTATTTGCCCCTGATATTTTAGATATCGGTATACACCGTAATCTAAACCTACCCACTTTTGTTTCTTCCATACCAGAGCTTGATTCTGATCATTGCCCGGTGATTGTCACCTTTTTTATTCCACCTGCCTTCCACCAATTAGCTCCTAGGCTGCTCAACGGTTACATTTATTGGGAAACATTCCAGTCTCATCTGGATGCAACACTCACCAGTTCGTACCAACTTGCCAGTAATCACGATGTGGATCTCGCGATACAGCACTTCACTGACACCATTTGCAGCTGCGCCCGACTTTCCACTTCTCCACATAGACGACATCATTCTTCCCCCTTCTTACCCCTCTCCATTTTAAGTCTCATCCGAGAAAAAAAACATGTTCGTCGACAGTGGCAACGGGACCGACAACCCTGGCTCCGTCGAGAGCTCAACGGACTCATTCGACAGGTGAAACTGGAGTTGGAGCGACATCGTCTAGAGTCCTATGAGCGCTATCTTGCGTCACTCTCTCCTTCTGACCACACGCTGTGGGAGGCCACCAAACGTGTTCTTCGTGAGCCGACTGTTGTACCAGCGCTGTCTGCAGGTGATAGACTGGTTACAGATATTCCCACCAAGTGTGAAATTTTGGCCGATCGCTTTGACCGTGTGTTTACACTTCCCATATCAGCCGATGATGAGACTATTGCAGATGTGGAAAAGGAGCTACATACCTATCGCACTCGACCCACAGTCTCACAAAGGATTTCATTTACAAATCCATGGGAACTATCTTCCCTGATTCGAGCCCTTCCCCTTAAGAAATCTCCCGGGCACAACTTGGTTCCTAACATTGTTATCAAGAAGCTCACCAAAAAAGCAGTTGCATACTTGTCATCCATCCTCAATGCCTGTCTACGCCTCGGCTATTTTCCTCGCACCTGGAAGCTTGCCCATATAGCAGTCTTCCATAAGCCCAATAAACCCAAACACCTCCCCGAAAGCTATCGTCCTATAAGTCTGTATAAGTCTGTTGCCGACCCTCTCCAAGCTGTTTGAAAAAGTAATTCATCGCCGTCTTCTGTCTTACCTTAATCATAATCATGTTCTTCCGCCTTATCAATTTGGATTTCGTCACAAACATTCCACTACCCATCAGCTTTTACGATTAACTCAGTCAATTGTTCACGGCTTCGAGGCCCATCAATATACCACGGCTGTCTTCCTTGATGTGGCACAGGCATTTGACAGGGTTTGGCATGATGGTTTGCTCCTTAAGCTCTACCGCATCGGTCTTCCTAATTACTTATCACATCGAATCCACAGTTTCCTCTACGACCGCAGCTTTTCAGTACGCATTAGTGGAAAGCTTTCATCCCCACGTAATATTACTGCAGGTGTCCCACAGGGTTCTATCTTGGCCCCGACTCTATTTAATATATACATTTCTGATATTCCTGACTTAGCTCCGACTTCTTTAGCTTTTTACGCTGATGACACAGTACTATATTATTCTCATGTTAATCTCCAACACGCACAACAAGTAGTACTGCTCTCTTTAGATCGCCTAACTCATTGGTTCAGCACTTGGCGGATCTCTTTCAACCCTCAGAAAACCGAAGCTAAAATCTTCACTCTTCGCCGATATACTCCGCTTACTCCATTGTATCTCTACAGGAACAATTGGCTCCCCACTACAACTCCCATTAAATACCTTGGAGTGCTTTTGGACTCTCGACTGACCTGGCGTGCTCATATCGATCGTCTTATATCACTGGCCTCCGGGCGACTTTCAAAAGTCTCACCTCTGTTGCATCGCCGTTCCAGCCTCGGCCTACAGTCTTCATTGTTACTCTACAAATCACTCGTTCGTCCGCTTATTACATACCTGCCAAGTGTGGGAGGCCGCACATACATGTCATCTGCGTCGTCTTGAGGTTATACAGAATCGCTTCATGCGCATCGCTGCCAACGCTCCATGGTTCATCCGTAATCAGCAGCTCCATTACGAACTAGGACTGTTACCTCTTCACGACTACATTCGCAGGATCGCTCGTCGTTTCTTTTCCACGCTGCAAGAATTTCCAGGAGCTGTGCATTATAGCATCGGCGTCCGCACGCGCCAGCCCTCACGCGTGAAGAGGAGACTACCACAGGACCTGCTTCTAGGTGATACATCTGATTCGATTGATGTCTGTCTTACATCTTCAATATTGACATAATTTCTCAGAGAGTATTATTGGAGTTCTAACTTAATGTAGTCAGGGGGCGGCCTGTTAGCCTACCCCTGAGTGTTATTGTTCTTATTGTACTGTTACCTTCTTTTCACTCTGATCTGTAAAGCATTGTACTGGTGATCGATCAATTAAAAAAAATGTATAAATACAAAATAATGATTATTGGAACTCTGTCGAACCTAATATTTTTCATGAAACACCCCTTCATGGTGAAAACATTGGTATATGGTGAGCCATTAGTGAAGAAAGAGTTATAGGCCCAATCTTTTTTTTTTTTTTTTTCGTCGACAGTTACTCTTACATACGTGAATAAAATTATGCCTGCCTTTTTTTTTAGAGAATTAAGATAGGGAGCGTGATTTTGCCATTTTTCAACAAAACTCTGCAACAGTTCATACACACACCTCGGTAGCATAGATGGTAGCATGTCTGCCTCACGTTCCAGAGGTCCCAAGTTCGAATCTCGGTCAGGGTGAGTTACCTGGATAGGTTTTTTCCGGGTTATTTCCCTTACCCTTAAAGACGAATATCGGGTAACTCTAAGTTCCATGGACCCTGGACACATTTGATAATCATTTCACCCGTTTCATTCACCGTCCGATATGACTTAACGTTGGAGGATGTAAAATTAAAAAACAATAACAAAATAAACAGCTCATACAATCTTTCGATGAAAACAATCGAAAATGTGTTTCAAAATAGAAGTATTAGTAGAGATTTGTGGCCCCCTCAGTCCCCCGACTTAACCCTCTACGATTTCTGTATCTGGGGAAGCTTATAGCATAAAGTGTAAAAGACAAACCTATACTGGAAGTAAGCAAAATATACGCCAGGAAACTGCCAGTATTTCACAACGTTAACTACTACGAGTGATGTATAGTTTCCTAAAGAGGTGCAAAACATTCATGGACATTGCAGTGGCCAATTTCAGCATCTCATTTAATAAACCAGTAAGTAAAGCCTTTAAAAGTAGTTTGCTTGGTTTCATCCGCACCTTTCTATGATAACGGCAGTCGGCAACGAACGCCGAGGGAGCGGACATGTTCGTACGTTTTTTAATCGCCTGTTATTTTAATGTGAGACAGTGAACTATTTGTTACAGGAGTATTCCTAAAGCTAATTCTGAGAATAAGGAAAAGTATTTACTTAAGGACTCTGTGTAGAGAGCAGCACAACACAATGTGAAAACCTTGATATTGCAACCATGTGAAAAAAAGGATATCAAGCATTTTATACCTCAATATTAATGACAAGACAGAGTTGCACCAAACACACTTTGTCAGTAGAATCGTTATCTCAATGCTCATTTTATATCATTTTATATATTTTTGTACTGTTCCTTAGCATGAGCTTCGGCTCTGGGAACCTTTTCAGACAAAAATAAATAAACAAATGAATAAATGCTAGTTTACAATCGCGTTCACTTGTTACAAATTTGCAGAATAAGCAGGTCAAGTTTAATGTACCTTTATGCCTCTGTTGCACGCACCAACTTGAAGTGTTCGACGTATACAGAACGTTTTCCTTTTACACTGCTCTGCTAGGCTAATCTGACAAAACTCCGATATTCACTGGTCAACTCACAACTAGCAACTGCTCTGCTCTCACCACTGCCTGAGGGGTCCGTCTGTCCGTGGTCCTGACAGGCTGTACACAGCCCGAAGGTTTTTTGCTGAGTGCCCACCCATTTAATGGGTTTTATCGCAGATATCTTGGTGCTTGAACCCCTTTTATACCTCTCCGGCCACGCAGGAATTGCTCTAGGAGCCGAAGTCTCGAGTTTCTGGAAACCGAAGGTCTGGGAGAATTTCCCGCGCGGTAACGTTGCGACTCGCTCTTTCGGCTTCGTGACGTCAACTAGTGGCTGTTGCGTTTATATTTTCTCTGACACAGCCAAACAATGGTGGAATAGCTAGACTCATACTTAATCTCTCCACCACAGGCACCCACCCTTACCATGATACTATGGAGAAGAATAAAAGAAAGAGGAAATGAAATGTAATTGCCTCATTATTCAGTGATGGGTAATGCCTATTAAGAAATGTATTAGAAGATATGGTAAAAGGGTTTGAAGGAGAAGGAAATGCTAGATAATATTAAGATATGTGATTCGTAAATGAACGTCCGCGATATGGCTTAGTGATTAGACCGCTTGGCCCTCACCAAGGCGGCCCGAGTTCGATCCCAGGCCACTGCAAAGTGAGATTTGTGGTGGACAACGTGCCGCTGAGACGTGTTTTCTTCGGTTCCTCCGATTTCCCCCGTGAGCACTCCACCAAATGCTCCATCATCATGCTTCCTATCATTCATCTCGCCCTCATCCACTTCCTTCACCTTCACACCAGGCATTGGGCTGATCACCTATCCTAGTTCTCTATCAGATCCAAAGCTTCGGTTCCTCAGGCCCGACCTTAAAAAGGATAGAGGAACAAACACCACGATAGTGGTACAACTAGGGAAGTTGAGAAGAAGATTCATATATGATGTTAAAGGGGAAGAAAAAGAAATATATAATAAGAAAGGATGGAAAAGTTGTGTTTAGGACCACCCCCACATTATTTATATATACCCTATTGAAGCGCATGAATGTGAATATTAATAACCCACAAAAATATGCTTTGAGACAATTGAAGATAGAGTCTGCTTTTTCTATACAAGTGTTGCGCGCACTGGTTGGTGATAAAAAGAAATTCTCGTAATATCTCATTTGGGAGATAATATTCTGCATTTGTTAGCAATAAAGAAATATTCCAAAAACGAAACTCGTGTAAGAAAAGATATGAAAGTGGTTGGAACACATCTCCTTTACAAATGTTCAGTACTTACCGCAAGGTAATGAACCATCCTTCGTGCAAATGCTGGCGTAATGCCCCTCAGTTGTTGCAGACCCATACCCTTTAGGTCAAAAATCACCACCAACCCTGCCATCTGGGTGACAGGCTCCAGAGAAAGGACTTCAGTGCAGAGATTTCCGGCCATAAGAAGGGCATCATTGGGGCAAGTACGAGGTGCCCAAAGACCAACTCGTATCCATAGCACTCTTCGGCCAAATTGATCTCTTCCTCCCAAGATCTTCATCACACCAGACTGTAGGATATTTCGGAGAGTTCGGCAGTACACCAAATCCTTCTGGCTTTGTTGTTTAAATTCCCAATAGTGCTTCAGCTGCGGAGAAAAATTACACATTGATGCCTAATATAAAATGCAGTACAGAAAAAATGCTTAGATAATCTGTAGGATAATGTTTTATATCAACATAGAAGTTACACTTTTCCTGAAAGCACATTTTTGCTTTCTGTAGCACCTATTTAGCAAAACTGTTACTACAAACTAGCTTTTGCATGGGAAAAATCTTGATTATTCTCTATTTTCTCAAAAGTGGCTCAAAAGATTTTGATTAAAATATAATATATATTACATTTTCTAACACTAATGTATGAACTCCTCTTTATTTGATTGGACTTCGTTTAACTAGAGAATATTAATGAATGAGCAAATATTTATTGCAAGAAAAATGTAAGAGTTCGTAAAGTACATAATTTGGGTGAAAAAAAGAACAACTTATTTTTGTTGTGTTCCTTTTTACAAATTTAGATATTTGCCAAGCATAAATACAACTTAACTTGAACGTATTTATTTGTTTTTTCTGTCACAAGAGTTTGTTACAGTGAAAGGAGCAAATAAAATTTGTATCTCCTTTCACACGTTTCTTAGTAACAAGTATAACAAAAAGTGGGAAGAACACTCGCTTTCAAAATTAATACTCTAACATATAATGGATTTATTTGAATTTGTGATTAGCAAATGTGATCTTAAAACTATGTGAATGTATCATATATAAGATTTTTCCTCCTCTCTAGAGGAAATATTTCATGCCACCAAAAGTTTTGACAAGTTTTCACCGGGTATATATGCTTTGAGAAATCCTAATCCCAAAAGCACTTTTCGAAAAGATTTCATAAGCTCTCTCTCTCTCTTTCTCTCTCTCTTTCTCTCTCTCTCTCTCTTTCTCTCTCTCTTTCTCTCTCTCTATCTCTCTCTGTGTGTATGTGTGTGTGTGTTTGTTTGTGTGTGTGTGTGTGTGTGTGTGTGTGTGTGTGTGTGTGTGTGTGTCAATGAATACCAAAGAAGGGTCTGATTATTACCAACCTTCGTATTTATTATGTATTTCAAATGGGAAGGCGTTTGTCTTTGAGCGTTACTGGGTGAGCAACCAATCGGAGTCCTGTGGTGTTGTATTACATTCCCGCTAACTGGTGTGTGAGGAGCGCCAACCTAATCAATCAATCAATCAATCGCGCTAAGACAAAAATTCAGATTTTGCCGAAACTGATCCATGTGGAAGGTAGAGAGTAATGTATCTAACATAACCATGAAAACCCCATATTTTTAGCTCAAATAGTTATTCTAATACAAATAATTAAACCACTATTACCTGTATTATAACAATAAATCGCGACGTAAGCACTGTAAGAACATCATTATTGGTTGGCATGTATGCGTGTACGTATATTTGTAATTACTCAGAATTGCAACGTAAATGTTTGACATGACGTGATAAAAGAATTACTTTGAATAATCCAATTCGAGCGAGAGGAAACAAATTTCCTGCTGCCCTGGCAGAACGTGTCTGGTCACATTATATCTTTGTTTATGAATGGTTCGTAATCTCTATTTACTCTAGAGAGTTCAAAGTGGTTGGTGTGTATGTACATATACTTTTCATTACTCAGAACTGAAATTTAAACTACTGACATGACGGATAAAAGAATTACTGTGAATAAGTCAAGGTGTTAAATTCGAGAAAGAGCAAACACTTCATTTCCTGTTAGCCTGTGGAATGCTGTATGCTTATGTTTATGAATGAATGCTGGATAAGAAGTGTTTATTTACTCAGGAGAGTTCAGATCAAAATAATTCAGTTGTTCTTTACACAACAGTAGAGTAAGAGTTAAATAGTGCAATGGCTTTTTGCGGTGAATTTAGTGGCGAGTCAGAAAGGCAGGTATTGCGAAGTCAGGCTCGAAGCACTATTTTTAAGGTGTACACGTTCTTCAAAAATGTTTCGGAAACAGCAACTAAAAATGAGTTATTGCAAAGAGTACTTCCGCTTAAAACACGGAAAAAGTGTATCAGCTGGATCAACTTGCAATTGAAACGGGACACGAGGTAATACGCCTCCCACCTTACCACTGCAAATATAATCCAATTGAGTTGGTGTGGGCTCAAATAAAAAGGGGGATTGCAAAAATAAATAATACTTTCAAACTGACGGAGTTAAACGACTTTTTTACGAAGAAATTGACAAGGTAACACAACAGGACTGGGAAAACGAGGCATGCAGAAAACCTTCAAGAAGACGATTTTAAGAAACAAATAGCACGTGACGAGATCTTGGAACCTAAATCATAAATTTGCAAGACTCAGACGATGAAGACAGTGACAATGACGAATTGTCTCTTAATGGAAGTGACATTGACAGCGATATGGATGAGCCACTGGCAGTTCCCTTGGATGAGAAAAACAGGTAAATCATAAACTATAATTATAATTATAGTTATAGTATTTTAAAATATACATTATTTTCGAAAATGCTTTTTCCAATTTTGATTTTGGCAACTGCATCATAGTAAAAGTTTGTAAAATATAATTTGCTTACCCTTACGACCTGCATGTTGTATGAGTGTGCGAGAGAGAGGGAAATATAAAAGGAGTGGGGTAACAAGCTGGCAACGCTGAGTGTGATACGGCATTTGATTAGCTGGACTCCAGAACCCTTCTCATTTGAAACACATAATAGGTTCTCTATCGTCCAAAGATGCCATAAAAAGGTTTTCAAGAAAATCCTACGACCCAAACTACGCTTTAGATGAATTCCCACTTCAGCCAGTTTTCGCTGCCATTTTTTTTTAGTTTACGTTCTTCAACGTAAAGTCATATCAGACGATGAATGACATGAGCGAAACGATGCTCAAATGAGCCCAGGGTACATACAGCGTAGAATTACTCGACATTCTCTTTCAGGATAAGGGAAAGCCTCGGGCAAAGCCTGATCTAGATAATTCACTCTGACCAAGATTCGAACTCGGGACATGTTGAACGTGAGACAGACATGCTACCATCTGTGCTACCGAAACGGGCCCACTGCCACTTAACATCGGTCTATCACTTCACTAACGTGACGTAGTTCCACTTTCGCTGTAACTTCACTTTCTTGAACGGCGTAGCGGCTTCTCGAAATACACTGATGTAGCCTCTTCTTCCGAACGGTTCACACATAAAACGTCTACTCCCTTGCAGAACAGCACTCAGTGTCCGTCACCAGTCATCACCCTGTCGTTAGGAGCACAGCTCTTTTCCTTGCACCAAAAGTGCATTAACTTGCTCACGAACTCACCCTCTTCGTGAGACTCGCTCTGTCATGCTGATACGCTTGCGAGAGCGGTGACTTACGTAGCCGTAGGAATTTTCCAAGCTGTTTGAAGTGAAGAAACATCCAGAAGGTTCTAGTAACTTGGCGATAGCGCTTTTCGTGTTTACGCTGAGGGAAAGCCTTACTTATCTGTACAGTTCAGAGTACCTGACGTCTACCGTGCGCATAACCCCTCCATCAGGTGTTTAAAATATTTGAATTACTTGGTGCAGAAATTCTTCAAGTCCAATCACTATGATTTTTCAGGAGACGAAGAAAACTAAATTATGCTTCATACCACATACTTAAAGAAACTTAACTTAAATATATTGAAGTAAAATACCAATTGCATATTTGATACAAAGTTTTAAGCATCCAGTAGCTTTAAGCTCAGGGATATTGCTTATTAAATGTATTGGACATAAGGGATTTCTGCCCCAAATTGAACTATATTATATATAGGGCAGCATCATTTTTATATTCAATTACAACATTCCAAAAAGAACCTAAAACACTTTACTTGGTCCACATAAGTGGTTAGTGAGTACAAAAATGGCCAAAGTTGCATTTCTTGAGCCACGTAAGTGGAGTTAGAGTACAAATTACCATAACATGACTGGATTTCTGTCGAATACAGCTTAAATCTCTTCAAATCTGTCCTATTCTTATCACTAATCATTGGAGCTTCCCAAGGGAAAGCTAAATTCGAAAATAATTCTGGAATTGAGCATGATTCAACAAGTCTGAAAGTAAGCTCTTGCATCCCATTTGTAAAATTTCAAGCATTCGTGACACAAGGAAAACTTTTGCTGTCGGAAACCGACATGAATTATGATATTGAAAAATGTTTTATTTCTCTGGATACTTCACTTCCTTGTGATTCTACGGATAATACATTCTTCCAGTAATGTGTTGGATGATGTCAGAGAAGCCGCCCAAGCCCCGCAAAGCGCTACTCAGGAAGACGCCAGCGCCACCTCCGAGGCCTTAGACTACTGCAAGGCCAAGCTCGAGAAGATCGTCGGCTACATCAACGACACCCGAGCGCCAAGCAGGAAGCTTGAGGAAGCCCTCCGCACACATCAGGGCTACATCACGCAGAGCATTGATGACCTCCGGAGAACCCTCGCTTGAGACAACGGATCACCGCCGCCACACGCCCAGCCTCGCAGAGACTCTCGCGCCCATTGGACGCCGCCGCCACAGGACCTGCCTCGCCACAACCCTCCACGATACCGAGCCCTTGAAGGCATCAGTTGCAGCCCCGACAACTGCGGCCCTGGCGGTTGCACACTTTGCCAAAGTTAAAATTCAATAGTCACTACAGTTCACAGGTCGCAGTCAGGGTCCCCTGGATCATGGCTGCTACCTGATCACCACAAGCGGATTTTCCGCAAACCCTAGTTTCCACCCACGAACAGTCGGGTTGCTTAGGCGGTACCGGCCACCAAATTCGCCTCAACAGTCCCAACTAAATTAGCACCACAGGCCCCAATAAATAGAATCACCTCAGAACAACATCCCTCCCATGCCCCATCCTTCTTCCTGCCCAGATACCCACATACCCTGTTGTTGGTTTTTCCTATACCTTTATTCCTGTTTTCCCAAAAAAAAGTGTTGGTCACCAGGACTTGAGGTCAAGAATTGCTTCTTTAGTCACCACGTGAACTACGAAACAGCTACAGCTTGAAGAGATAGTTAAGTGTGTGTATTCCATTGACAAGAATACTGTAAACTTGTCTTAATGTCCTCTTTGCAACACTAAACTCTTGATCACAGGGCAGGTAATTGTGCGCTCTTATTGGAAAATACTCATGTATTCTATTAATTCTTCCTTTCGCTACTAATGCCAATGATTACACAATGATTTTTATTTTGGCCAGCACAATTATCGGAGAAAACGTAGAGGTGCTAATATATTATGGGCTATATCTCCATTGCTGTAATTTAGGATGAATGAGACACTTCTTAGCCGTTGTTTCATCATAAGTATATTGAATAGAACTGTTAAATTTAGAAGAAAATTTCATCATAATACCAGAATTTATTTTGCTGTCATGCACTCCCCTTTGCATCGGCAAGAGCGAAAACTGGATTTCTTAATATTATGTGTAATCACATTTTTAAAATAACAACAGTAAACAATTAGTTTAACAACGAAGTATTAATACAATGCTTACCTACAATCATAACCCAGCTTTCTAGGCACAGCTGTGTCACCTTTGTGTTTCTATACGTTTAATTTTAAAATCTAATCCTTTTACACTTTCATGTATGTAAATAACACTTTTTACTCCCTGTCTTCTTTTAACTACACCTATTTTATCACTAGCAGATCTTATTCATGAAAATTGTAAAAGCAAGCGCTTAAATAAACAATGGAGAGAATGTGCGATGTCTTCAACGTAATAGTAATTTGAACAAAAATCTCTTTTGTCCTGGACATGGGGATTTCTGAACAGAGCGAGGACCGCGTCGATGGCATAGATGGTAGCGTGTTCATGAGGTCCCGATTTCGAATCTCGGCCAGGGTGAGTTACCTGATAAGGTATTTTCCGTAGTTTTCTCTTATCCTTAACGACGAATTTCAGATAACTCTAAGCTCTATGGACCCTGGGCTCATTTGAGCATCATTTCACCCATTTCATTCATCGTCCGATATGACTTGATGTTGGAGAACGTAAATTGCAACAAAAAAGTAAAGAAAAACAGATCGAGAAGTAGTGTTACACGCTGTGATCACAATTTACTGCAGACTTGAGGGGTTTTCATCAAAATTGATGCATACATATAAAAATTGACGTATAATAAGAAGCTCTCACCTTGTATACAAATTAGACATGCGGGGTTTCTGTACCAAGCGTTTCAGTTGCCTGACAACTAAACCTTTATCTTGAATTTTCTGCGAGTACCCTGAGAAGTGCTCCTCGTTCTGGATAACTTTTACAGAACTGACAAGAAACAGACAAGCCTTCCTGCACAAAACAAAAGTGTGTCGTGCTCAAGCACGTAGTGTATGCCAAATAAATTCCTTTGAAAGGTTATCCATTTCTGAGACATTTATGGTTTGTTTGAATTTCCAAAATAACTAGACGTTTCTCAAGTAGAAAATACTATATTTTTGAGTTCTCGTGATCAAAGGCATTTCAAAGTCATTAAATAGCCCGCCTCGGTAGCGTGGAGGTAGCGAGTCTGCCTCACGTTCAAGAGGTCCCGAGTTCGAATCTCGGTCAGGGTGCGTTACCTGGATAAGGTTTTTCCCGGAGTTTTCCCTTATCCTTACAGACGAATGTCGGGTAACTTTAAGCTCTATGGACCCTGCACACATTTGAGCATCATTTCACCCATTCCATTCATGTCCGATATGACTGAACCTTAGGGGACGTAAAATTACAAAATAAAAAAAAATTAAATAAAGAGGTAGTGTCCCTTAAGCAGCCTGCTGTATTCTTCTAACTGTATTTTACTTACAAGGAACAACGTTATGAAACTATTTCTGCAACAGTTGATCTCAATTTTCTTGGCAGTGTGTAACGATACCACAGGTTGTGGACACTGATGATACGTAAAATGGAATGATAACTGGGAAAGGAATTTTGGGAAGACAAACGTTCCAGTTAGGGATTCTTCATTTGCCAGTTATGAGGACTGCGATAAGTCTGGAGAAAAACCTGTCGGGGGATCGGTTCTGGTGGAATTTGAATTGCGAATTTGGTCTCAATTAACAAAGTGTAGATACAATAATAACATTTTGTTTAAGAATAGGTAGAGAAATTATTGCGAACATAACACATACATTTCTTTAATTAATATTTAATTTCCCTGTTCATATCTCTGGCCTCACTCTTAGAAACTACTCTCTGGAGTCAACCCATTGAAATTGGTTTTTTGACGTTCGATTTTACTCTTTATAACTTTGAAGCACATTCGTACTTATTCCAGCGCAGTCGAACCCAGGACTTCTGTATAGAAAAATTAACACTGTGGCTATCGACAGCAGGGGTAGTCATTATATGCTTCGATTAGACAGAATTCATTGCTTTAAGTTGCGAAATAGGTTAATATGGCGGTTTCGCTATATCCACTATCTAAAATTAGAGATAACGGAGCCTCTGCTATGAGCTATTATATCTCTTGATTCACAAAATTTATTTATTTTTTATATAATTTACATCCTCCAACGTTGAGTCATATCAGACGATGAGTGAAATGGGTGAAATGATGCTCAAATGAGCCCAGGGTCCATAGAGCTTAGAGTTACCCGACATTCGCCTTTCAGGATAAGCGAAAACACCGGAAAAGACCTTATCTAGGTAAATCACCATGAAGAGTCGAACTCGGGCCTCTTGAACGTGAGGCAGACACCCTACCATCTACGCTACCGAGGCGGGCACGCAACATTTATATTAAATAATTATTTGATAATCTGTGATAATTATAATCTGTGATAGCTCAGTGCTGCCTCCCTGCTGTGAATAAGACAACCCCAAGAGGTAACTTAGTATCAATTTTTTTTAGTCTAATAAATATTCGACAGAAATGGTTTGTTGTTAGTAAGTATTGTGAAAATACTGTCATACCACTAGAAGTAGGCAAGTTCGTTCTGACGTATGAGAGAGGGCTTGAACCGTTAGTCTGCTCACGTAGTCGATTTGTTTACTACGGAATCTGTGTACGTTTGCCACGGCAAAGAAAATCCCAAGAGAATGAGGTGAAGAGGCGAAATTGCTGATTACACGCGGCTCCAATTTCTTAGCTGTTGTTCATCAGGGCAGGTCATTCCCGCCTTCCCGCGCGAAACACTGTCACTGCTGACTGAGGGGCGTGACGTCACTGAGAACACAAAACAAGAGCCCTTACACGTGAATGTGCGTAATGCAATATTATGATTGCACATTATTAGATAAGATAAGGCACTGATGCATGCAAATTCCACAATCCTTCTGATGAAATAAACGAGAAGCAGTTGCTTATGAGCTATTGTAGTTATTGGCTGTGTTTTTTGTCGTAACATTATGAGTAAAAGTAGAAACCATTGCGCTGTTGCTGAATGCAAACATGCTTCGTATAAAACTATGAATGTGATTTTCCATTGTTTGCCTAAAGATCGAGAACTACAGCGCAAGTGGTTTTACGCTGTAAAAGGGCTGAACCGGTTAATGTGAATAATGCAAGGGTTTGTCCCGATCACTTCCTGCCCGAAAACTATGAACGGGATTTAAAAAACGAGCTGTTAGGTTTGCCGCTGAAAAGAAAATTAAAGGGCGACGCGGTACCGTCATAGAAAATTCCTAATTGGCATGGGGATGTATTTGAGGCGGTAGTAGCAAGTACCAGCAAAACCAATTTGCAGGAAATTATCAGATACCTTCCATTTATGTATTTATTTCTATGTGTACACTGAGTTTATTCGCTCCTTTTTGATAAGAAAAGTTTGATGCGTGGAATAACAACAACAACAACAACAACAACAATAATAATAATAATAATAATAATAATAATAATAATAATAATAATAATAATAATAATAATAATAATAATAATAATAATAATAATAATAATAATAATAATAATAATAATAATAATAATAATAATAATAATAATAATAATAATAATAATAATAATAATAATAATAATAATAATAATAATAATAATAATAATAATAATAATAATAATAATAATAATAATAATAATAATAATAATAATAATAATAATAATAATAATAATAATAATAATAATAATAATAATAATAATAATAATAATAATAATAATAATAATAATAATAATAATAATAATAATAATAATAATAATAATAATAATAATAATAATAATAATAATAATAATAATAATAATAATAATAATAATAATAATAATAATAATAATAATAATAATAATAATAATAATAATAATAATAATAATAATAATAATAATAATAATAATAATAATAATAATAATAATAATAATAATAATAATAATAATAATAATAATAATAATAATAATAATAATAATAATAATAATAATAATAATAATAATAATAATAATAATAATAATAATAATTATAATAATAATAATAATAATAAATAATAAAACTGTTTTATTAATAGGCAATATCAGCAAGAGATCGCCGGTGCGAAGTTAGGACCGTGCGAAAGAGGGCGCTGTCTACTATAGCATCTTTATCTCCCAAAAAAAAAATTGACCAGTCGACCAGCACGGAGGTAGCTCCTGACCACTCTGTTGTTGCTGAAGAGGAAATAATTAGACTAAAGACTCAGATGCAAGCCCTGAAGAAAGAAAACAGTGTTTTGAAACGGCAGAACAAGGTACAGAAGTAATATTTTGTAGATTCCATGGACAAAGTGCTGCGAAGTGTAATGGAGTGATGCAAAACTTAATTTCTATAATAAGTTCCAAGTTTCCCGAAATTCATCACAAAGTGATCTCTCTTAATGTGAGGGCAAGAACCTTCACTAGAATTAGGCACTTAAACAAAAGAGCGAAGGTAGAAATGATCAGGAAACTTGCAGCAAAGGAAAGTCTTCAATGGGTTGCTTCGTCATTTTCTTGAGCTACACTGAGTAAGTACATATGAATAGTAACATGTTTTAAACTCTTAATACTAACTGCTAGAAAGAACCTTCATTATAATACACAAGTGGATGTTTATTCCTTCCGATTTTACACGTAGCAGAGCTTAAATAACACATACTGAGGAGTTAGTGTTTAATTCTCGCGGTTGAACTGTATTCTCAGTGACGTCATGCGCGTTAGCCAATGGCACCGCGACTCTCCGGAATGGCCTACCTGAGTACTCTAGTTGCCTTGGTTGTTCATGACCTGTGTTCATGACACTCAGGACAGTTTAGTTGTAACCCATTCAAAAACGGATAACGTGACAACTTCTGCTTTTGTGAAGAATGGCTTATCGGTTTTAGTGTATCCAGTGAATTCTGTTTATGTACGTCGTTCTCAGATTACCATCTTACACGTGTGACTTACATACTGTTGAGTATGCTTGGTCTAAAGTAAAACACTTTGTATGGGGACATATGTGTTGGGCAGAGGAGTCGACCAGGTGAAGAAGGTGAATAATTTTTCACCTAATATTTCCTGCATCCACCACTTCTTAATTTGCTTTAAATTGGGCTTAAAATACATCATTCAGCAACCAGTTTACTTTAAAGTAGTGTAGGTCTGGCACGTATTTAGAAGTTAATTTCCGGGGGAGTCCAAAAAATCTAAGTTGAAGTATTTGCTTTTAATAATTAATCAGGGATGTTGTTGTTGCAATTTACGTCCTCCAACATTCAGTCATATAGGATGATGAATGAAATGGGTGAAATGATGCTCAAAACCATCAAAACCATCCAGGACATATTTGCATGGGATGGGTTAAAGGACACAGTGGAATTTTAGGTAACGAGAGAGCTGATTGCTTGGCTAAGAAGGCTGCAGAATCAAATCTTCCTGTGACATACTCTTTATGTCCTATTTCTACTGTAAGGAGAATAATACATCAACATATTCTTGAAGAATGGAACCAACAATGGCTAACAACTCCAAATGGAAGTTTAACAAAACCATTATTTTTCCCTAGTGTATATGACAGAGGAACATGTGAAACTCTTGTACCAAATTTTGTTTTGACACAATTTTTAAGTGGACATGGTAAATTTGGTGAATACTTATCACGTTTTCACTTAACATCTAACCCCAAGTGCATGTGTGGTGAAGAATTTCAAACTGTGGTTCATCTCCTTTTCTGTTGTCCCATTTTCTGGAGAGAAAGACAAGAATTAATATTCAAGCTAGACTCTCTAGGAACTGAATTTTCTGCTCCGCTCACATCTTTGCTAATGAAGCCACAACAGTATAAGTACTTCATGATGTTTATAAACTCAGTGTTTAAACGTCTGAAATAGTTTAAATTAATATGCATCAGATTATAACATATTTTCTTCCTTCTAGTATTTAAAATATTTTTGTTAAAATTGTGTATTTTTATGTGTCAACTATAACCCTAATATACCACTGTGTAAAATAGGGTTCATAAATCTGGATAAATAAAAAAATGATGCTCAAATGAGCCCGGGGTCCATGGAGTTTAGAGTTACCCGACATTCATCTATCAGGATAAGGGAAACCCCCGGCAAAACCTTATCCAGGTAACTCACCCTGACCGAGATTCGAACCCGGGACCTCTTGAACTTGAGGCAGACACGCTACCAATTAATCAGGGATATGTTTTTATCATGTTAGTAAAAAGTAAAAAAAGATGTAATATGTTACATTCACATGACTTTCTCCACCCAAGCTTCTACAAATTGTTCTTAGAAAAGTTTGTTTTTGTCTTGTTTCTTTGGATGAAGTCTGTAGAAAGGCCTCTAACTGCACATGTTTTGTTCTTATACCTGGGAAAAAGTGAGATAAGCAATAATCAGATATTTGAAAAGCAAACCACTGATTGATGCATTTGAAGTATTACTTCTCTTTGAATGAAAAATGGAATAGGAACTTAGAATTTAAAATTACATATCTTTAAGTATCTGAGAATTCTAATCACCAACAAATAATATATCGGAATTGGTTAACTTTGCAATACATTATTGTAATTAACATTATTTGTGTATTTTAACGAGTTCTACTTTGCTGTGCAGTACTTTTCGTTATCTCTTAGGTTTAGAATAGTTATACGGACTTCACTTCCAGTAAAGCGGACTTCAGAGTTTATCCTCAGGAAATTCACAATAGGCATTTTGTTATGTCGCTATCTTAAATATGTGGTGCTTAAATTAAAATTATTGAAGCCATTTTTGGACGATTTTCTTGAAAGTCATCGTTTCACACACTTTAAAGATAATGAAATTTAATCCTACATTTGGTATCCCTCCAATATTTGGTTTCTGTAATATGCTATTAGCAGGAAAAAAAAAATTACACACTGGAACGCGCGCGTGGATATTCTTTTCTTAAAAAAGACTTTTTTTTTCCTGTTCTGGTGTCCTTAAAGCTTGCATTCCTGATTACATCTCAATATCAAATTTTTAAATGGAATATAAGAACGTGGTAGAGGCAATAAACATTGATCCCGTACACTGACATGAGTCTCTGGTTCTCACGGTTTCACTATTCATATAAAGCACGATTGCTCTATTCCGTATCGGCATCACACAAAGTGGTTATAGATGATTTCAACTGGAGCCCGCCTCCATAGTGTGGTGGTAGCGTGTTTGACTCCCAGTGAAGATATAGTGACTAACCTTGCCGCACGAGGGTAAGGAGGGTTTACCTCTACCTACTGTCTGCGAAGACCAGCAGACCAGCAGAAGAGTCGAGTCGTCCTGGTTTATCTGGGCGGAGTGTTTGTTTCCCAGCACCTAGCCGCTTAGTGCGGCTTTATCTGGGCAGTATAATAGAATCGTCTTATGTCTCAGGCGGTGGGGATTGTGCACCCAGTGCTGACTGCGCTCTTCCGCCTGCCTGGGAGGCATCTGAGCACAGTACGCTTGACAGGCTAGAGGGAAAGAATTAATGTCTAGGTATGGGACTTACCAGGCCCATTTCCGGGCTTGGGGGTATGGAGTCAGGGGAGAGTGGCCTTGTTTAGTTCTGGTTACCCAAAGCATCTTTGGGCAACCGGTAGCTCGGTCGGCGGCGAGGAACAGCTTGTCGTAACGGCCAAGAGTGTTCACAAGGTTATTGGGATGGGACTCTAGCTTATTGTAGATGGTGCGGCATCTCTCCCGCACCACGTCCACAATGTACAGGACTCCGGAGTAGGTGTGAAGGATGTGGGACGGGAATCTACGTCCGGTATCGTAGATCATTCGCAGTGCCCTGTTCGGGACGTACTGTAGTCTGCGGATAGTGGTCGGAGCCGCTGATCCCCAGACTTCGCAGCCGTACAGAATCAGGGGCGGTATAATCGGCCGATACAGGCCTAGCTTAAGGTGCGTTGACATGGTGGATTTAAGTAAAGGGTACAACTGGCTGAGTGCTGCATGCTCTTGTCCGGCTTTGACCCGGACGTGAGGTGCGTAGGTGAGGCCGCGATCGAGGTGGACGCCAAGGTATTTGGCAGAGGGAACCCAGGGGATTTGCCTCTGCATCTACCTCAGCGACCAATCCGGTCGCCTAGCTCGGACCTTAGCCAGGAGAAGAGCGGAGCTCTTCTCGGGGCTAATGGCCATCCTCCATTTCTCACTCCAACGGCCAATGGCTCGGAGCTGGCGCTGCAGCGGAGAATGACAATATCTTAGGTTTTTGTTACGCGCCATTATGAGGACGTTGTCGGCATATTGGCACGTAACAGTCTGTGGTTCTAGGGGGAAATCAGACATGTAGGCCGCAAAGAGTAACGGAGACAGAACACTGCCTTCCGGAACTCCCGCGGCTATGGGTCTGATAGATGACAGCCGTTCTTCCACTCTCACCCTGAACGTGCGGTCTCTGAGGAAACTGCTAATCAGGGCGAGATAGGGAGGAGGTACGTTGGCCTCCCTGAGTTTGTACAGAAGGCCTTGGTGCCAGGTTGTGGCAAAGGCTTTCTCTGCGTCTAGCAGCACCGCGACTGTCTTGAGGTTTTCCTGGAATCCCAGGGCCGTCCTCTCGGCCAGACGCAGTAGCTGCAGGGTCGTGTGTCCAAACTGGTGATCGGATAGGAGCTGCCTTTCCTCGAAAAGAGGGGTCAGGCGGGATAGGAGCAACCGCTCAAATAGTTTTGAGACGGTTGGGAGAAGACGTATGGATCGGTAGCTAGACGGAAAGACCTTGCCGGGCTTCAGGATGCACACCACTCTCGCCTCTTTCCAGCAAGCCGGAAAATGGCGGAGGTGGAGGCACGCATTGAAGATCCGCGTCAAATGGATGACGGCCCTCTTGGGAAGGTGTTGGAGCATGAAAGTGCTAACGCCATCATGTCCAGGGGATTTATTGGGTTTCAATTTACGGATTTCAGCAGTCACCGCCCTTGGGGTGACTATTGGGATATGGATCGTTCATGGCGCCGATGTGGCTCCTCATAGAGGTCTTCCACAGCAGCCTCCACGAGGTCAGTGAAGTCTTCGTCCTGGGGGTCCTCCCTCGGGTCGAATTGGCTTTCCAAATGATCCGCGAAAGCTGTGGCCTTACCTTGGGGCTCGTAAGCGAGTCTCCCGCGAGTGCCATGCAACGGATGTTGGTAAAGGATTTTGTCCCTCCTGAGAGACTTGATGATCTTCCAGGGGTGCGTTTCCTGGAGATCCACGTTTCTGAAGGTTTTCTCCCAGGCCAGATAACACGCAACATCCCACTACGTAGAGCGAGCGAGTGAAGGGGAAACGCTTTCATGAGGTGGGGTGAAGTGACAAAGTCCAAGCTCTGCTCATATGAGTGAAAGTTGCGCACAGCAGAAGCGAGTTCCAATCGAGATCAAGATAAGTTTCCTCAACAGGGTTTTTACAGTGCTTTCCCTTATCTTAAGAAGACGAATGTCTGGTAAATCCTAAGTTCTAGTGCCCCTGGACTTTGAGGGTATCACCAGTTTCACTTACTGTCCAATTATATGGTTAAAGCACATTAAAGTATTAAAAATAAATAGGTTTGTTATGAAATTATGTAGCTGAAAAATAAAACAACTTGCAATTTTGAGAATGTCAAATGTACATAAAACTTGTTATATAGCATGGGATGTTTCGAAAACAGCTAATACAAGGAAAGTAGAAATTTTGGGAGTTGCGTATTTTATGAGCTCCACGTTCTCTTGTAACCTGATGTTTTTATCCATGATACCATGGTTTCTTAGTTAAATAATCATGAAATTGAAGAGGTGCTTATCGTCTATACCTAGAAAATTCAACACTGTCGTCTCTCAAACATGCAGCATTTTAATCGTAATCATTAGACATGTTTCTGAAAACATAAAAAAATGACGGAAGTTCTTCCATCTAAAAGAAGATTTTTACTGACTTTGGTCAATGATCCTTCTCTAAGTTTAAAAAAAATAACTGTTTTGAAGACAGTCCTGAGGACAAACTAGGGGTGCACAGTCGGGAACAAAAGAACGAGTCACAGTTTCAGATTCATTCGATCATTTAGACGTTGTTGCTAATATTTTTCTCAGATATTTATTTCTCGTGAAATTGTTTTTTTTTGGGATTCAACTACTTATTAAGAGTTTTCATTGCTTTGTTTCCTACCTAGCTATTCTCCCTTTTCTTTCTTCATTAAAAGTGAAGATGATAGTTAATGAATATTAGTATTCTCTACAGCCCGTTGCTCTTGTATAGGGTCATGTGAGATGTATGTGCTTCTCCCAGATGTATGTGCTTCGATTACCGATTGATGTTTCCCCCGGGTGAAGTTTCTTCCCAATGTTTCCCCACCACTTCAACCTTTATGTTTGGAAAACTTAGGCTTCTCTCCTGCATTATTTGGCCATTTGCAAAAGTATATAACAGATCGCTAATCTGTAAGCCCCCTTAAGAAAGTTTACGTTTAGTTTCTCAAATATTCTTATTTACCTTGTAGGTAAATAAATTAAGTATCTTATTTAGCTTTTCGGAAATAGAAATCAACGATTATTATTATTATTATTATTATTATTATTATTATTATTATTATTATTATTATTATTATTATTATTATTATTATTATTATTATTATTATTATTATTATTATTATTATTATTATTATTATTATTATTATTATTATTATTATTATTATTATTATTATTATTATTATTATTATTATTATTATTATTATTATTATTATTATTATTATTATCATCGTTATCGTCATCGTTATCGTTATCGTTATCGTTATCGTTATCGTTATTATTATTATTATTATTATTATTATTATTATTATTATTATTATTATTATTATTATTATTATTATTATTATTATTATTATTATTATTATTATTATTATTATTATTATTATTATTATTATTATTATTATTATTATTATTATTATTATTATTATTATTATTATTATTATTATTATTATTATTATTATTATTATTATTATTATTATTATTATTATTATTATTATTATTATTATTATTATTATTATTATTATTATTATTATTATTATTATTATTATTATTATTATTATTATTATTATTATTATGATTATTATTATTATCATCGTTATCGTCATCGTTATCGTTATCGTTATCGTTATCGTTATCGTTATTATTATTATTATTATTATTATTATTATTATTATTATTATTATTATTATTATTATTATTATTATTATTATTATTATTATTATTATTATTATTATTATTATTATTATTATTATTATTATTATTATTATTATTATTATTATTATTATTATTATTATTATTATTATTATTATTATTATTATTATTATTATTATTATTATTATTATTATTATTATTATTATTATTATTATTATTATTATTATTATTATTATTATTATTATTATTATTATTATTGTTGTTGTTGTTGTTATTGTTATAACAGCACCGTTATTCGAGTCAAAATTCCGCTGAACATAAAGTTTCGGCACATCAGTGACGGCTGAAAACCTTAGATGTAGAACTCCGCCGTTTTTAAATAACCGTAAACTGTAAACATTTACTTGTATATTCGGTAATTGATCTTCGTTTTATAATAATTAGGATAACAACAGTTAATATAATTATGAAGGTTGCTCAAATAACTTACAGAAATTGACGCCATCTTTCACTTAACACGTTACACTTACACGTGAAACAAATTTAACGTAGTTCTGACAAAGAATACGTGATTATATTTTAATAGCGTAAGTTTTGCATAATCTTGAGTATAAAAATAAATAAGCCAATCACACTTTCTTTAAAACTCCGCAGGCCTCGATGTTAACGAGGACTGTTAATCCACATACATTAATAAACCAGGCCATCTTAAGTAGTGGAGAGCGTTGAATTACAGAAATTAGTTTATATTTATTAAGTCACATCTCACATACATCGCATGTTCATTAGATGCAGTATGTAGTGTTGCATATGTATTCATGGGACCCAAATGTCCTCGTTGTCGACGGGCTCTTAAACCCCAAATCACTCATTTACCCACTGTATTCAGTTATGGATTCCATAACAGAACTCAGTCATATTCTATTATTTTTCAGCAGACTGTACTTCTACCGTCGTACCTGACTTTGGGTATATGAAATGCCAGAGAATTGAAAAGAAGCGGTTCTCGATTAGGGGCAGAAGCTTTCATGTTTACAGTTCAATTCTGTTTCTTTGTAACTTCATGTCTGCCTGACAGTGAATAAAGACATTAATATGAGAAGCTTGAATAGACATTTTTATTTATTTTAAACTAAATTTTATTTCAAATATTTCTGTATTAAAAATTGAATGGTGTTGGTGAAGTTAACATATTTTTATCTTCTTTTATTCTTGACCTGACTTCGAAAGCAAGGCCGAGACCTCGCTACCCTAAGGGAGGGGAGGCCACAACAGTTCATCCCTACAGTAAAAGAAATATTTCCATACTTCCGGCTTGGTATTTCTCTTGTTTAGGACGGTTGCCATGGCAACGTGACGTCAATATTGCTTGCCTCGAGGCTAACGAGGCTTGCCTTAGCTTGCCTTAGCTTGCCTAGCTAAGGAGGTGAAAAATTTCTCTCGGCAAGAAATATTTCTTTTGTTCCCCACCCCCATCCTCAGGTAGCAGCTTGTATGTTGTAGCCTAAGAACTTTAGACGAATAAGTAAGTCGGTCAGTCAGCCGTGAGCATGTGACAATGAACGCAGGTTAACTTGTGGGTCTTTTCCTTTTTTTTTTTCTGTTTGTTTAGAACAAAATAAAACAGGATCCGTGTACTTACGAGTAGTCAGTGAATAGTGTGAATGTAAGAAGACTGAATGCAATTAAATTTGTGCCTCTTTTTGTTATTTATGTTTCAAACAAATGATTTGGTATGTACTCTGTTAGAAACTCCTTTTAATAGGTGAAACAATGAGGACAAGATAGGGGTCCCGGGTTCGATTCCAGGCGGTGGGGGTGGGGATTTTTCTCCGACCAAGATAATTCCCCATCTTCCCCAGAGTCTGGAAGTATAAATGAGAGTGTGAATGTGTGCGTGATGTAATGATTGAAAAAAAAAAAAGAACCCAAAAGATAACGAGTTAACACCTTCGGTATGTTCCAAAGGAGAACGGACGCCGATATGACCATTGCAGTTAACGGCGGGGTATAAATGGAACAAGCAATGAGGACAAGAAAGACCTTTTAACTGCTGTGCGGCCAGTTAATTCATTGCAAATCTGTATAAAGAAAGAAATTAAAAGCTCCGGCAAGTCATATACTATAACATTTAAGGGCATTTTTTTTTTTTTTTTTTTTTTTTAATTTTGTTGGTTCTGCACTAGTGTATACCTTCAAAAATTATTTTGCTGGTCGTGCGTACTATTCAGCAATAAGAATAACGTATGGAATAAAGAGGGGCTCTCAGACTTTCAAAATACAGCACGTTCATTGCGTAAAAATGGGGATTCTGCAGAACATCTAAAATGTCAAATGAAATTGAAAACTGCTGAAAAAAAAAAATGCAATCGCTGATGCGTTAAAAGAAAATCACAGGTTACATGTTCAACAGTATAATGAAAATGTCCGGTTGAACATACTTTTTCTGGAGTTAGTTATTGAAGTGGTTTTATTTTTGAGTAAACAAGAACTTGCATTCAGGGGTCGCAATGAGCGCAATGAATCATTAAACCGTGGAAATTTTAAAGAGATTCTGATTGCACTTATCAGGAGGAGTAACTTAGAAATACAAAATCACTACAATAAAATTAAAAACACGTTTAGTGGTGAATCATAGACTATTCAGAATGAGCTAATAGAATGTATTTCAAATTACATGAATGACTATTTAAAAACAGAAGAAGGCCATGCATTGTTCTTTATTGTTCAAGTCGATGACACTACAGACATTACGCAAATGTCTCAGTGTTCAATTATAATAAGATTTAACTCAGATGGTGTATTGGTTAAAGGTTTCTGGGATTCCATGATGTTGGCGCCGACAGGACTGCTGAAAATCTGTTTGCGTTGGTAGACAGAATTTTAAAAGAACGTGACTATGAAACTAAATTAATTGGTCAGTGCTATGATGGCGCCAGTGTCATGTCTGGTCATTTGAATGGACTGAAATAGAAAGTTCAAAATAAAGCGCCTCAGGCTATTTTGTTCACTGTTTGTTCACAGCGCTTAAATTTGGTTTTACAACAAAGTGCCAAGGAAATACCCAAGTGCCGGATATATTTTGCTAATGTAAGTGGAATACCGGCATTTTTCCACCATTCAGCAAAGTGAACTCACACACTAAGTTCCGCGTGCGTCAGGCGTATACCAACAGTTGCTGATACAGTTAGTCCTCTACCTCCAGCTTATTGGTATAGTCATTCAAGTACGGGAGAATCTGAAGAATGTCTTCCAATTTTATGGACGATGAAACTTCAGACAAAAAAGTCTATCAGGGCCAGAATTCAATGTTTTTGAATTCACATTCCTCTTGATTGTGTTTAACGATATATTTGGTTTAACTAAAGTACTTTCTGATACTCTTCAGAGAAAGTCATTAGATATCACTTACTGCCTGAGCCAGATCCAAAGTACTACTGACATAATAAAAAGCAGAAGAAAGTAAGAATATTTTAATTCATTGATTCAACAGTCTAAAACCTTGACACCCATGAATCCTAGAAAGGAACATACTGTGTTATCAGACAACGAACTTTTCTTAACTTAGAGAGGTTTATATTTTGAAATTTTAGATACTCTTTTGATGGAATTCCATTTAAAATTCCAAGACTATGAAAAGCTAGGTTTTCTTAATCTTGCTGATTCCACAAAGTTTGATAGGTATGTCACAGACTTTCCATCCAGTTCTCTTCAAAGTTTACATAAGTGTTATCCACATATATTTGACAATATCAGTCGTTTGAGGAACGAACTCACTTTATTATATTAGTGATAAATGGTTCCGAAATGTGGCTATAGACAAAATTCTAGAGGATCTCCAACTAAACAAAGACATTTTCGAGGAAACATATAAAGTGTGGTGCTTGGTAATGACTATCTCACCCACCAGTGTTTCTGTCGAGTGTGTGTGTGTGTGGTGTTTTAGGGCCCGTCGACAACAAGGTCATTTGGGCCTGTTTCTGTCGAAAGACGTTTGTCCTGTCTTAAAATATTAAAGACACATTATAGAAACTCAATGTGTCAGGCCAGACTGTCATCCTTGGCCAACATTTCCTTGCAGAAGGAATTACTCTGTGCACTTATGAAGAATCAACCTTTCTACAGTGATATCATCAGTGGGAAATATTTGGGGGGGGGGGGGGCGCGGACACGGTGTTGCTTGCTAAGTATTGACAACAATAAATTATTACACGTCTAAATTTTAAGAATATTTTTTTTTTTTTTTTTTCAAATTCTACCTCTACAACCCACGGAAATAGTGATTCTCAAGTTGTGATATATACCTTAGCAATAAGCACAATAAGCCCAACACAATCTTTGCCCAAAGCTGCATATCAATATGCATGCAACATATGAAAGGTTGTTATTAGAACACCATTCAAGCTCACGCAAATCCATATAAGCTGCCACTAAACCAGTGTAATTTTTTTTCACAGTTTTACGCACATATCACTGAATGTACACACATTAATTCTCGTATTTGGCATTTGTTCAGTTTATCATGAATTGCACTTTTGACCAATTTATATGTTCTTTAATTTAATGAAATTTTCCATCACTCTTTCAATATATATATTGCATGTTACTGATAGGGGCCTTATTTATTGACAGCAATGCTAAAGCATTGAGTCTGTCGTTTGTTATTGTATTTCTTAAAAGCGTTTTTATCCTTTTCAGAGTGGAAAAGCAACATTCAGGTTTCGCAGTCTCCTCGGCGTTTTTATGACAATTTTCAAAAAGAAAGTGTATAGCCAGACTGAAAAATTCAATGCCATAGCCGGGATTTGAACCATGGATCTTCTGGTTTACGTCCAGCCGCTCTAACCATTTGAGTTACTATGGCCAACGTGCCAACATGACATTAAATTCTCCAATGACTCGTGTTTCTCCCGGTAAACCACTAGGAGTTCTCATAAACACACGAGACAACTATAAAGCCCGGGCCTTAAAGTACTTACAGCATAGTAAGTCGTCATTAAGGTAGTTGTCTCGTGTGTTTATGAGAACTCCTAGTGGTTTACCGGGAGAAACACGAGTCATTGGAGAATTTAATGTCATGTTGGCACGTTGGCCATAGTAGTTCAAATGGTTAGAGCGGCTGGACGGAAACCAGAAGATCCGTGGTTCAAATCCCGGCCATGGAATTGAATTTTTCAGTCTGGCTCTACACTTTCATAGTGCGTTCTACACACGGCTAGTGTGAAAGAACAATTCATTTCCATTAATTGTACCCAATAGTGGTCCGAACTATAAAGCCCGGGCCTTAAAGTACATACAGCATAGTAAGTCGCCATTAAGGTAGTTGTCTCGTGTGTTTATGAGAATTCCTAGTGGTTTACCGGGAGAAACACGAGTCAGTTGGAGAATTTCATGTCATGTTGGCACGTTGGCCATAGTAGCTCAAATGGTTAGAGCGGCTGGACGGAAACTAGAAGATCCGTGGTTCAAATCCCGGCTATGGCATTGAATTTTTCAGTCTGGCTCTACACTTTCATAGTGCGTCCTACACACGGCTAGTGTGAAAGAACAATTAATTTCGATTAATTTTCAAAAACTTTGTGATTTCACTGAACACTGACGAAAGTTTATTTTCGTAATGAAATGGAAAAGTTTCAATGCTCCTTGACTGTTAAAGTCATTTTGTCTTTAAATTAGCTGCAACTCTGTGCGCAGTTTCCTTGCTGTAGAAAAGGATAGCATTGCACCACTCGTTTGAAAATTTCTTCCGGGAAACGTTCACAAAAATCTTTAAATAAGTCGTTATACAGCAAAGATGCAGCTCCCAGATGTCCATTATAAGCCGATCTATCTGTGACAGTAGTTGTGATGACGTCACAAACCTCCTTGGGCATCTCCAAACCTTGCACATTCCATACTTTTTCTTTTCTATGGTGGCTGTGGAAATTCTTCACTTAAGTTTTTGTGTACTTCATCAATATTCAATATTTCCTTTTCCATTTGTTGTTTAAATATAAGGATGTCACTCTGTGATGTTACACTATCTTTGCCCTTTTTTGAAGTTGCTGGTACAAAATGTCTACATGAAGCAAGATTTTCTGGAAAACTCTTAACCAAAAAATAAAATTTGGATCTTCAAGAGTTCTTCTATAGCTACTGGCCTCATTTATTGTGGTTGTATTAGTGAAACTCTCTTCAATAATTTCGAAGCAATATTTCAGGTTTTCTATGTTTTCGTACATAACATTGACGGTACGAATGATGTCATTTCATCTTGTTAAAGCAACTCTGCGCAATCTTACTTGCAGTACTTTTTCTAGAATATCAGATCGCGAAGAGGAATTGGAAAAGGATGCTGGAATATCCGACAGATCTGAAAAGAATACGCGTACCTGGAAATTAGAGTTAGTTGCCTTTTGTATGATTAAATTCAACTGGTGTGAATATCAATGGACAAAGTATGCATATAGATAGATATGTTTCCCTTATTTTGGCCTGTACTCCACCAGGTGGGTTTCATTCCTGATGCACTTTGCCAGAGATTCCGCATCTCTTCCTTTATGGTTCACAAAAGCCCAAAGTCTCTCATGTACGAATTCCTCATATACGTAATGGAATACCAAAACCATATGACAGCGATTTGAAACGTCAGTTGTCTCATCACACTGAATGGGAACAAACTCATAAGCTCGTATCTGTTGCTCTATTTTCTCCCTACAGACTTTCAACATGCAGTCTAATAGATCATTCTCTACTGTTTTCGAAGTTCTAAATGTACTGTTTCTAAATGTTCTTTCATCACTGTATCCAGTTCAGCTGTATAGTCCACGAGGTCCCTGTACACTCCTGGATTGGAAGAAGTAACAGATTGGTCATGTGCTCGTTAAGTTAGTTCAAGCACAGCGCAAAACTTCACACATGAAATAAGCCTTTTTAAAATATGTCTATTTTTACTCACTTGAATGTTATATTTCTTAATATTTTATTTAAACATGGAGTCAAGATATGATGCAATGTTTTGTTTTCCTAGGAGTGATATATGTACCACACTAATCATATGGTTCACTGCATGTTCATGTTTGTTTATTTTTTCTGTCAAAGGTTTTATATTACTCACTCCCTTAACTGTCCACAAACAATTGAAAAATTTATGAACAAATAAAGCACACAAATAGCAGAAAAAGGACTTGAGAATTTCGCAGCCACATTTTTCTGTCAAAGGTTTTATATTACTCACTCCCTTAACTGTCCACAAACAACTGAAAAATTTATGAACAAACAAAGCACACAAATAGCAGAAAAAGGACTTGAGAATTTCGCAACCACAGATCCAGTCACATTTCTCACACATGACCTTAGAACTAAGGTGCCTCTTGAACATCCGGTTTTCATTTTTCTTAGTTTCTACTTTTCCCAATTAAGAATTCGGGCATTGGAAAGGTTTTAATTGTACTTTTTCTTCAAGAGTCAACCTTGAAAATTGCATTTCCATTAGTGATTTTACAAAGTTATCCATTATTCTTTAGTCAGTGGATTTTATAATGCCACCTGTAACACTGTGTTAATGTTCCTAACCCCACAAAGAACACTAAACTAAGAAACCCGTGCATTTTAGCAATATAAAACTACTCTATGGACTGCTCTAGGCGCGAACAGAACCGCGCAGGATGAGCACATGCAAAGTTCTTCCCCCACTCCCTCGGCACGTTCAGAGCTGCATGCCTTCTATTATATCGAAACGCAGCAACAATGTCATTCACCTTCCGTTGGTTTTCCTATATCTGAAGCCTATTTTGTTCCCATAATTCTTAAGTTGGAAGAAGTGGAACCTTTGTAATCCTTTTTCCGCGTATAGAAATCGTTGTCTATTTGGTAGTACAAAGTACGCCACGGTATAAAATTCCAAAACTGTTATACGAATTACATGCTTTTTAAAATATTCTAAGTGCGTTGTTCTCTTTGGGCTTTCTAAGCACAACAAAATCTTTAGCAGAAAGCTCACATCTTTTTACCCACTGAACTAATAAAAAAACATGTGAATTGATTCACTCCACACGCCTGAGCAGTTAACTCCTTACACTTTAAAATCAAATTTGTACCCTTCTCCGTCATTTGAGATTCTTTTAAAAAACTGACACACCATATAAAGACCCTGTCTTGCTCGACTACATAAAACACTACATTTTGTTTTTCGTTTCTCGCTAGTACATTCACTTAGTTTACTTAGCAACAAGTTGCAAACTGCCACAGCTTCTTAGAACTACACATTATCTACCTGTTTTGTCCCGTGGTTAGAGTATCTAAAGATGTACTAAGAGAACGGGGAAGCATAACGGGTCAGTTACAAAGTTATAATCATCTTTTCACTTGACAGTTCAAGGTTGCTTTATTTCTGAGCAAATACATAAAAAATATACTAACCCGTGGCGTAACAGCCCTAGTGGACCAAGGCCTGCCAACCCGACCGCCGACCTCACGCCCACATGCGCAAGGCAGAGGTGAGCTATCATCAAACCGATACGGGGAGGAGATGTGGTCAGCATCTTGGCACCCACAGTCGGAAAGTTGGCTTTCGCAACCAGGGTTCGCTTCCTATCGTAGCTCCTCACTTTCCTCACGATGCTGAGTGGGCACCGGTCCTATACCCGAGAGTTAAAATCCGCACCCCATAGGGGTAGAATTGATCCCGGGCGCGTTACGTGGCAGGGAACCAAAACATGACTCCTTAGCCGACTATGCCACTGCGCAGGACACATATAAAATATAACTGCTAAAAACTGCACTTTTTTCGTGCATGCTTGGCCGATCATTCTGTTTATAAAGCTGCACCTTTTTCGTGCATGCTTGGCCGATCATTCTGTTTATATCTGACGTAAGTTTTAAACTTTTAATAAATTATTAATAACCAAGCATAGATATAATAGTTACAAAGTTGGAGTAAGCTAGTTCTGAAACTAAAATAGCATTAATTTTGGGTAGTTTACTTGTTAACCGAACTCCATAAGAGGTGCTTTATACTATAACGTGGCTAACTTAAGTAGAATAGTTAGAAGCAACCAGTACTATTCGCCAACGCAAAGAAAGTCCTTGAGAGGAATGTACCGCCGTGGTACCACCCTTACACAGTGGGACAAGGATAGCAAATGTGTGTGGCAGAGAAGGCATGCTAACCAAGGAGTAGAACTGTTAAATAAAATAAAATAAAACTAAAAAAGGCGTACGCCGTACTCTCAGTTTAAAAACCGAGAAGATTTATTCACAAAAGTCGAAGGCGTCAGAATGTTTTTGAATGGGCTGTAACTGAACTGGCCTGAGTGTCATAATCATGTCGAGAGAGGGTGTTGGAACCTTCTCCAACCCCCCCCCCCCCTGCGTCTCATTCCCTGGGGACTATGTTTGTTGTGGCAAACAGTAACTAATATGGCATGATTTGAAATGCTTGAAATGTGAGAGCATATCAGGAGACCATTAGCTTTGACTTGTTCGTGCCAGTGTCACTATTAAAGCTGTAATGGCATTTTACTCTTTATAGCTTGATTTTTATCACAATTAATCCCATCAGAATGTCGTCTCCCTGGCGCGGTGGTTGCGCTACCGCTTACTAAACGACAGACCTGGTTTCGATACCCGGGAATTTTCTTACGCTGGGAGACCTGATCCGGGATGCACTATGCACTAATTAGGTCCTTGAGGGATCAATTGAGAAGCTACTAGGTTGAGAAGCAGCGATCCCTAGTTGCGAAGACCGTACACACCGGCTAGGAAGCACCACGTCCCACCCGATAATATTGCACCCCACTGTATCCCGTTTACGACGCATGTAGTGGACAGGAAGTGGGGCGTTAGGGAAAAGGTCTGTTGTACCGCGGTTGGGTAGGGAGAATCATACGAGAAATATATTAAAAGGGGCGTATTAAGATTGTCCCAAAACGAGATAACCCCACGGTAAAGTGTGAGGCTAGCATATGGGAAGTCGAAGTCGCTTGGACATTCGGTAGGCGAATGCTGCAGTGGTTTTTCACCTACCACGATTTCCTCTTCATAATGTAACTTTCATTTCATTTCCTTCTCATATTTCAGGTATACTCTTCTGGATGTCGAGGCGTATAACGGTGGCGACAGGTGGCGCAGATACTTGCTCAAAGGAAAGGGCACTCCTCCTGGACATTAGAGAGCTGCTTGGTCTACAGGTCTTTGGAAGTTATAGCAGTAAGATGGTTCTGGATCCATTTGTTGTGATGGGGAATTGCAAAGGACTTCTACGCGTCTTTGTGGACTGCAGTCAGCTGTGCGTCCTAGGGTGCGGAAATCTAATATATCTATATGGATAGCAGTGCGCGACGCGTTCTGTTGATTGCGTTGGTCTCGGCAGGGTAGTGGTTCCCGATACCCATGGATGTTGGCCAAGCTGTCACCCAGGTGGGGTTGGGATACGCCCCCAGAAACTGGTGTGCTAAATCACTGGCCACCCTACCGAGGTTGTTCGGTGGTCATCGTAAGGATTGACATCTGTAACAGGAATGGACGTTGCATACAACAGGTAACGTCCTTGTCTCCCTGGTCAAATGACTTAGCGAATCTATAATCTATAACACGGTTCCATGAATAAAACAGAACACATTGTGTAATTAAAGGCATAGGTACTCAAAGGTACTGTCTGCCCAACACAAGAAGGCCAGCGGGGTGTGAAGAAGGAAGGGGTGTTTCAACTGTTTATCTGCTCTGGCAGTGGATCTGTTTACTACGAAATGAGTGTATGGGAGTACATATGAGTCACCCATGCTGCCAATCTAATGCTCGTTTGAGTAACTGTAGTGATAGGTATTATGCATGAGTGAGTTATGTGAAAACTTTGTGTATTTTAGATGGACCTAGCATCCTTAACATGTCTGGAAGGCGAGCGCATGGCAGAAAAAAAATGATTACGTTACATATTCCTCTGATTTGCCTTCTTGTGGTGTGCACACATTATCCAATAATGGAATTAATCAAATGTGTTACGAAATACTAATCAATGATACCTAAAGTGGGAACGAGAAAGTAAGCAACCTCAAAATTAAGATAAATAGAAACTAATAAAGACATATTTTCTTTTTTAAACAGTAACTTATTTGGAAATTAACAATGTTTGAATGCACCAATTATTTAATGTACAGATATAATTGCAGTTTAAACGTTTATCATATAAAAATGCACCCTTCCAAGTATATTACCTAATGTCTCAAACTAAAACGATTCTGTTATAAACATGAGGGAAGCAAGGAAGTGGGACAGGGATACTTTGACGGACCGAGTTTGAATCTCGGTCAGGGTGAGTTACCTGGATAAGGTTTTTCCGGGGTTTTCCCTTATCCTGAAAGATGAATATCGGGTAACTCTAAGGTCAATGGACCCCAGGCTCATTTGAGCATCATTTCACCCATTTTCATTCGTCGTCCGATATGACTTAACGTTGGAGGACGTAAATTACCAAAAAAAAAAAAAAAAAAAAAAAAAAAAAAAAAAATGACGGAATGCTCTTAGGCTTATAGTTGGTTCCTGTCAGGAACTGTCTTTAAAACACCCACGAATTTTCCTCCAACAGTCTCTCGTTCTCTCAGTCTCTCGTTCACGCCTCCCTTATATTTAAAATAGGATCGTTCTAGTTTGAAATGTGAAATGTGTAGTGTTTAACGCCCGCTTTTACTATATACGGCACCGCAGGCGATGACACTGATGATACATGAGATGAAGATGGAGCACCGGTGGAATGAAATGGCGGGGGAAACTGGAGATCCCGGAGAAAACCCGCCCCAGCACCATGTTGTCCACCACAAATCTCACTTTGCGGTCGCCTGGGATCGAACCCGGGCCGCCCCGGTGAGAACCAAGCGGTCTAACCACTGGGCGCGGCCTGTTCTAGCTTGAGACAGATTAGGGATATAAGATATGATTGGTCGATATCCGAGTACTGCTAAACGTCACTGGACAATTTCGAGTACGCTCCTTAATCGTTTTATGATATACCGATATCCATTACTTTTTAAGATATTAATTCTTTGCCTTATTACTTGGTACTGCTACTATTTATTGTTACGAGAGGAAAAATACCATTTTATAGAACAATTCGACATAAATATTTTGCCAGAAACGTAAGTTTGAGGCACACTGAACCACGCGAGGAACGAATTTAAGAACAAAATCCTCCAAAGATACGACATGAAGATTTCAAGATAAGACCCACCACAAACTACTGTTTACTTAAAACCTTTTCCATTATTTTTAAAATTTCAAAAATAAATTTTTAGACTTTGGATCAAAGTACCTGGTGTTTAAGATATTTGCTCGATACCAGGTGAACATGGGATTTGTGACGGACAACACGGCGGGTTTTCTTCGGAATTTCCGGTTTCACCAGCATTATTCCACCAATTGCTCTATTATCATCGTTTAATTCATTTGGCCTTCATTCTGCTAGGGCGAGTCAAGACTTGAGGGTTTTTCCCTTGTAATCACGGATAACAAAGGCACACTGTGGAAACAATTTTGCATGACGCCAAAGGATCAGCTCTGACTGGTGGACAAAGCACACGCTCGCCTGCGCATGCAGGGGACGAATAAAGTAGGTCAATTCGTCTGCTGTCTTCAGAGGAAATGGAGGTGTTAGGCGAAGAGCAGTTTATTGAAGTTCTGCTTTCGTTTGCAGAAATCTGGCTTAGAAGCTTACAGAATATTGCAGGAGGCATATAGCACTTCGATAGCTCAACGAATTTAAGGAGGGCCATGTTTCAATGGTGTGACTTTGTGCGTTGGTAGAATTAAAAGCCCTGTTTGATGAAATTTAAAATGCTCTTTATTACAGTAAAAAGGCACTTTTCTCTAAAAATGACGTATCATACACTACACGCAGCCTTGAAGGTCTCTCGTTGCTTCACCACACGCAAACAAACGAAAGAATGCACTTGCGGTACAGTTTAAATGTCCACACAACTCACCTACTGCAACTCACAATTCTCTGCTCACTATCAACGCCATTAACAGCTGCCGATCCGCAACTTTCTGCCAGCTTTTATACCCTCAGCCATTTTTCCAGAAGCTCGCCGAAGTTTCAAGGCCTTTCCTGGCGCATCGAGAGCACAATGGAACTATCTCTGTCTCTTTCTCTCCCCGCTTCTGTCTCTCTCTTTCTCGGCATGTGCCAAGCTCTCGCCCACTCTGTGGGCGTGGCTTGGGGCACTATCTGACTCTTTCTTTCCTGCCAACTGGCTTGTCGAAACTCCAACGAAATAATGCGATGGGTAACAATAACAAAGAAAGGTGGGTCAGATGCTCCAACAACAGCAATAAGCGAAACCATGATTAACACAGCTGGGGCCATTGTTCATGAAGACCGGCGAATAACAATTTACGGACTTGCAGATATGTTACAAATTTCCCATGCCATGGCACTGTTTTATTCAATTCTGCATATTCATTTAAACATGAGGTGTGTTTGTGCGAGGTGAGTGTCAGATTATTGACTCCTGAGCAGACGTTAATGCGGGTGGAAGTATGTTTGAACTGCAAGGTATGGTTCAGATATATGGGAATGCATACCCGTAAAGGAACTAAGGGGGAAGCGCTGTGCTACTTTGCAGGCCGTCGTGTAGAAGGCTGAGGCGGTTATAAAGAAAATGTAGAAAGATGGCTTCTAGCACGTGTTCCAGGATTATCAGAAGCTTGGGCAAAGTGCATTCAATTCAACGGAGAATAATTTGAAAAATACCATACCACTCTGGACTAAGAATAATGTATTTAATGTATTTTATGTGTCTTTATTGACTCTCCCTAGTTCCTCACTCTAGCACCAGGCATCGGGCTGATCACCCATCCTGTGTAGAGTCTCCGTTCCTCAACAGGCTTCTCCCCAAGCACTGACTTGTTGGTCCAGGGGGTATAAGTCCTCCATATGAGGAGGATAAACAGTTAAATAAGAAAAGAAGAAGCATTATAGTAAATCTTAGAGGTTAATTTTCGTAAGTAGTCTGTCAAGTCCTCTTTATACTCAATGAATTTGTTACAATTTTGCGTAACCGTAAACCATGACTAATAGGCAAAACCTTATTTCAGAGCTCATTAAAATATGCAGATTGTTTCTTGCAATTCTTTACGCGCATCAACAATTTTCGAAACACTCGGCACCCCTCCCCCCCACGAGTAACGTGTCTGACGGATATGCCTTAAATATTTGCGTTTCTACATTTAGCTTTCCATAGCACGCAGAGCTAAACATCTAAGTGCTATTTTCACATAAATTATGCAATTAGGTGCTCTTTCCTTAATTTATATCATTCTTAGACAAAACTATATCGTAGGTGCATAACCAATGGCGTATGCGCATTTATCATGGTTGGATAGAGATCTGAGAATTTTTAAATCAGATTTTCATTGTTCTTACTTCCTTTACTACCTAAATACATTAAGTAGAGGAGTGTTTCATACCACTCAAAGATTCGACCACTACATTTTCACTGAAATATACTTAAGATATTTATTAGTCATTGGGTAATACGAGGTCTGTTCAACAGTATCGCCAATTTTGAACTTTCGCGGGCTACGTATATTCGATTTTCGATTATTTTATGTCATTATGTTGGAAGTCATATTCCTCACTTATGTGGACAAGCTCGGCCATTTCGAATGTTCAATTATTGTCGGCAGCTATTTTGCTTGGACGTGTTTTGCCTCATCTTCGATTTTTGCCTATTCCAATAAATGGAACAAAGAATTTGTATCACATTTTGTGTAAAAAACAAAATTAAGTGTGCGGATGCATTCCGAATGTTGATTGTGGTATATGGTGAATCTACCTTGAACCAAGGCAACGTTTATCGGTGGTACAAAAGGTTCTCAGAGGTTCGAGAGGATGTGAACGACGAAGAGCGTCCCGGACGCTCGAGCTCATCAACAACAGAAAAAGCATTGAAGAAGTGAAGAAAATAGTATTGGCTAATCTTTGAATCACCGTTAGAGACGTTGCTGAGGACGTAAGCATAAGAATTGGCTCGTGCCATAGATTTTGACCAATCATTTGGGCATGAGACGGGTCTTCGCAAAATTCGTACCAAAGTTGCTCAATTTCGACCAAAAACACCATCGCTTTAACGTTGCTAAGGAACTGCTGAACCCTGTCCGCGACGACCCAAATTTTTTTCGAGGGTCATAACTGGTATCGAATCATGGGTTTATGGCTATGGCGTGGAAACTAAAGCTCAGCCATCCCAATGGATGCTGCCACACGAGCCAAGACCGAAAAAAGCGCGCAAAGTTCGGTCGAACGTGAAGGTTTTGCTTACAGTTTTCTTCGATTGCCGGGTCGTGGTGCATCATGAGTTCTTGCCAAAGGATAGAACGGTCAATAAGGAAAATTCCTGCAAGTTATGCGCCATTTACGCCAAGCAATCCGCCAGAAACGCCCGGATTTGTGGAAGAACAAAAATTGACTTTTGCACCATAACACTCCTACTCACACATCGTTGCTAGTGCGCGACTTTTCTTTTGCCAGAAACAACACACTTATGATGCCACAGCCACCGTACTCCCCAGATCTGCCCCCCCCCCCCCATGTGACTTTTTTGTTGTTCTCAAAACTGAAGAGGCCCACAAAAGGACGACGCTACGTCACGATTAAGGAGACGAAAACTGCATCAAAGGCGGAGCTGAACAAGATTTTTTAAAGTGCTTCGAGGATTGAAAAAAACGTTGGCACAAGTGTATAATATCTCGTGGGGATTACTTTGAAGGGGACAAAATAGATATTCATTAATAAATAAATACTTTCTGGAAAAAAAATTACGATACTTTTTGAACAGACCTCGTGCATTATTACAATAGACTTAATTTCTAAAAGTAATTTACATAGAAATATATACAACTTAAACATTTACTTAAAAGTATAACATTGTTATACAAACAGTGTTATACTGAAAAGTCATCAAATTACTGGAGACCAAAGTCCTGTATGACAGAGTGACACTGGAATCATATCACAGGATTCAAGTTCTAAGAACTCTTTCACATCATAAAGAACTTTGAAAATAAGCCAAATTTTTAAGATTAATTTAAATTTGATAATAGAAACCTCTTTGGCGGAAACAGACAACTTGTTAAAACGTTTAAACTGCTTATATAAATGACTTTTTGTGCATTTATTTAATCGGAATTAAGGTAGATCTAATTTACAATGGTTTCTGGTTTTGTGATCATGTATCGTTGTTGAGTATTGCACTAGGTTTTCTTTTACTTCTACTAAGTTTGTATAAATATAAAGACTCGGTACAGTTACGATTCGTAAATTCCGAAACAGTTCCTTGCAACTAATTCTTTGTTTTGTTCCTCCTAAAGTTCTTATGGCTTTCTTTTGATATTGAAGCACCTTTATTGCACCTGAACTAATTCCCCATAGCTTGATAGCATATAAGATGTGCGGATGGAAAAATGAAAAGTATATAGTTCTTAGTAAATTTTGCCCAACTATTCATTTTAGTTTCCAAAGTAAATTTTCTCCTTGAATAAAGAGCTCCTTTAAAAAAATTCCTCCGTACGTTCTGGTCTTCCAAGTTTTTTTTTTTTTTTTTTTTTTTTAAAAAGGGACTTTACCATAAATTATCCTTTACAGGGGGGAAATTTTTCGTTTATATTTTCTTAAAACGCTCTAATAAGTAATTTTGGTTAAAATATTATATATTTAACATATTTTCAAGATAAATAAAATGTATATCTTCAATTTTCTGAACATTCCCTCAAATACTTGATCGACTTTTTTTAAAAAGCTTCTATCTTACTACGTCTTTTTATGTATACAATAAAATCTGTAAATGTTTAACGAAAAGTTTATGTTGATTAACAAAAAGCAGATAGAAGAATTAACTTTTGTAGGAATAGTTTTAGAAGAGTGATTGAAAAAGTCCTGAAATGCAAAACATCAAATTTTTATTCTTTAGGTAAGCTCTTATTTTAGCAATTTACAAGTTAATGTCAATTTCATTTCAAACTGCAGTTAAGCACCAAGCTATGGGAATAACCAGGGAACGGACGGGAAAATTCGCACATCGATTCAACGCGGAACTCTCCTGTTTACCCGCAGGAAATGAAGGAACAACCGCAGGGACCCCGACAGAGACAGGCAGAGGTCCTAACCACTCCTGGCTTGATGACGCCGTCACATAGGCGAGCTGCACAGACAAGGCTCCCGTCTAGCAGGACTGAGAACAACTGCGTTATCTATTCGACACCAACCGACACTACACATCCTCTAAGCCCAGCTTAAACATGAAAGGGAACGCGAAATGAGGGGAAGGAAATTCCTCATAGAAGAGAAACCATCCCAGCTTTCACCTTCTCAATCAGAGAAAACAACGAGAAAGCTATGGTCATAGTTCCTGGCCTCAAGAATCGAACCCAGGACCCCTCGTTACTGCGGAGCCATCTCTCTCTGTGGTATCAGGCTAACTTCTTACATTATAAATAACGTTTATACTCGACCTTGCCGAAATTATTAAGTATACGTCTGGTAGCCTCATTAAAGTGTACCTCTGCATTAAAATGCAGGTTTCCACCAATCAGAGGATCCGCATGTAATTATCAATACTTCCACGTTCGCTCACATTCCACAACCCTGTCTGCCCGTTCACTATATAAGTTAAGGTCAGTGCACTTATTGTCTCAGGTAATAATAAAATATTAAAATTAATTAATAAATATTTTAAACTTAAACATAAACATTCGCATGAAACTTCACTACAATGGCTATTAAGATTCTCGTTTCATAAATATATTTGCATCTTAATGACCATCATTATAGTCTAGTCGCATAAAAGATATAAAAGACACTGATTATACTAGTACATTACCGTATTGAAAGCATTGTTGACGTTGTACTGTTTTGCTCTCAGAAACCTTATGAGGAACTCGTCATCTTGGCGCACAGATAGTTGCTCCGTTCCTATTGAAAACAAAAGGGATTTTAACAACTTGTTAACTTTCCTTATGACAAATAACAAACACTTGATGTACTACATGTATATGGCTTTCTTTACCTATTCTTCAACAAACTATTTCAAATATCCCTACAAATCTTTATTTCTGTATCTACTTTTAATCGAGATAAATATTTGTAAAAGTGACTTTAGTGAAAATTTCATCATGGGTACAATGGAATAGAACAATACCATAGGCTTAAGCGAGGTTCAAATATTTAAGAGTGCGTCGTTGTGTGATGGCTTTCAAATTCCGTTCTCTTTTTATGGCCCAGACATACAAAAAACAAACGACTTACCGTTTCAGAAAAGCATATATATTTGAAATTTAAAAGCAGTAACAAGGAATATCTCCAAAACAGTTAATGTCACAAACGTTTTTATCAAAATTAAGTCATCAGAAAGAAGGAACGAACAGCACTTTAGAAGCTATTCACAGAAAATCCAAGGTATACATTTTATTAGTGATAAAGTATCTTAAACATACAGTGTTTTAAGCATAATCTTAGAACCACTTAAAAAAAGTAAAACTTTTACGAAAAAAGGTAGATTAGGGTGTGGTATTTTCTGGAAAATCTTCGAGTATCGACTTTGGAAGATAAATATTTTATAAATATTTTGTTTATTAATGACGCATTTTATTGCAAGGATCATATCAGCACCACCGGTATTCGGAATTTCGTCCCATTGGGGTTCTATTACATTAGTGTGTGGGGTTTAAGGGCCAAACTACAGCTAGCTCGTTTTCAACAAAATCCACCTCTTTGCACGGAAAAAGTGTTCTTAAATTTTGATTTTTTTTTCTAAAATGGCTCTTAGTTTCAAACCATCACATAAAGACCCGCTTTTAGACATCCTACTATTGATTCAATCTGCTCTATTTCTCGTCCCTAAAACGAATTATCTAATTAAACTATATCCTCACGTATCTCATTTAACGTGAAATAGATACATAAAAAGTCTGACGTATTTTCTTTATCCACTATCGTCTATGTTCGTAGCATCCACACACTGTTCTTACGAAACTTTTATATCTGCTTTACGGTACCCCAAATGACCTTTTAAGCGATACCTTCACTACAAACTTCGTTGGAGAGACAAGGGAGTCAGAGAAAGCCAAATTGGTAGTCAGATATTTAAAAACAGGTCGTTAATTGCTGGCCCTGAAATGTCATACTCTTTCCATCACATAAGGACAAACATCTGAATAGAGACAGCACTTTAAACAGATAGAACTGTTGGAAAATTTAAATAGAAGAATGACCGGGCTGACGTCATTGAAAATGTTATTTGAAATAAATTGTGTGTTTTGAAGAAAGGTAGGATCTATATTTTCGTATAGTACGGATTTGTGTATTTCTAATGGTTTACCGTTAACCGAGCGGGATGGCTTAGGCGGTTTCCCGCATTCGGGAGGCCCAGGTTCGATTCCCATGGCCGATCTACCTGACAGAAAGGTCTTTTCGGGGCTTTTCCTGGGTCGCCAGGCGAATGCTGGGCAGGTTAATTACATCCCCCGAATTACCTGTCACTCCATTTCATCTCCATCATCATTTCACATCATCTCTCATCTGGTGGTTTCTTTCAGGGTAGAAGTGTCGGTGGGAGTCTTGGTGGTGCATGGCAGGATGATATGCTCTGAGTGTACTACTTCGTTCTCCGGTAGGTTGGTTGTCGGTCTCCGAACCAGCTGCTGGGACCGACTCCGAACCACAGTAGGGGGGAATGTCCGTTGTCCTGGCCTGCCGGGGAGGGTTTCCATCTAAGTAAAAATGTGGGGACCCTTCCCTCTGCAATGTCGTGGCTCCTTGGGATGGCCGCCCTCTGTCTCCTCTCGCCTCATCGTTCCTCCTGGGGATGCCCCACTTGGGGACATAGGTACAATAGATCAAGACTGGTTGCAGTGCCAAATCCCCTCTGTAGTAATCCTACTCCTAATGGTTTACCGTTACCTTAAATTATATCACAAAATTCAATATGTCCATTTTATTTTTCACATAAATGTCTTAAATCTATTGGGTTTTAATAAAAAATTATGTAAGAACAGCTGGTGGGCAGAGCTAGAGAGAACGCTGGCTAAAATAGAGATGGGGGATATCTGGCAAGAGAGTGAAAGAAATGTAAAAGGTTTTTGGACAATTATTAAGAATAGGATAGAGGACATTGACAGACAAGTGACGTGGAGAAATCTGATAAGTAAGAAATCAGTAAATGTATACCTGAAAATAAAGACAGAATGGGGAAGGGAAACATATATAGACATATGTGATATATATGAGAGAGAGGGTTTAGCTTGGTTAAGGACAGGAGCCATATTGAGAGGGGGTTCACCAAAGGAGTGCATTCTATGTGAAAAGAAAATAAGTTTAGAACATTATGTAGTGGAGCGTAAAGAAATTGAAAACTGGAGGAAATTAATATGGGATAAGAACTGGGATAGTAAAGGGGTTTACGTAGTAACAATAAAAATGCTTACGTTGAAAAGAGAGAAAAGATTAAGGGAGGTGGGGAAATTTGCTGACAAAGTCAAAGAGAAATGGTTGAGAAGGGCGAGGAAACAGGAGGTAGAGAAATGGAAGACACAACCAGAACATCAGGTCAAGGTCGTGTAAGGGCTAGGATAGAGGTTAACGGCCAGGGAACCAACACCACTATCAGCCCGTAATATAAGAAGCGGACAAATTTGTATATAGATTAGATTTGTAAACCTTGTAATTGAGATTGTAAGATATGTAAGTACAAATAAATAAATAAATAAATAAATAAATAAATAAATAAATAAATAAATAAATAAGTAAGTAAGTAAGTAAGTAAGTAAGTAAGTAAGTAAGTAAGTAAGTAAGTAAGTAAGTAAGTAAGTAAGTAAGTAAGTAAGTAAGTAAGTAAGTAAGTAAGTAAGTAAGTAAGTAAGTAAGTAAGTAAGTAAGTAAGTAAGTAAGTAAGTAAGTAAGTAAGTAAGTAAGTAAGTAAGTAAGTAAGTAAGTAAGTAAGTAAGTAAGTAAGTAAGTAAGTAAGTAAGTAAGTAAGTAAGTAAGTAAGTAAGTAAGTAAGTAAGTAAGTAAGTAAGTAAGTAAGTAAGTAAGTAAGTAAGTAAGTAAGTAAGTAAGTAAGTAAGTAAGTAAGTAAGTAAGTAAGTAAGTAAGTAAGTAAGTAAGTAAGTAAGTAAGTAAGTAAGTAAGTAAGTAAGTAAGTAAGTAAGTAAGTAAGTAAGTAAGTAAGTAAGTAAGTAAGTAAGTAAGTAAGTAAGTAAGTAAGTAAGTAAGTAAGTAAGTAAGTAAGTAAGTAAGTAAGTAAGTAAGTAAGTAAGTAAGTAAGTAAGTAAGTAAGTAAGTAAGTAAGTAAGTAAGTAAGTAAGTAAGTAAGTAAGTAAGTAAGTAAGTAAGTAAGTAAGTAAGTAAGTAAGTAAGTAAGTAAGTAAGTAAGTAAGTAAGTAAGTAAGTAAGTAAGTAAGTAAGTAAGTAAGTAAGTAAGTAAGTAAGTAAGTAAGTAAGTAAGTAAGTAAGTAAGTAAGTAAGTAAGTAAGTAAGTAAGTAAGTAAGTAAGTAAGTAAGTAAGTAAGTAAGTAAGTAAGTAAGTAAGTAAGTAAGTAAGTAAGTAAGTAAGTAAGTAAGTAAGTAAGTAAGTAAGTAAGTAAGTAAGTAAGTAAGTAAGTAAGTAAGTAAGTAAGTAAGTAAGTAAGTAAGTAAGTAAGTAAGTAAGTAAGTAAGTAAGTAAGTAAGTAAGTAAGTAAGTAAGTAAGTAAGTAAGTAAGTAAGTAAGTAAGTAAGTAAGTAAGTAAGTAAGTAAGTAAGTAAGTAAGTAAGTAAGTAAGTAAGTAAGTAAGTAAGTAAGTAAGTAAGTAAGTAAGTAAGTAAGTAAGTAAGTAAGTAAGTAAGTAAGTAAGTAAGTAAGTAAGTAAGTAAGTAAGTAAGTAAGTAAGTAAGTAAGTAAGTAAGTAAGTAAGTAAGTAAGTAAGTAAGTAAGTAAGTAAGTAAGTAAGTAAGTAAGTAAGTAAGTAAGTAAGTAAGTAAGTAAGTAAGTAAGTAAGTAAGTAAGTAAGTAAGTAAGTAAGTAAGTAAGTAAGTAAGTAAGTAAGTAAGTAAGTAAGTAAGTAAGTAAGTAAGTAAGTAAGTAAGTAAGTAAGTAAGTAAGTAAGTAAGTAAGTAAGTAAGTAAGTAAGTAAGTAAGTAAGTAAGTAAGTAAGTAAGTAAGTAAGTAAGTAAGTAAGTAAGTAAGTAAGTAAGTAAGTAAGTAAGTAAGTAAGTAAGTAAGTAAGTAAGTAAGTAAGTAAGTAAGTAAGTAAGTAAGTAAGTAAGTAAGTAAGTAAGTAAGTAAGTAAGTAAGTAAGTAAGTAAGTAAGTAAGTAAGTAAGTAAGTAAGTAAGTAAGTAAGTAAGTAAGTAAGTAAGTAAGTAAGTAAGTAAGTAAGTAAGTAAGTAAGTAAGTAAGTAAGTAAGTAAGTAAGTAAGTAAGTAAGTAAGTAAGTAAGTAAGTAAGTAAGTAAGTAAGTAAGTAAGTAAGTAAGTAAGTAAGTAAGTAAGTAAGTAAGTAAGTAAGTAAGTAAGTAAGTAAGTAAGTAAGTAAGTAAGTAAGTAAGTAAGTAAGTAAGTAAGTAAGTAAGTAAGTAAGTAAGTAAGTAAGTAAGTAAGTAAGTAAGTAAGTAAGTAAGTAAGTAAGTAAGTAAGTAAGTAAGTAAGTAAGTAAGTAAGTAAGTAAGTAAGTAAGTAAGTAAGTAAGTAAGTAAGTAAGTAAGTAAGTAAGTAAGTAAGTAAGTAAGTAAGTAAGTAAGTAAGTAAGTAAGTAAGTAAGTAAGTAAGTAAGTAAGTAAGTAAGTAAGTAAGTAAGTAAGTAAGTAAGTAAGTAAGTAAGTAAGTAAGTAAGTAAGTAAGTAAGTAAGTAAGTAAGTAAGTAAGTAAGTAAGTAAGTAAGTAAGTAAGTAAGTAAGTAAGTAAGTAAGTAAGTAAGTAAGTAAGTAAGTAAGTAAGTAAGTAAGTAAGTAAGTAAGTAAGTAAGTAAGTAAGTAAGTAAGTAAGTAAATAAATAAATAAATAAATAAATAAAATAAAACAGTAAATAAATATTATAACCACTTTTGGAAGAAAAAGACACACAACAAATGTTCCATGTAAAGGGTACCTTGGGTGCGACGTTTTCTCGAAACAATTTGTGTAGCATCCTTGAAAGCCCCTCAGCTTAAATACCAAGATTGGTCCAACTATCATTTTTGAGCTATGCTGTTCATAAACACACAGATTCTTTTCTATAAATGCCTTTTTAGGGGCATCAAAATATTTATTTCCGGTGAAATCTCGAACGCAGCCGCGCCGTGACCGAGTGGTTAGACAGCTCAACTCCAGCTAAGGCGTCCCGGGTTGGATCCCAGGCGACCGCATGTGAGATTTGTGATGGACAATGCGGTGCAGAGGCGGGTTTTCTCCGGAATCTCCGGTTTCTGCCACCATTATTCCACCAATTGCACCATTATCATCTTTGATATTGTCATTGATTTCGCGCTCATTCTGTCATCTACTTCTCTCACTCTCATACCAGGCATCGGGCTGATCATCCATCCTGGGTTCTCTATCTGACCCACTGTTTCTGTTCCTCAATCCCGACGACTAAGGGATAAGGGATAGAAGAAAAAGAATTCCCTAATATGTGAATTCTATTGCACCTAGAACACTTAAACGGATTAATTAGAGTCAACTGAAAAATTCAATGCCATGGCCGGGATTTGAACCACGGATCTACTGGTTTCCGTCCAGTCGCTCTGACCCTTGAGCTACCATGGTCAACATGCCTTCCTGACATTAAATTCTCCAATTGACTCATTATATTTCCCGGTGGACCACTTAAGGTTCTCATATTTGAGACAACTACTTGTGGCGACTTACTATTGTAAGTACTTAATTACCAGGATTTTTATCGTAGATTATTTTTTTAATGTAAATTTATATTGAGGAATTAATCCTTAAAGAATTAATCCTTTTAAATACATTACTCCGGTATATGGGTGATTTTTGATTCAGAGCGACTGGACGGAAACCAGTAGATCCGTGGTTCAAATCCCGGCCATGGCATTGAATTTTTCAGTTGGCTCTAATTAATCAAAAATCACCCATATACCGGAGTAATGTATTTAAATGGATTAATTCTTTAAGGATTAATTCCTCAATATAAATTTACATTAAAAAAATAAACTACGATCAAAATCCTGGTAATTAAGTACTTACAATAGTAAGTCGCCACAAGTAGTTGTCTCAAATATGAGAACCTTAAGTGGTCCACCGGGAAATATAATGAGTCAATTGGAGAATTTAATGTCAGGAAGGCACGTTGACCATGGTAGCTCAAGGGTCAGAGCGACTGGACGGAAACCAGTGGATCCGTGATTCAAATCCCGGCCATGGCATTGAATTTTTCAGTTGGCTCTAATTAATCAAAAATCACCCATATACCGGAGTAATGTATTTAAAAGGATTAATTCTTTAAGGATTAATTCCTCAATATAAATTTAAATTAAAAAAATAAACTACGATCAAAATCCTGGTAATTAAGTACTTACAATAGTAAGTCGCCACAAGTAGTTGTCTCAAATATGAGAACCTTAAGTGATCCACCGGGAAATATAATGAGTCAATTGGAGAATTTAATGTCAGGAAGGCACGTTGAACATTGTAGCTCAAGGGTCAGAGCGACTGGACGGAAACCAGTAGATCCGTGGTTCAAATCCCGGCCATGGCATTGAATTTTTCAGTTGGCTCTAATTAATCAAAAATCACCCATATACCGGAGTAATGTATTTAAAAGGATTAATTCTTTAAGGATTAATTCCTCAATATAAATTTACTTAAACGGATGTTTTGCCTTCTTTAAATGAAGATTGCTATTTTCACATTGACTTTCGTAAAATCATTTCAGATACTGCTATAGGACGTAAGTAGTTCATATTAATAACGTTAAATGAATGCCTGCGTGCATTAAAAGTACAATCCTATGATATTCTGGCGATATATCCAGAAACCAGACATGTACTTGCATATCCGTTTAAGTGCAGAATATTCTTGAATGTAATCGTAGTTTTGGACATATAAAAGTCATAAAGACAGTATTATAGGGAGAAAAGTGTACACAAAAGTTACCCTAGAACCTGCTGCATTAGAATCTACACTACAATGACGTCATGCTCCACTGAAGCAATTTTCCATTCATACAAGAATGAGTTACGAAAAGTCGTTTCTCCAGAAATCTGGGCGAATAACTATTGTAATACCAAAAAAATTAACTTAGAAAGGCAGTAATGTGTGCTCTTTATATGTTTTTGATGAACAGCTTTGATAATAATGTAAACTTTTGTGAAGAAACGCAACACAATCTTCCCCGAGAGGAGACTTCGATCCTGCCAATGAAAAAGTCCACCGCAGTTTGGACAAAACGTTTGGAGTATCTTATCTCCAGCAGACCACGCCACAGCAGCCCGAAAATAACTTTCAGTTATACATTTCATAAAAATAAGAAAAACGTGAAATTATTGGCGACTGTACTTAAAAAAATGAAAGAAAAAAAAAGAGCTGTGTTAAGCACACAAGAAACCTAAAATGAAGGTTTATTCCAATTAAAAATTCAGACCCTAAAGGAATCCGCTGTCGTAAAATGCATGCTGTATCACGTGGACGGAGAGGTAACGGTTCGAATCCAGCACACAATTATGCCGGTCCTAGTAGCCGTGGTCGCTGGTGAGTGAGTGAGTGAGTGAGTGAGTGAGTGTGTGTGAGTGTGTGTGTGTGTGTGAGTGTGTGTGTGTGTTGTGTGTGTGTGTGTGTGTGTGTGTGTGTGTGTGTGTGTGTGTGTGTGTGTGTGTGTGTGTGTGTGTGTGTATTTCTAGCATGCGTCACGTGGAAGGTCGCAGGTCCGAGTCCCGCCTTGGGCATGGATGTTTATGTGTATAGTATATAAATGTAAAACTAAAGTAAACAAACGGAAGCAATAAATACGGTAAAATGAAGAATATATATATTAGAAAGAGCAGTTTACAGAAGAGAGGCTGGAGAAAGTCGTGTGAGTGTAATACAAAGAACAGATGGATTTTGTATATAGAATTTTTGGATGGAATGCAATTGCTTCATCTTGGGCAGCAAAATTAAAACCAATATCCATTGCGTGACATTGCGCAGCTATCTTAATGGTTAACCAGAATGTAGTGAAGGTGTTGGAAATCGGGACAAAAACAAGGACGCAATAACGTGGCCATCAACGTGTTTCTTATAAATTATTGTAAAGGCGCTTACTTCTTCATGAAGATTCCACACACTGAACAGCAGTAAAGTACCAACCTTGAACCAGATCCCTCAACTTCTGTAGCTTGGCCGTTCTCAGCTCTGGGTTCTCGTTTGTTTTCGTATCATCGGTCTGTTTTTTTAGAAAGTTTTGGCTCATATCTAACTCCAAACTATCGTGGTGATCCATGATGATGCACTCCGAAGTTCACCTTGTGACTATGATACTGAAAGAACGTGTCACCCTTTCCAGTGTTTCTGTTTGCGTCATACTGTTATGGTTAACACACTTGAGTTTACAATGTTTGGAACGTTGTTTCCACTTAACAGCATGCCAGCAAAACACAAAGTATTGTGTTGCAACAAGACAGATTGCGCAATTAGGACAAAGCAATAGGTACATTCTGGAGTTCTTTCTTTAAATAAAATACACACGCCGTTTACTTAACATTGCAAGCAAGATTATAGGATTATTTGATTGTCACGATATCGTACAAGGGATTTTAGTAAAAGGAACATAGTGTTAAAATGTGACTGTTACAGTAAAAATTGTTTATTATAAAAATGATTGTCAGTTAACCAGCGTTTCAAAACCACTTGATAGCTACAAGTGTATGCGCATTTCCAGGGCACTTTGCTGGCTTTTTAATTGAACATTGTCCATATTACTACGTTTCTCGATAATGTCAATATAAAAATAAAACATAACAATTCATAATGCCACCACATTTTTTTATATTACCAATACCGCAGGATGGTATACATGGCATGGCAAATCATAATGGAACTACTATCATGTTTAACCCCACGTAGGTAGCACGGTATTTAGTAGGCACAAATAACTTTTTTGCTACTTTTATTGATTTTGTAAATGTGTTTTATTATTTTTAAAAATATTCATTCAATTAATTAAATTTTATTTCCGTTTTTAATCTTAATAATACTAATGGTAGATTAACACAAACGACTGAGTAATATTAAAAAGGCGGCATGTTAAAATATAGAATGAAAGAATAAAAGAACTTATTGCATCAAAAATGAGCATATAGGCAATATTTCACTTATTACAACACTTGTTCTTCTATTTTCCTATTTTACACTATTCTATTTTTCCAGCTGCAAACTCGCAAAGCATTCACAGCATATCATTCTACCGTGTTCCAAACAAAAATACTTTTATGCACTTCCTATGGGTTATTGCAAGAGTAGCATTCTATTCTTAAACATGAATTTACATTGCATAGTTAGATGAACGTTATCTCGTAGCGTGACCCTATAGCCTCGGACCTCCTTTTTGATAAGCCGTTATAATTGGCGTAACATGTATTACTCGACAGTGTTGAGGCGCAATTGACCTTCAGGTGACCAGCGCTGCCATCGTCCCTTATCGGGTCTTATCTGGTCGATTACAGGAGTGAAATATTAATAAGTTGATGTACAGTAAGTTACTACATGGCAGGGGCGGCTGGTGGCTCTGAAAATTGGTGGTTCACAAAGTTATCCATGCAACTTAATTTTTTAAAGTAACAAAATTTCTTTAAGCCTGTCACTACAGACTGCTCTACACACAAGGTAACGGTAATTCACAGCATATAACACAACATTCACATTTCATAAATACTCTAGAATATTTATCGTATACATCGTTGTTAGTGAGTGAGTGAGTGAGTGGTGTTTAAGGGCCCGTCGACAGCAAGGTCATTTGGGCCCTAAGTCAACACTAAAATCTAAAAGATACACAAATTAAGCTAAAAGGTAAAATAAAATCACTCAACTACTAAAAGTACATAAAAAGGCCACTACTAAGACTAACCATTTAAAATCTCTAAAATCAACAAATTAAAAATAACACTGAACTATTAAAAACACATAAAAACCAGTTCCAAGTCTAATAATTTAAAATCGCTAAAATTAACAAATATAAAATCCAAGTTAGACTTGTTTGTTAAAACCAATTTCGGTAACAAACCGCAGTGTCTTAATCACGGCCACTGGGTCGTCCCCTAAAATTCTTGGCAAGTTAGCTCCCAAGCCTATTGACTGGCGAACGCGGGCGTACTGGGGGCAATCAAGCAGTACGTGCCGTACCGTGAGGCGTACTAAACACGGGGCACACACAGGGGCCGGTTCCCCTCTCAAAAGATGGCCATGAGTTGCACGTGTGTGCCCAATTCTCAGCCGGGTGAGTATCACCTCGGCTCGCCGGTTATCCCTGCAGGAAGTTAGCCAGGGTCGTACGCTGTCTTTAATTGCCCGGAGTTGTGTGCCTTGTAAAGCTGTCCAGGAGTGCTGCCAAGCAGAGAGGAGTTGGCGACGGAAAAAAACGTTGCACGTCCTGGAATGGCACTGTAGTTGTTAAACTCCGAGGCAAACGGCAAGCAGACTTAGCAGCCGCGTCCGCCTCCTCGTTCCCGCAAATCCCAACATGGCCTGGCGTCCAAGTAAAAACAAGATTGTATCCGCGACTGAGCATTTGCGAGATCTGAGTCTGTATTTTTGAAACCAGTGTGTGAGCGGTAGTGTGCTGTTGTAAGGCCTGAAGCGCACTTAGACAGTCAGTGCAGACGATAAAAGAGCCAGGAGCTAACTTGCAAATAAAAAGGAGCAAATAAAAGATGGCATACAGCTCTGCTGAGAAGACCGAAGTGGAGTCCAGAAGTCGAAATTTATGAGTCTCACCGTTAATGAGGAATGCGCAACCCGTAGCGTTACCTAACTGGGAACCGTCTGTAAAGACCGGAACGTAGTTAGGGTAACGGCCCAGTAATTCGGCAAAAAGTTGTTGGAACACCGAATGTGGAGTAGCGAGTCTAGGGTTGTTTGAAAGAGTTAGATCGAACCGCGCACGATTGAGCTGCCATGCAGGATAAGGGCAGATGGACGACCTCTCCACGCGAGGCATTCGGATGCCATGGGAATGTAGGTGATCCCGAAATCTTATTCCCACGGGGCGTGTCCGAGAACCAGGGCGCATATAACGGTGGACTAAATCTGGACACAGAACTGGTTTAAAACAAGGATGATTGGGATGACTTGCCAGCTTCGAGACGTATGAGCAGAGTAATATCGAGCGACGAATATGCAGTGGAGGTTCGCCTGAGTCTGCATACAGGCAGTCGACTCGACTGGTGCGGAATGCTCCTGTGGCAAGGCGGATGCCAGTGTGATGCACGGTGTCTAAAAGGCGAAGTTTAGAGGCGGTCGCTGCGCCATAAATAAAACTGCCATAGTCCAGCTTGGACCGAACCAGAGAGCGGTACAGCCTCAACATTACCGTGCGATCGCCCCCCCAAGATGCTCCAGATAATATCTTGAGCACCCGAAGAGAACGATCGCAAGAGGCTCGAAGGTGACGAATGTGGTGCTCCCAATTGAGTTGTCGGTCCAAGTCGAGGCCCAAGAACTTCAGGTGTGAGACACATGGCAGGGGTGTGCCGTTCAAATGAAGATCAGGAGGCGGGTGAATACCTCGTAGGCGGTGAAAGTGGATACACTGCGTCTTCGCAGCTGAAAAACGGAAGCCGTTTTGAAGCGCCCAAGCTGCTAGCTGGGTGATGGTCAGCTGCAGTTGGCGCTCAATGTGATCTATGTTGGCAGACCTATAATAGACTGCGAAGTCGTCAACATAGAGGGATGATGGAATTCCACTTCTAACGGCACTAGTGATGCCGTTAATCGCTACGGCAAAAAGGGTGACGCTCAAAATCGACCCTTGAGGTACACCGTTCTCCTGTATCCGCTTCCGTGATATCGTGTTTCCTATGCGAACCCGAAAACGGCGAAGTTTTAAAAAGTTGCATAGGAATTCGGGTAAATGACCACGCATACCGTAACCATGTAGGTTACGGAGTATGCCGTACCGCCAGGTGGTGTCATAAGCCTTCTCCAGGTCGAGGAACACGCCAACGGCGTGCTGTTTCAGTAGAAACGCATCGGTAATATACCCCTCAAGGCGTGTTAAATTATCGACACTTGAGCGATGGCGACGAAAACCGCATTGCAAGTTGGACAGATGGTTATGTTTTTCTAGCCACCAATTTAACCGGGCGTTTATCATCCGCTCGAAGGTCTTACAGATGACACTCGTCAGGCAAATGGGGCGGTAACTAGATGGAAGTGTGCGGTCCTTTCCGGGTCGAGGGATGGGGATGACAATACCCTCTCGCCAGGAGGAAGGGAAAACCCGCTCATGCCAAATGCGGTTATAGATGTTTAGAAGGAAACATAGCGCCTCAGATGGAAGATGTAGCAGCATCTGTCGGTGTACGTCATCGGGACCTGGAGAAGAATCCTTTGCTAACGCCAGAGAATGGGCGAGCTCGGCTGCGGTAAAGGGTTCGTTGTACGGCTCGGTGCAGTCACTATTAAAATTCAGTGGTACCCGCTCCGCCTTTTCCTTAATAGGCAGGAAGAGAGCGTCATAGCGGGCAGTTTGGCTAGTAGCAGCAAATGTGGTAGCTAGGGCTTCAGCTATGTCCTGCTCGGTGGTGTACATGGAACCGTTGATGGCAAGGCCGGGAATTACCGTCCGGCGATACTTGCCATACATCCGCCGAACAGCTGACCATACTTGTTGGGTAGAGCTGCGCCGGGAAAGCGAAGACACATAGGCTTCCCAGGATTTACGTTTTGCGTTGCGCAGTATGAAGCGTGCCCTAGCGCGAGAACGTTTGAAGGCGACGAAGTTCCCTTCCGTCGGGTGCCGCTGAAAAACGCGCAAAGCACGTTTGCGTGCTTTGACAGCCAAACTGCATTCCTCGGACCACCACGGTACAGGGATACGACGTGGTGTAGGTGAACCTCGAGGAATGCTGGATTCTGCTGCGAGCAGGATCGAGCAAGTAAAATATTCCACCATTTCGTCGATGGTGTCGAAACCATCGTCGATGAGGTGTATCAGGGATTGGAATTTTCCCCAGTTAGCTTTGGAAATAATCCAGCGAGGATGTCGAGACGGTACACATTGGCGGCCAGAAAAATGTATGTTAATGGGGTAGTGATCACTGCCAAAGAGGTCGGAAAGTACTGACCACTCAAGTAGTGGTACTAATGACGGACTGCAGAACGAAAGGTCTAGTACGGAATGTGTACCGTAAGCGGATGATAGGAATGTCGGGTCACCAGTATTTAGCAGAAGCAGGTCAGACTTATCGAAGACGTCCAAGAGGAGGCATCCACGGGCGTCATCAATGTCTGATCCCCAGAGCGTGTGCTTGGCATTCAAATCTCCCACAAGGAGTAGTGGTGAGGGGAGCTGAGCCAATAGAGCTTGAAGATCACGCTCTGGAACTATACTGAGCGGCGGCAGGTACATGTTGCAGATGGTAAAGCTGATGCTCTCCAGCTGTATCCGGACGGCCACAGCTTGCAATGGTGTGGTGAGAGGAACGTTGGCGGCTGAGATGTTAGGCGCCACTAAGGTAGCAACGCCACCGCTTGCACGCATACCTGCAAGAGAGTCGCTTCTAAATGCCGAAAAAGAGTGAAGGTGTAACGAGTGATTGGGATGTAAGTGGGTTTCCTGGAGACAAATAATTGATGGTGACCGTTGAGAAACTAAATGTTGTAGGTCTTGAGCACGAGCTCGAAAACCATTGACATTCCACTGGATTATTTCCAAAAGTGTTTTTAGCGGGCCGTTTTAACCTTTTTCTTGACCTTGGCTGATTTTGGCCCCACTAATCGAAAATCGTTAGCCTCCTGCGACTCCGCTGATGTTCGGGAGTCAGAACTCCTACGGCTCGTAGAACGAGACCGGGATCTAATGGAGGGCGAGCGACTTCGCGATCTATGCTGTGGTCGGGATCGATTTTTCACAGCTACTACGGGATTGCTGTTACCCGCTGATGGCTTGGTGTCTGGAGTCTGTACGTTTGAAACCGAGGTAGTGCTGGTGGATATACAAACAGTCTGAGACGTAGGTTTAACGGCTAGAAAGTCAGTCTGCGTGGATGCGTGGGCGACAGGGACGTGTTGAACAGCAACAGTGGTATTAGGAGTACGGCGAGCTGCTAGTGCATATCCAGTAGTAGTGGTAGCAGGCTTCAGTTGTTCGAAGCGCCGTCGTGCCTCTGGAAAAGTCAGGCGTTCCTTTACACGTAGCTCCTGAATACTTTTTTCGTCCATGAACTTTGGGCACTGTCGCGAGCTGGAGGGATGACTACCCCCACAGTTCACGCAACAAGGTGTTCGACTGCAGTTAGGATCGTCGTGCTTCGGTAGGCCACATTGCTCACAAAGAGCAGGATTGGTACATGTGACCTTGGTATGTCCGAACCGCTGACATTGGAAACAGCGCATGGGGTTCGGCACATACTGGCGGACACTAGCACGTTCGTAGCCACAATAGATGAATTCAGGTAATTTAGTCCCAGCAAAAGTTAGAAAAACCGTACGTAAAGGGTACTCCTTGCCATCTTGCTTTCGTGTTAGTCGGTACGCCTGGCAAACAAGCTGATCAGAGAGGCAGCTTACTATCTCTTCATTCGCAAGACCATCTAAGCTGGAGGTGGTGACTACTCCTCTACAGGTATTAAGTGTTTTGTGTGGGGCTACCCGGATAGGGTAGGAGCCCAACAAAGTCGCTTTCTGTAGCTTTTTCGATTGGTCTGCGCATGTGCTCTCCAATAGTAAGGTGCCGTCTCTAAGGCGCGTAGCGTTTTTGACAGGGCCACTGATCTTATCGAGCTCACGCTTTATATAGAAGGGACTAACATCTTTAAACGTTTTGCCATTACATGCCAAGGTCATTACCAGAAAAGGGTCAGTGAAAGTGGTTTTGCGCGGAGACATATTGAATTGGACCCCCATCCGGAACCGTCGGCGTCAGCCTGCCATCCGGGGGTTAAAGAAAGAAAGACACCGAATCTTCACGGTCTGTGCCGTCATGGGGACCTCACCCATGACCGATCTCATTTGTACTTCAGAAAAGCTACCCTTCAATCTCCACTGCTTGTCCGTATGGGTAAACCGTTCACCACGCACACCCCGGCTTTATGCCCCTACCACAGGAATAACCGCCTGTGGCTCCCCACTTTAGGCCGCGCATGCGTGCAATAGGCACACGCGGATTCAGGGGACTTGTGGTTGATTACACCGGGGTTCCGTCAGCGGTAACACGTCCGGTCCGTGATACTAACCCAACGGCAAAACGCGGCCGTCGGGAGATTACCACAGACCGGGCCCTCAAGGAGCTACGTGGGTGTACTTGACGGTGTGGACGGGCTCCGCACCTAAGGCTACACATAGGGGCAGTGCGAAGGGTCCGCTCAACCTTCACTTTTGAGACCTCCGGAGAGCACACATGTCGGAAGCCGCGCTGAAAACCGTGGGACAGAACCACGGAGATAGGAGAGATCCCTGCTGGTGAGACAGGAGTTATAAACCTAAGACCTTAAGAACTAATAATCATAATAAAAAACTAGAAGGGGAAGAAGGTGATGCATACTGATCAGCAGTAGCACAGCGTGGCACAGTTGATGGAGGTGAAGGGGATGAAATGAGGGTGAGTGGCTAGGGACCCCGGGATCGCCAATCCCGTACCTACCGTAGTAGGTCCCTGGGGGAAAATACCAGAGCCTCTTCTGCCAGTTTTCGGGGTTACTGATGGGCCTTCTCGGCAGCCGTAGCGGTCGTGGGGTACACCAAGTCCCCACCGTACATCACCCCATCAGTCAGTCCCCTACTTCCTGTTGCCCACCCCTCGGGACGAGGACCGCAGAGGTTGGATTTTGAGGGGCTACATCGTTGTTAAAGTTCCTGTTAAAACATCTTGTTTTTATTTTGACTATCTGTGTGATGTTTAGTTTCAGCGTGGGTCTTCCAAGTCGCTTAAGTTCAATTTTTCCTTCTAAGGTCATGTTTGAAAAAGGATGTGCTAAAAGACACTTTATGGCATTCATTGTTTCTTCTTATAACACAAGTTACCTGTATTTATATAAATATTTCTGATGCACTACTCAAAACAGGCAGAGCTAACAAAACACGGCACAAACCACGTGGCTATGTACTCGTAGGTTACATTCAACATAGGCGCAATAGATGCCGCTGTTGTGATGAAAGAACGACCAGGTTAGGCATCCACTATTCTCTGGCAGCTAGGTTAACCAACCACATGCAGCCATACGCCCCGCATCGTCCCTCTACTTGCCTCGGCAAATCCTAGGTTCGTGCTGCCCCATACCTCCCTATTGTATGCCAGTGGTTTGCATCTGGGAGTGAACTACTTGGCACCTGCAAACAATACAGCTCGCTCAGGTCCCCTGCACTAGACAAGGTCGAAATGAACTCCAAATGGAACATGCCATTACATTAAAGGGAGACCCAGCATTTTGGTTGTAGCGCAAACATGCTACCCCCTTCAGAAGCCGCCCCTGCTACATGGCAAAGCGAAAAGACGCATCGGAAAAAATTTGCAACGCAGAGATGTTTACCTCAGCTTATCGCACATACACGGCGAGTCCAGTGTGTGTACAGTCTGTTCAGATATAATCATGTCTTCTGGACAACTATGTGTCATACATCGGCAGGCGCGAGAAATCATATCATATAGACACACGCAACTTTCAATCGATATATTTGTGTTTCGTAACTTACTGTACATCAACTTACTAATATTTCACTCTTCTAGTTGACCAGATAAGACCCGATAAGAGACGATGGCAGCGCTGGTCACCTGAAGGTCGATACGCCTCAACGCTCTGTCGAGTAATACGAAACACAAATAGAGCGATTGGAAGCTAGTGTGTCTATATGATATGTTTTCTCGCATCTGCCGATGTATGACACAAGACATGATTATATCTGAACAGAGTATACATACACTGGACTCGCCGTGTATGTGCGATAAGCTGAGGTAAACATCTCTGTGATGCGAATTTTTTGCGATGCGCTTTCTCGCTTTGCCATGTAGTACAGCGAATTTTAGCATTTACATCCAGTAGAGGCCACCCGACCGAAGCCGTCCATTCTTCCTACAATGTCTGGACGCGCAAGGTAGATGGTGTAAGCAACACAAATAACTTAGAATTATCTGTCCGTTTACTACAGCGCGACGATGTGGATGTGGAGCAATTAGATGACTAAACTTCATGTAGGTTATGTGAACTTATTGTACGTGTAACTCTGGGTTCACGATGCTTTCCCCACTTTGTATTTCTATTCCTTTCTAACTAGAATAAGGCATCTCAAATGATAGGTTCATCTTCTGTGTCACGTTCCTCTGTCAGAATTTTCTTCTCTACTCTCAGGTAGCCCTACATAGACATCGTCGCTCTATAGTAAACGGACAGATAATTCTAAGTTATTTGGGTTGCTTAGAGCACCTATCTTGCGTGTCCAGACATTGCAGCACGTTCGGTCGCGTGGCCTCTAGTGGATGTAAATGCCGAAATTCGCCGTACATGTTACGCCAATTATAACGACTTATCAAAGGACCAGCAATACATTGTCAGCCGGTGGGTTCCAAAGTCAAAAACCTAACAGCGGTGCGAGAAAAGCAGATGGCTGGCACTTTCTGGATGCACCACGACCGTCGGAGGGTTAACTGCGGGAAGAGTTACTTTTGGAATCGTTACCTGAATGTACTTCTCTCCAAATCCTATTTATCCCATCTGACCTGGAGAGATTTATCTTAGCCTCGTCCGTGCATATCACAGTTTCAAATGCCCGCCTCGGTAGCATAGATGGTAGCATGTCTGCCTCACGTTCAAGAGGTCCCGAGTTCGAATCTCGGTAAGGGTGAGTTACCTGGATAAGGGTTTTCCGGTGTTTTCCCTTATCCTGAATGACGAATGTCGGCTAACTCTAAGCTCCATGGACCCCGGACGCATTGAGCATCATTTCACCCAGTTCATTCATCGTCCGATATGACTAAATGTTGGAGGACGCAAATTACAATAAATAAATAAATAAATAAATAAATAAATAAATAAAAATAAATAAAAATAAATAAATTAAATAAATAAATAAATAAATAAATAAATAAATAAATAAATAAATAAATAAATAAATAAATAAATAAATAAATAAATAAATAAATAAATAAATAAATAAATAAATAAATAAATAAATAAATAAATAAATAAATAAATAAATAAATAAATAAATAAATAAATAAATAAATAAATAAATAAATAAATAAATAAATAAATAAATAAATAAATAAATAAATAAATAAATAAATAAATAAATAAATAAATAAAAATTACAGTTTCTTATAGATATGTTACCTACTTAGCAAATACTACTCATTTCTCCTTGTTTATTGTACTTATACAAAGTCCTTGGTGTTCGGCCATGATACCTGATCAGTTTGGTCATAATGTTTCCGCACATAATTTTCTCCTAATGATGGAAACTAAGCAAAACTTCATTTTTTTTTTTATTTTCTCAGATTATGCTTACAATGAAACTTTCATCTCGTGCAGTAAGTCTATTTTCTTTAGTTATCCTGGTAAACTGTAGAGCTTGCTCCCGAATTGTAGAATATGATTTATATTAAACTCGCTAATCCGACCCTCAGTGGTCCGGCCTCTCAGTAATCTGGTGGTCCACACCCGGCCTCTTGTAGCTCGCGTTATTTTATAAGTGGAAATGACGCGCAACAATGTGTCAACGATTTTATTGTAATTGTATACCATTGTTGCTTCTGTTATTGAATTTGTGACTTTCTCTAGAGTTCAGTACTACAATGGCTTCTAAAAGGAAACACGTTACGCTAGGCTAGACGTCAAACAGAAACTCGAAATTTTATATAAGCTGTAAAACGGCTGCGTCATAGAACATGCCGCCGTTGCTGTCATCATTGCGGCAGCTACAAATTCGAAACATGATTGACAGTGAGTGATACCAAATGTAAAGGCATTGTATAAAAATTAATGTATATTTGGATTAATAAAGTACAATATATTGCCAAACGTTATATAATTAGTAGTTGGGCACTTCTGCTAATCCGGCACCCATATCAGCAAGGAATTGTCGGATCGGCGAGAGTTTAATGTATTTACCGCTTGTTCAGTTTTGCTGAAAGAATTTCCTCTAAATGCGAGGTTTATAATTACCTGCTTAAGATCAGAACTAAGCTTGTCCAATTCAAACAACACATCTGCGACGATAGTAACTTCTGAAACATCGTGTTGAAGCTGTTCACGATGCAGTGATCATTATTAACTGCACCAATAGGAAAGATGTATTAAAGTTGGAAGTATTTCTCCGACATTCCTATTTGATATCATAGTATAGGTCATGAAAAGCATTTCTCACTGGAAAAACAAAACTGTTTAAGGAGGTAGACAATGGGGTTTATTTCAAAACCAACTGTGAACGAATAAGAATGGTATATACCTACTATATTTATTTATTAGGTACGCAAAATAAGACTTTAATTTACGAATTCAGTATTTCTGAAGAACCGTAAGCCGAGCCTGAAATCTCTACGAGTACGCAAAAGCTTTTTCGTATACATGTACATGTGTAGGGGGCCACGCAATAGTTTTTAGTAAAAGATCTGCATATAAAATAATACATAGGCACTGTATATACATGAAAGGCATGCTCAATCATTTATTCATATATTTTCACATCCGCCTGGAACCTACGTGCGAACGCCTTCTGATGTGGATGTAGATCATAATGCTTACTTTGAGCGCTCCTTTCTAAACAACAAGCTTGTGACTGAAAATATGGATGCAGATCCCGAGGAAATTTCAATTTAAACCAGAAAATTTTAATTCGAGCAAACTTCTCTTGTGAAAAAGCTGGTAAAATGTATGATTAGCATACAAAGCAAGTATGGCTTAATTTTCAGGTTTTATGATCAGATACTTTATTTAAATTGGTGGGGACCTTGCAACAGCTATCGGACGCGTCCCTTATGTGACAGATGAGGGAACCCACCACATATGGTGGTTCAAATAATTAGTTATAAGAATCCGTGGACTAACAAGAAATACAAATCCTGGGAGATTTAAAATGCTGGTAAACCCTTTCTCCAGGGGTTATAAATATGTAGGACCCATACCTGGGATTAAAGGTGACGACGGTAGACAAGTTTCGATAGCCCAATGAAGACGGCTTCATCAGACTCTGCTTTCATGGCGTTTGTAACTCTCTCAAGCAAGATTTTCTTGCCAAAAAAGCTTCAAGTAAAGAGCAATAATTAGGACGATTTATCAACAACAAAAATGGAATGTGGGATAAATTATTCTTGGGAGCGTGGAATGATATAGAGGTTTAGCTAATGAGCAAATAGAATTAATTAAAGAACTAAAAGAAAGAAAAGTTAATATAGTGATCCTGACAGAAACAAAAAGAAGCTTAAAGATAATGAACATATCGGAGTCTATACCTTGATTTATAGTGGAGTTTCTAAACAATAAAGGGCAACCAGTGAAGTTGCAGTGATATTGATAAGAATTGATATAATAAGCTATGTTCTTACACTTACGTAAATGACAGAATATTATCTATTAGATTCAAAATACCCAGAAGATATTTGACTGCAATTGATTGTGTGTGTGTCTGTGTGTGTGTGTGTGCGCGCGCGCGCGCGCTCCCTAAGGATGCAGAAAGAAAGAATGAAAGATTCTATGAAGATTTAAATAAAGAAGTGAGTACGCATGTCAAAAGTCAATATAGCTGGAGAACTGTATGCACGAGTAGGCAAAACACCATTTGAAGATAATGGTGAAAATAATGGAGGAAAATTGAGGCAATTTGCAGCATTAAATAATTCAAAGATAAAAAAATACACTATTTAGGAAGACAGATATTCATTAGTTTACTTGATGTGCATACGGGCGCAGATCACTTAGTTATTACAACTATAAAATACCATCGCAAGTAAAAGATGTAAGAGTCCATCGAGGAAGTGGCATATTTTTGTATTAATGTCTAACATACATCTTTTAGTGATATGGAAGAAAGTTAAACGTGCAGAAAGAGGGAATGAAGAGGTGTTGTTTAAGGCATACAGGATGAATCACCTAAATGTTGCACAGCCAATATTTCCGAAATGGAAAGTACTATCGATGTGCGGTTTTCACAGCAATGTTTGGTAGTTAGGGGCTTGTAGTTTTAGCCTATAAATAGATTTTAATAACGCTTAAAAGGTGTATTTTTGTAGTAAACACACATTTTTAAGCGGAACAATGTACAATTACATCAAAGAATCAAAAGTACGGTAAATTAGAATGTTAATGGTGGAAACGTAGAGTCAGACTGAAAAATTCAATGCCATAGCTGGGATTTGAACCACGGATCTTCTGGTTTCCGTCCAGCCGCACTACCATTGTGCTACTATGGCCAACGTGCCGACATGACATTAAATTCTCCAACTGACTCGTATTTTCCCGGTAAACCACTTAGGAGTTCTCATAAACATGAGACAACTACCTTAATGGCGACTTACTACATGTAAGTACTTTAAGGCCCGGGTTTTTATATAGTAAACCACTATTAGGTTAATTAATGGAAATTAATTATTCTTTCACACTGGCCGTGTGTAGGTTAAATTGTGGAAACGTAGAGTCAGACTGAAAAATTCAATGCCATAGCCGGGATTTGAACCACGGATCTTCTGGTTTCCGTCCAGCCGCACTACCATTGTGCTACTATGGCCAACGTGCCGACATGACATTAAATTCTCCAACTGACTCGTATTTTCCCGGTAAACCACTTAGGAGTTCTCATAAACACATGAGACAACTACCTTAATGGCGACTTACTACTTGTAAGTACTTTAAGGCCCGGGTTTTTATATAGTAAACCACTATTAGGTTAATTAATGGAAATTAATTATTCTTTCACACTGGCCGTGTGTAGGCTAAATTGTGGAAACGTGGAATGGAACCTATGTCGATGGAGAATGCGAAGTACACTTGTCTGACTGGTTCCACTTCCATGTGCGATTGTGTGGGAACTAATCTGCGGATTGTTGTGGTTATCGTTTCTCGGTGTTGCACTGCTACTTTCACGTAACTGGTTGAAGAGGTTGATAAATAATTGCCGAGATGGTTGACGTGTATTCGGATATCTTTCCGTATAAACCATATAAGAACAAACTGCATTCTTCCTACACTCTCCGTGCACCATGAGCATGTCGGCTTTTCTGCATGGGTAAATCCTATCTTTATGCACAATCTACTGCTTAAACTATCATTAACTGACTAGAACATCGCAATGCACAAATGAACCGCAAACACGTGTAAACAAACCATAACAAAATCGTATGTAGCCTGCCGACGGGCCTAAAATACCACACACACACACACACACACACACACACACACACACACTGGGGTGAGTTACCGGGGTTTTCCCTTATCCTGAAAGGCGAATGTCGGGTAGCTCTAACCTCCATGGACCCTGGACTCCTTCGAGCATCAGTTCACCAATTTCATTTATCGTCCAATGACTTAACGTTGAAGAAGGTAAATTACAAAAAGGGGGGGGGGGGGGGGAGGAAAAGAAAGTTGGTTGAAAGGAACACACAATTGTCGGGGTGTAAAGGTTTCAAAATAAGATATCTCGTGTACTACAAGCACTAGAATTCTGCGGAAAACACCATTAACATTATAATTTACCGTACCTTTTATTTCTTATGTAATTAGGTATTGTTCAGCCTAAAAACTGTATATTTGCTCGAAAAATACATCTTATATGTGTTACTAAAATATATTTATAAGGTAAAATTACGAGCAGCTAACTACTAAACAATGCTGTGAAAACCATACATCAATAGCACTTTTCATTTCGGAAATATCGCCGGTGCAAGTTTTAGGTAATTCACCATGTATACAGAGTGTTACAAAAAGGTACGGCCAAACTTTCAGGAAACGTTCCTCACACACAAAGAAAGAAAATATGTTATGTGGACATGTGACCGGAAACGCTAAATTTCCATGTTAGAGCTCATTTTAGTATTTCTCTTAAAATGTAAATTGAAATCATTCGTGCAGACAAATGTTAAATACCCATTGTGGTTCATGCACGATGGAGCTCCTGCACATTTCAGTTGAGGTGTTCGTACGCTTCTCAACAACAGATTCGGTGACCAATAGATTGGTGGAGGCGGACCAATTCCATGGCCTCCACGCTCTCCTGACCTCAACCCTCTTGACTTTCATTTATGGGGGCATTTGAAAGCTCTTGTCTACACAACCCAGGTACCAAATGTAGAGACTCTTCGTGCTCGTATTGTGGACGGCTGTGATACAATACGCCATTCTCCAGGGCTGCATCAGCACATCAGGGATTCCAGGCGACGGAGGATGGATGCATGTAACCTCGCTAACGGAGGACATTTTGAACATTTCCTGTAATAAAGTGTTTGAAGTCACGCTGGTACGTTCTGTTGTCGTGTGTTTCCATTCCATGATTAATGTAATTTGAAGAGAAGTAATAAAATGAGCTCTAACATGGAAATTAAGCGTTTCCGGAGACATGTCCACATAACATATTTTCTTTCTTTGTGTGTGAGGAATGTTTCCTGAAAGTTTGGCCGTACCTTTTTGTAACATCCTGTATGTTACAAGCAGAGAGTATTAAAACATTATCTGTTTACTTACAGAATCAAATCGTAAGTCAAGGTATTAATAACGAATGGGACGATATTAGATAAGCCGTAAAAACAACAGATAATGAAGTCTTGGGGTGAGGGAGAAAATATCACAAGAAAAAAGTTTAAGGATATGGAACGAAGAAACTGCAAATGCAATAAAGGATAAAGAAATTAGCCCCCTCCCCTGCGACTGATACAGCGACAAACGGATGAAGCAAGAGAAATATATAAGGAAAAACGAAATGAAGGGAACGCTGTAGTAAGAAAAGCCCACTAATGCCCGATTTCACCAACAGATGTTAAAATCGACGTTAACAAATGTAACGTAACAATTGTCACCGCGCTAAAACTAATGTTAAATTTCTTGCATTTCACCGACCTGTTTTCTGAAAATGTTAACAAACCTATGTTAACGCCAAGAAACGTGTAAATATCACAGCTATAGAAGGCTATGGATGAGTTGTGTTATTTTCTGAACTAACTGCGATGCGCTTTTGTTTTCATTTTCGTCTGCACAAATGGCGCATGAACAAAATCATAAATAAAGCCGTGAGACAAATTTCTCATCGACGGAGAAAGAATTGTTAATTGAATTGGAGACGAAGTGTAAGGATATCGTGGAAAATAAGAGGACGGATGCAGTGAATGTAAAAGAGAAAACTGTCGCGGGGAAAACATTGGAAACGAATTTAATTCAAATGCATGTGTCACTACTACAAACACCAAACAATTTGTCAGTATTACGTAAATTTAAAGTGAGGTGTGAAGAACAAGTGCCTTAAACGTTTCAATACGGGAGGTGAACAATGTATTAGCCACATAATTAAGTGAATTATAAAATCGCAAGGTTATTAATACTTGAAGCTAAGGCGAGATCGTCAAATTCCTTTCGATGCATGTTTTAACTCAGTATTACGTAAATTTAAAACGAGGTGCGAAGAAGGACAAGTGACTTGAACGTTTCAAGACGGCAGGTGGACTGTGTATTATCCACATAATTCAGTGAATTATAAAATCGCAAGTTTATTAATACTTGAAGCTAAGGCGAGATCGTCAATTCCTTTCGATTCATGTTCCAACTTAGTATTACGTAAATTTAAAACGAGGAGCGAAGACTTGAACGTTTCAAGACGGCAGGTGGACAATGTATTATCCACACAATTCAGTAAATTATAAAATCGCAAAGTTATTAATACTTGGAGCTAAGGCGAGAGCGTCATATTCCTTTCGATGCATGTTCCAACTCAGTATTACGTAAATTTAAAACGAGGAGCGAAGACTTGAACGTTTCAAGACGGGAGGAGGACAATGTATTATCCACATAATTCAGTGAATTATAAAATCGCAAGGCTATTGATACTTGAAGCAAAGGCGAGATCGCCATATTCCTTTCGATGCATAATCTAACCCACAATCTAACCTCTCTTGTACTTCCGCAGTAACCTTCATAGCATCATGTTTCGACAGTCGATACCTCCGTAAAACAATTTTCTTCGGATAGTTCCTCAAAATCATTTCTCCTCATAGGCCATACTCTATTTTGAATGCCATTTAGACGGTTTTAAATACAGCAAATCGACATCAGCAGCTGAGTTCATGCTCGCCATCTTGACTATTTACAATTGTTAAGGACTTAACATCAGAAGTTCGGTTTGTTAGTTTAGCATGAGATTTAACACGAGTGTTATGGTAACACTTGTTGGTGAAATGAAATATTTGTTTTAACTATTACTAAACTCGTGTTAAATCTTAACATCTGTTGGTGAAATCGGGATATAAGTGTTTTGGGATAGATTCATTAGTAATGTTGAAAACGATGTACATGGGAGACAAATGATGGCTGATGGCTTTTAAGGTGCTTAAACATGTAGATAGCGAAGAAAGATATGCCAACAATTTAAATATAATTAGAGAAGACCAATGGATAAAACATTATAAAAACTTGTAATTTGAAAATTCCCTAGAAGTGAAAAATGATGAACTTACCTATGGAAACGTGTAGATCCAATTATTTGGAAGGAGTAAATGTCACACTGTAGAAATATGGTGGATCGGTATTACATAAAAGATTCCTTTATCCAATTAATATCTAGGTGCTGGAATGTATGTTAAATACCAACATCTTAGTCACATGCGCAAGTTCATATCTATATTTAAAAGATTACTAGAAATACGTGTGAAAATTATAGAGGAATTTTAAATACGGGTATAAAGTATACGCAAGAATATCAAATAAAGGATTAAGAGCTATTACAGATGTATTATTGAGAAAGGAACGATCCGATCAGATGCCACTTTTACAGTAAAGCAGATAGTGGAAAAAAGAAGCGAATTTATCCTTAAACTCATATAGCCCACATTAATTACGAAAAGCGTTTATTCGAATAAGCAGGGGAAGACTTTTGGAAATTATGACTCAAAGAGGATACCCGAATCACTTAATTAAAATACTAAAATGTATGTACGAAGACACGACAATCAGTATACATTTTGGGAATGGAATACATAGTAAACATATACATACGAGGGTTGGCTGATAGGTCCCGGGCCTCACAGTAATTCTTTTTGTCAACAAAATTTAAAGAAAGCCTAATACGTTATATCGGTATTATAATTTAATTAAATCATCCCTGTAGTGCGATTTATCATGGTCCTCAAAATAGCTGTTTACCGCATCAATGACCTCCTCATTGTTGTGAAATCTTCGTCCTCCAAGAAATTTTTTGAGGTTCGAGAACAGGTGGTAGTCACTTGGTGCTAGATCTGGCAAATAGCGTGGATGTTGAAGCAATTCGAACTTAAATTTGCACATTTTCCCCAGTGCAATGACGGAACGATGGGTCGGAAGATTGTTGTGAAGAAACAACATCTTTTCTTTGCCAAATGTGGCCTTTTTCTTTTTACCTCAGCACTCAAACGTTGCAGTACGCTTGCGTAGTAGCTACCAGTGATACGTTTACCCTTTTATAAGTAATCAATAAAAATAATTCCCTGTGCATCCCAGGAAATACTCTCATAATCCTGTTAGCTGACAAAATTGACTTTGCCGTTTTTGGAGTTGCTTCACCTGGTGCAATCCACTGTTTTGATTGTGATTTACTTCCTGGAGTGTATTGATGTATCCAAGTTTCATCCATGGTAATAAGCCGTCTCAAAAATTCACTGGGATTTTTGCAGTAGAGCTCCAGTTTTTCTTTGCAACTTTTGATCAGGTGTCAACAAACGCGGCACCCATCTTGCACAGACCTTGTGAAAGTAGAAAACATTACTTAAAACATTACCTGCAAGTACTTTTGATGTGTTTACAACCTTTGCTCTCTCAAATAATTTTAATCTGCGGTCATCCAGTACCAAACGATGAATTTCTTCAATGATTTCTGGAGTTGTGATTTCTACAGGGCGTCCAGAGCGAGACTTATCACTAGTACTGGTACGTCCCATTTAAAACTCTACAACACACCTGTTAATCATTTTATATGAAGGGACAGAGTCATCCAATGTACTGTGCATTAACCCCATGATTTCTTAAGCCTTTCAAATGGAAGTATTTAATCACAGCTCGTTTTTCCAAATCCTCCATTTTCATGAAACCTCTACACGTGTCTTGTTTAAAATGCTGTCATTCAAAAAGTGAACAAGCTATTGACCTGCAACTATGGATACAAGCTAGTCAGAGTTATACTATATGGTGCTATCCATCAAACTGACGTAGTGCCCCCCCCCCCAATATAAAGCCCGGGATTTATCAGCCGACCGTCGTATAAATCAAGGTGTAAAGCAGGAATGTGGTTTATCTCCTATGTTGTTTACAATTTAAAAGACGCTTTGATTAGGGAATGGATGTTTAAAATTATTGGAGGCATTTGTATATCTCCAAGTTCTATGCTTAAGACGATGCTATTTTGGGATGATCAATTAATTACACTAGTCGACAAAAATGCACCTTTTTTCTTTCACAACAATTAAAATAACATTTTCTATAAGTATTTTTTGTGCTGAATTCAAATATAATTTTAGATTTTTCCCAAAGGGTAGGAATTTTTATAATATTCTAAAAAAATCCGTAACTGGCTGTCTAATTCAAAATTATAACTACTCATTCTGATTTACCTAGAAAGTGGTAGATAATGATTTTCAGGCATATTTTGCATCTGAAACGTCTCTCTTCTTGGTCCAACAGTAGTCAGCCAGCATATTGGAACTCCACTTGCCTTGGAACCTCTTTTCCATAGTAGAAATTTGCTGATGAAAACGCTCACCGTGCTCATCGCTGACAGCTCCAAGATTTTTGGGGAAGAGTCTAAGTGAGAGTCCAAGAAGTGAATTTTTAAAGACATGGTGCATCCCACAGCTTCATAAGAATGCGGAAGATCAGTCACTATGTAACGATAGTTTCCTGCTTTACGGTTTCCAAGAAAATTGAAACATAAACTTTTGAAAGACTTCCAGGCTGCTTTCTCCAGTGGATTTAATGGTCCTTCGAAATGCCCATCACTTATTAATGACCGGATTTGTGGTCCCTTTTCTTCTTCTTTAAATTTAACATCACTGACTTTGGGGAATTTCGATTTCATACACCAGAATCCATCAGACTGTTTATCCATAACTTTGACGACATTTTTCACTACTCCTAACTCAATATGCAATGGAGGTAATAATATTTTTTCAGGATTCACTAATGGAACATATGACACATTT